>CM062289.1:430483771-430690174 GCA_031216915.1 Pictodentalium vernedei | reverse complement strand
TGAAAAAGCAAGCGACACTTGCAAATAAAATTCTTGAAGCATAATTTTTATGCGTCAAAAACATAGCTTATGACCCCTCATTGGAACGAGCTCATTGAGCTCGTTCCAATGAGGGGTCATAAGTTATGTTTTTTGACGCAAAAATGAAAAAAATAAGTTATTCAATAATTTTGTTTGCAAGTGTCGTCTGCCTTTCGTGTGAGGTAAAGGGCTAAAAACTCAAGACTTCTTGGAACATTTTACTTGCGGATAAATAAAATACACATGTAACAGTCGTGACGCACCATCTCATTTAATTAACAGGTACCGTGTACACAAAATGATCATACTGGGCCCCCAACTCCCCGAATCGAGTATCACAGCCGTCCATTTGTTATGGCCCGACTGACTGTGTATACATACATCCATTGTCAATTCTAGTCTGGGTAAACCAAGTACGTCCATCACAAACAAAACCGAATCGATATCTTCCTGAGACTTCTATCAGACGAAAATATCCCAACTGGAAAAATTATTGGGGTAGGGTGGGGGAGGGTGATCATACTGGGCCCCCCCACTCTCCCCGAATCGAGTATCACAGCCGTCCATTTGTATGGCCGACTGACTGTGTATACAAACATCCAGTGTCAGTTCTGGTCTGGTAAACCAAGTATGTCATCACACAACAAACCGAATCGATATCTTTCTGAGACTTGTATCAGACGAAAATATCCCAACTGGAAAAATTATTGAGGGGGGTGGGGGCTTACCCCCCCCCCCCCCCCCCCCCCCGTTGAAGAAACTGTCACCATTATTGTGTACTTGTCGGGGAATACCCTAACGCCCCCCCCCCCCCCCACCTCCACACACACCCACTCCCTTCGGGGAAATTCTGGCGCTACCACTGAGTTTGAGACTGATCAATTTATGAACAACATGGCTTGTGATGTAAATCCATTTGGAAAAGAGCACATGTGTGCGGATGATGATTAATCGAATGGAAGCCATGACAGGTCACTGGAGAGAACACGTATGGCTCCCTTATTTCAATTTTGTTCGGAGATTGTTTTGCAGTAATGGTGCATTTATTCTGATGAAACAAGTATTAAATCAATATTCCACGACATCGCGAAACAGGATGAAATAACAGTTTTTACTGGCGTTATTGAGAATTATCGACGAACTTCCGATGCACATCATTTTTTTATAACCGATTAAATTATTAAGAGTAATTAAATATTTATTGTTGAAAAAAGAATACACATTTCACATTCACAACAAAGCAGAACTTGTATATATAAAACCAGAGGCGGACTGCGAGTATGGTCCACAGGGAAAATTCCCGGTAGGCCCCCATAATGGGTTCCCCCCGGGGACGCCAAAAAATGCTGCAGCCCAACACCTGTTGGTACGTGAAATTTCGTGAAAATAACCAAAAGGCGAAATGGATCCGATTGCACAGTCTATGTGGACCCCCCCCCCCCCCCCCCCCCCACCACTTCCGTTTTGTCGAATGAACGATGAAGATGACACAAAAAAGGCGTCGATCGCTCAGATGCAAGGACGCCGCGTTCGTACAATTCACAAAATTTAATTTTCTCCGGATCTGGAACCCCCTTGGTGCACTCCCCGGTAACTTTTGTCGGCCCAGTCAACCCCTGAATAAAACTCGCAATTTGTTGACTGCAGCGGGTTGTCACTACTGTCGTCATCGTAAATGCTTGAGAAGAAATTAGTTTCGTGTCTACTCCGAAGCTCTTCCAGCATGTGGCTGTTCTGGTGTTTACAACTGATATTAACGTTATCGGTGTGTAGATTTAGACTCACTTTTTCCTCGAAAGTGACGCATGCGCAGTAGACACCGGACCGAAAGCTGGGTGTGGTATTTTTATTTCGAGGGATTTTAAGAGTTCATAGTTATTCGCATCCGTATAGGCATTGCCTAGTAAAGTTGAGAAGGCCCCTGAGTTTAGTTCATGTAAGTTTTTGACTTGGCGTATAGCAGCGTCAATGGTGACTGGATATCTTCCTAAATTCCGAACGTACCGCATGTTTAGATGAATTTTGTTTGCCCACTCCAAGTACCAGTTTGTAAAATCTGACGTGTACATTTTCACAGAGTTTCTTTCGGCTTTATCAGTCACTTCCAAAGCCCATAGTTCATTGCCGTAGAGTAAAATAGGTTTAATCAATTTTAAATAGTTTTAAATATATTTGTAATGGGTGGGGGGGGGGGGGGGGGGGGGGCATTTAGACTTGAATGAGTTAATTGTTAATTAGAGCTGCAGGTTAACCTAAACCGAACCGAAGTTTTTAGGTTTTTTTTTTAAAAAACTGAAACCGAAACCGTCGACATCCCGTAATCTAAGGTTTTTCGTTTTTATTAAATACTTTCTTGCTGCAGAAATTCACAGAATGTAGCCATTCCAGAGTAGTGCAGACACTGCCAATGGCAGTGTCTGGGTACTCTCACTACTCTGGGAAGGCTACATTCTGTGAATTTCCGACATTTCAGTTTTAGTTGTGTTTGCAGCTTTCCTCAAGTTGCGTGTAGGTGTCAGACCTCGAAAAGTGCAAAAGCACAATAAAAAGTTCTGTACATTTAGGTAATTATTATATTGGCCTTCACGATTCTTCATGTATTATAGCTTGTAGCTTATTTCGGGCATTCACTGAGTTTCACTCAATTTCACTACCATTCAGTTATGACTCCCGGACATAAGAATGAGTTTTATGAATTTTACTTGGCCTCATGAACAAACCGAAAACCGAACGAACCGAGGTTTACCTCCACCTGTAAAACCAAAACCGAAACCGAACAAGAAATTTAAAAACCTACATCTCTAATTTTTGCCCACTCCAAGTACCAGTTTGCACAATCTGACGTGTACATTTTCACAGAGTTTCTTTCGGCTTTATCAGTCACTTCCAAAGCCCATAGTTCATTACCGTAGAGGTAAAGAGGGTTAATCCAATTTTAAATAGTTTTAATATATTTGTAATGAGGGGGGGGGGGGGGTGCATTTAGACTTGAATGAGTTAATGAGAGAAAAGAGTGCCTTTAGGGATTTGAACATTTTGCCATTAGAAGATAGGTTGAAACCCAGATAGTTGTAGTTATTTACATACTCCAGTTTAATCGAGCCCAAATGTAAATCTGGAGAGAACTTAGATTTTCTTGATCTCAAAATTATACATTTAGATTTCTGAATATGAAACACGAGCAAGAAAAATTACTGAAATGTTGGCTTTTGCTCTCAGTCTGGGACCCTCGTTTTTTGAAAGCCCTGATAGTGGCTTCTAGCACTCAACCAGTAAAATACCGATACTCTCTTGCTGGTAATCATGTACTTTCTTGCGAGACAAGATTTGATATTTTGGCTCACGTCACACATACAGTAGGTCATACAAACGGCGGCGTGTAGTACCCGACGCGACCACCATGACCCATCAGAATCACAGTACGTGTAATTAAATAAGAACACTACTACGTGCATATTTTATCTATCCACAAATAAATTTCGAAAAGCCGTTTTGAACTATAATCCCGACTGACTAATATCCTAACAGCATCATACCTTCCTAGAACGCATGCCTTGATGATGTAGTTGGAATATATTACCAATCGGAACCTGACCCATCACAGTTGGGACAAATCACGTTTACCAATCGGGCATCTCCGCAACGCCTCAAGTATAGGGCCCTGCGAACCTCAAATTTCGGGTCGAATCGAATCTCGAATCGAATTAGGCATCAGAGTTCGAATCGAATCGACTCTCGAATCGAATCTTGCCGCTTTTCAAGTTGTGGATATTGCACCTTCTGATTATTGTAATATTGTCAGTCTCCACTCATGTATTGTGTGGTGTAACGCCCGACTCGTGTAAATCAAGCTAAAAAGCGGAATATTCCAGAACGGAATCAATGTAATTTGGGAAGCGGAACCTACTTGAACTCTTCTTCTATCATCAGGTCTCCTGTACAGGAGGGCAGAGGGAGGTTGTCATGTACAGGAGACCTGATGCACTCTAAAATCAGCTTGGGTTAAAAATTAACCCAAATCGACTGGGTTGAGTGAATATGAACCCAATTGGGTCATATTCACTCAACCCAGTCGATTTGGGTTAATTTTTAACCCAACCTGATTTTAAGAGTGTGATAGAAGAGTTCAAGAGTAGACCCTTGTAGAATTTTGAGAACATCTCGACGATTCGAAACTCGGCGCGATTGAAATCGAATCGAATCATGGGACTATTCCGGGTCGAATCGAATTCCGAAGCGTCGCAGGGTCCCACTCTGGTGGAGCCGATCACTTTTCACCACACACTTGCGAATGTTGGGATGTGTTTTAGCAGTTAGAATTGTACATAGTTTGATGAACCTAATAGATGCCTACTCAAGTGTGCCTTAAAACCAATTTACACTTGATTATCTCATCACTAAGTTATGAGACAAGGGAAACCGGATGTCAGACACTTTCTATTTCATTAAAGTCTTACTGAAAAGAAAATGATCTAAAATGCATCAACTTATATGTATTTCTTCTCAGTTACGCCGTCAAAATTGACAGCGACTGACAGAATACACAGATATGAGGCTGCTAAGCAGATAAGATGATTAAATAAGATAAACCGTTATAGATTCTATTGATCGAGTCAGTTTGAGTCATTTTGCTTCTTGAATTCCATTAGCGCGGTGCAGGCCTGTTTAGTATCATCAGATATAGGGGAGGGTGGGGGCATGTTTTCCCGACTATAATATAAACCTGTCTGATTGTTTGTGGGTAATAGACATGTCATTGCAGATTGCCATGGCTAATTTCAAGGGTGTGACCGACTCACATATCACCATACTAGAAACCTAGTATGGTGATATGTGAGTCGGACATACCCTTGAAATTAGCCATGGCAATCTGTATCAATGCGGAGGTCTTTCGTCAAGCCAAGCTGCCACACTCTTTCAATAATGGTCGATACCTTGGACAGCTGGGCCCACCATGTAGCCACCTAGAACGATGTTTTTAACTTCCGTCAAAGGCGGCGAAACCGGGGGGGGGGGGGGGGAGGGGGTCGGGGGGGGGGTGCACACTTTTTATAAAACGTTGCCCCTGTTTTCAGAAACACGAAAGTGCCTCCGCAGACACTCTGGAATATTCCTAGCCTTCACACGTATACACAGTGCCCCCTGCCTTCAGAAAACAAAAGTGCCTCCAAAGACACTCGGGAATATCCCAAGCGTTCACACGTCCACATCGAAGAGTCCACATGGACTTGCACTCGCCATTCCGCAGTGATCCAAATTTAATATGAAATTGGTATCCATTTCCCATACTGTACAATGCATTGATTTGCAGTCAGTACCGTTTGATTTTTAATATGTTTAGACGTGTTTGAATATATTTAAAATTCCAGGCCTTTGATGAACTATTAACTCTCTGGCAAATTACAATGCATATCTGTGCGCTGATAAAAAGGGGCACTATACTACACCGAAAATCGCATGCGCATGTGCGCGCGGATTTCAGTATAGCACACTTCCCAGTTGTCAACCGCCGCTGCTTCCGGCCAGTGTCCAACTCAAACTCCAATCAGATGCTGTCACATGAAACTTGCTTTTCTCTTTCGGGGTTCCAGTTATTGCAATCTTGGAAATTAGCAAGAGGGATGGGAGGGGGGGGGGGGGGGGGGGGCACAGGCTCTCTACTCTGAAGTTTGACCGAAGATTCCTTCATATCATTTGTCTCTTCTGCGTTAGAAACCTTTACCCCTTTAATGCCACGCCCACTTTATCCACATATGGAGGACCTCCATGTACGCCTGTATGCGAGGAAGTTTAAAAAAAAAAATATGACATACTTGAAACTCTATCATCTGATTAATTGTTGAAAAGGGCTCTCTGAGCCCTTTTCACCAATTAATCAGACAGTAGGTTTGATCTGCGCATACCAGAACGTACAGATAATCATCATAAAATAGTCGACAATACTCGCTTTCGGCAGCCGCAGTGTTAAAGTCGAGAAAAGTGCACATTTTTGTCTCTATATTTAACAAATTTTCAACAGGAGAAATGCGTTAGTCTAAAACAAGATTTCTGTACTGTTTTTCTACCGTGCCACTCGGGCACATTGGGCTCTTCTATGTCTGTACCCCCCCCCCCCCCCCCCCCCCCCCCAGTTCTAAATGCTTCCGGTGTCCTTATTAAGCATAATTTCACAGAAATCTACATTAAGCTGCCATAAAACAGCAGGTTGAAATATCAACTCATCTACCATTCAAATTCATTAATTGGTACAATAATGGTTTCATTTTGGAATGTAGAATTTGTTCATCAATTCTGGGTTTTTTAAAATAATTTATTGGAAAGTGTATTACTAATGACACTTACCCATATGAACAGAATACTGTTTTCAAATTCGTCTCAATATCTTGAGGTTCCAGTGCTCCACTCACTTTGAGAACCCAAGAGGCGCATTTTGATCGCATTTCAAGACAACCAAGTCTGCAGCTGATAGCACAAAAATACAGTGCAGGCTTCAGATCGATCAGAAAGCGTGTCTGAACTCTATAAGCTTCTCATGGGATCAGGCCAATGCGGACATCTCTAACATATTTCAGATTCCACAACCCCCCACCTAGACTTTGCTTTCTGTACTAAGCACTGGACCTGAAAAAAAGTTTCAATTGACAGGGCCTACACAGGGCTGGTTTGTTTTTCAGTTTATCATATCGCCTCTTGAGTACAACAAGGCAACATCCGCAATGCTTTAGCATTGCAGATGGCTCCGTTTTGCACTCAACGAACGATATAATATTCATATTTTTATTAAAATCACTCACAAATGAATTCAGTGTTGCCGTGTGATCACTTCCCTCTAAAGTGGGTAGATTTTTGTGGAAAATCACACGAAACTGTACGATCTTGCAGCTAGAGAAAGGAAAAATCCCAAACTCCCTCCCTTTATTACTCTGACGGATAAAGATTCACTTCAGCCTTAGTTAGAAAAAGACAGTTATTTACCATGCATGTACATACATGTACAAGAGAAAATCTGTATCTCCTGCATGGTGTTACACATTATCATTTCATTTATGGTTTGCATCGAGGTTCGAGCCGTTCTTGCACGAAGTTGGGCGAGGTTGGGCCCGAGAAAAGCCCTGTAAAAGCAAAACAATACGGGACTGGGGCTGATCAGCCCCGTAAAAATGCGAAGCCTTTCTTCATCACTATAGTAGTAGTAGTATCTTTATTAGTGTGGCACGTGCAACCTTTTTGAACAGAGAACAATTTAATGGATATAAAAAGCACTCGGCCCATTAGGTGTGTATGTCACAAATAACAAGTGTATTTTTCTCACTCTCGTACTCTCTTATTCGCTTACACGCCCACTAGACAGACAACGCCACTCAGACAAACACTACACCCACACATGAATTCCACACGACCTTCCTCTCACAACTCACTAAGTCTCACTCGCATGCTCACACTCGCAAGCTCACACATTCGTTCATGTTGTCAGCACAGAAGAGTTTTTTTAAAATGTGAACTCCATTCTCTTGATAGTTTCAAATATGAACACTCCAATAAAAAAATCCAGATTTGTTTTACATAAATTATGTAACAGGTGGGTAGCCAGGATTCTATAATAGGGAGTGCCCAAGTCATTTTTTTTTTGGGGGGGGGGCACAAATAATATTTGGAAGGCTGTTGTGAGAGATAGGGGATGGATGCCTCACTCATTCTTAACTAGGGGTCCTCCAGCTGTTACCCCCCTCCTCCCACTTCCCTTTAGGAAGGGGTAACAACCGGAACATTCTAGTAAGGACTAGACCCTCCACCCCAAGAATGTTTGCAAAATGCAGTTCTCTAAAGGGGAATCTACGGCATTTATAGCCCAGAGTGTGTAGCCCTATATTGGAGACCATTTTAGGGCTCAAAATGTGAAAGTTGCATTGGACCAAAGTTTGTTTTTTTTGGGGGGGGGGGGCAGCAAAATGTTTAGGAGGGCCTGGGATCCCCCCTCCCCCTGGCTACGCCACTGTTATGTAATTATCTATTTACCTGTGAACGTGATACATGATACAAGAACAAGGAGAGAGGTAGGTTTCATTGTTGCGTGTGTCCTTATTTACAACCAGCGAAGTCCATAATGTCGCCCAGCATTGTTAACTGATCTCATGCGTGCATATAGTTCTATCGATTATCTTGGATAAAACGCCGTGCTAAACAATCAAGGATAATCCGAACACCATAATCCCAGCGGTCGATCATTCTGATCAATCGTTAAAAGGAAGTAACTAGATAAGAGACAACTCGTCGTTTCTAAACCTGTTCAACTCAGTTTATACCATTCACGAAGACCAGATGCTCGAGTGTCAGAACTTGGTTCCTTCTGGCACCAAATACCATACGTCAAGTTGTATACCCAGTCATTGGCAATCCATGGATGAATTCAAAACATACTTTTATCAAATAAAATAATGTGTGCGTGCATCCAACGTAATCTCAACTGAAAGGTTGTAAACCGGAACAGATCACCAACGTCAAATTTCACAGTGAATGAAACAGAACAAGGAGAGCCAAATTAACAGAAACTCTTCAGTCCTCCAATCCAAAGCAGGCGGAATCACCGGAATCTCCAGATACCGAGTATAAACATAAATTATCTAAAGTCATTTCCAAGCACGGAACCTTTTATGAGACTGCGCTAATCAGGTCAACCGATTTTCTCCATATTTATCAATACATACTTTGTGATATTTTTATGGCATGTTCATATACCACGAGGTGGTGTCGGTAAGCTGATGACGGAAATCAATAAAATACAAAGAACTTAAGTTACAGAAAATAAGCGCAATGTAGTATTCGGATACACAGTCGAGGCGCTCATATTAAATACATGTAACTAAATCAATGGCTGTGTATCGATTCAATGGGACATGCTGGTTTGGAATTGTAATGGAAATCGGCTTACTAATGACTATTGTATAATGTCCCTGGAAAGCTCAAATGTTGAATAAAAAAAGAAGATAAACGTAGTCGAACGTATTACTGTTGTATTGTAACTGACACAAATGTTAACTGGCTCAGAGCTATACATTATTTTTGGTGGTCTGAATTTGTTCATCAAAATTTGTGCTTTATTACAAATTACTGAAGAGTGCCCACAGGCACTCTTCAATAATTTGTGATAAAACACATTTATATAAACAAAAATACTATTTGTATTTGACTGAATGAGAAACACGAGCAAAGGAAATGTTGATTTTTTCCTTGGTATCCTCATTTTTTGAAATCCCTGATAGTGGCTTCTAGCGACCGTTGTGTCCTTGGGCGAGGCACTTTATCCCGGTTGCCTACATGGGGGCACAATGACGCCGTGTACTAAGGCGTACTGCGCGTCGATGGTGCACATGTCTTCAACCGCTGTAACCCTGCTTGAGCGGAGCTTGAACAGAATTAGAATGTTGAGGAGCTGACAGTTGATCGTCGATGCTCGGTGGTTCTCTCCGGGTACTCCGACTTCCTCCACCCGTAAAACTGTCACGGTCACGATTAGCCAATGTGCATAGGTATGTGACCTTAAACACCAATAAATAAATAAATAAATAAATAAATAAATAAATAAATAAATAAATAAATAAATAAATAGTGGCTTCTAGCACTCAACCAGTTAAATCTTGAGTGAGTAAGAGCTTTATACTTCTACGAGGGAAGTATCTATGGCCAGAGACGGGCTGGTCCCAAAAGACTTGCCAGAAAACACAGCAGGAGGGACCCCACTTTACAGACCGAGAATTTTTCGGAGCTAAAATACCCAAATTTCTCCCGCCTGGTAACACCGTAGCCGACATGAGGGTCCTGGACTTTATCCACAGGACCGACTATGGCTCGGCCTGGTGGGTGCAAGTTTGAAATTTTCAACCCCGAAAGATGCAAAATTCTTTCATCTCAGAGGTTAGCATCGACCTTTACCCAATGTAAAGGAAAAAGCGGCCAGGACTATCAACAAAATTGCCATTCAAATTTTATTATTTTTTATTTTTTTTTTATCTCAAAAACATAAGTTATGACTCCCACGCCCTCCTTGGAGTGAGATCATTCCAATGAGTGGTCATAAGTTATGTTTTTGATGCAAGAAAAAGAAAATATTTAGCTGTTCAAGAATATTTGTGGAAGTGTCGTCGTCGTATTCGTGTTAACCCATTACCCAACGTAACGCCAAAACCGACCAGAGCTATTCACAAAAATCGCCAATTAAATCCATTATTTTTTTCATTTTTGTCTCAAAAACATAGGTTATGACCCCTTTTTGGAACGAGCTCGTTCCAAAGAGGGGTCATAACCTATGTTTTTGAGACAAAAAATGAAAAAAAATTAGTTATTCAAGAATTTTGTTTAAGTGGCGTCTTCTTTTCATGTTAGGTAAAGGGTTAAAAAAAAGGTTCATTAAGCTTCCGAGATGGGTGTACTTACGTGAGGAAATTATGAAGGAAATAATTTATATTGATTTTTTGAGCAGCCGCCGAAATACATTTCACAAAGCAACACATGAAAACAAGAAAACCAGTGAATATTTAAAAATTGAATCATGACTGTTCGGAATTCACGAGGTGATCACGTGCAAATTCCATGAACCGCGAACCACCTCGTGGATTTCCAACAGTCATGATTCAATTTTTATGTTTATTCCCTTCATGAAACCTAAGTTTTTTTATGTCCGGACATGATATCGAATTGGCTTATCTACAAGACAGCGCCTTGGCTAACCATAATTCAGTCATGTTCTATTCCTAAAAAAAGAACCAAACAACATGGCTTCTGATACAAAATAGTTCCCGTAAACTGTCAAAAAGTGCCTAAAATACAGCTCACACTCAAGTTGGGGAAACCGTCTATTTATAAAACAGAAATTACAGAATGTAAATATAGACTTTGGAAAATCGAATGTAGTGCGTGATATCATGTCACAGGTAGGGCTGTCACGATTTTTTAATTTTGGAATCGATTAATCGTCGCAAATAATCGATTATAATCGATTAATCGTACATATATGACCCCGTCCCCACATTTCCCTCTCTTTAAGTTGTTAAAAATGAAGTTCAAGTCAGTTGACCTTCCTCAAGTAAACAACGAAGACGATCCTCTTTTAGGTACATTCAAAGCTTTGATGTTGTGAACTTTTGAACCGTCAGTATAATAATCAAGATCGGTCGTCAGTTGCGAACTTCGCAAGTTCGCAACTGCCGACCGGTCTTGATTATTACACTGACGGTTCAAAAGTTCACAACATCAAACCTTTGAATGTTCCTAAAAGGCAAATGCTTCTAACGGCTTCTTGAGATTTAACGTCGACGTTCTTGACCCTTTACCTTAAGAAACAATAGTTTTTTCATTTTTTTTTAATTATTAAACGTCTAAAACGGGGTAAAATTTACCGATTCTTCGACAACGAAAAATACTAATCGATTTCGGCGTGATCGATCAGCAATCGATTAATCGAATAATCGTGACAGCCCCAGTCACATGATCAAATGATATTCATGGGATAAATCACATGATCAACTAGTATTCATGGGAAAATAACATCACCTGAGAATCCACTGACAACACAGTGTTCATTGAAGAAAATTTTAGTTGTGGTGTAAACATATATATATACTTACAATCGTGATATATATAAGTGGTATAAAAATATGATCGCGCACCTGTAACCATGGTGAATGATCGATGGGCACCAACTGGCCAACCATAGAGTCGAGGTCCACCTGGAAATTTTTATGTATTTGTACACCCAGTACGCTTTTGGCTATGGCTCGACATTTGAGGGGTGTGGATGTGACCTATTTTGCCCCAAAAGGTTAGTATCACTCGTACGTAAGTTATAATATATAATGTAACATGGAAGCCCTTCCATATATTTGGTGTCCTAGTGGGAACCCCGGGAAGTTAGCCACTCATTGTTTAGTGTGGCAAACAAGCTCTGTTTTACTGGTGAAGTTGGACCCAGTAACCAATGCTTTGGGTGGAAGCCCTCTAAAATGGACAACATGGGTACAAACGATTGTCTGGACTTGACTTTATATTCATGTTGCTGTCACGATTGGCCATTCTGCAGAAATATATGATCTGAAACATCTACAAATAAATATACTAGCGGAAAACAAGAAACGCAAGTTTTTTTTTCTGTGGTAAATATTTCAAATGTGTTGTGGATGATTATTTCATTGTTTGGATTTTGATGTTATTTCTTCATTACTTCAAATTTTGACGAGTTTTGTTGTCTTAACTGGTAGAGTGTTGGAAGCCCATATTTGGGCTTTATTCTGAAGTGCAGGAGACACAACTTAATGGCTTCATATTCTGTGGATGTGCTTCATATTATTTGTGAATTGAAATTATTTAGTCTGTGAGGATTTGCCTTGTTACAATTTATGGGAGAGTGCCATTAGGCACCCTCCCATAAATTGTAACAAGGCAAAGAGTCGTGGACAAATTTAGATGACCAAAAATAATTTAGCACTCTCCCAGTTAACACAGACAGCGTTTGCATGGATAACGTTCAAGCGTGCGCACCCTACGCCATTTCCTGATCAAAATCAATAGCGGGTGTGCCCACTCCGGGCTTCAGTCGCTGGTCTAACTCTCCTTACCATTGACTCCATCAAATTGGTTATGGTCCTATGTAGGATGTTATTCCACTCCTGAACAAGGGCCTGGGTGAGCTGAGCGACGTTGTTTATGGTCCTATGTAGGATGTTATTCCACTCCTGAACAAGGGCCTGGGTGAGCTGAGCGACGTTGTTTGGGACGTTGACGGGCTTCCTGAACCTCCTGTCCAACTCGTCCCACAAATGCTCGATCGGGGCAAATCTGGACTGCAGGGTGGCCAATCGAGAACTGGGACATTGTTTTGGTTGCGGAAGTCATGACAAACCCTGGCAACGTGCTGCCTGGCATTATACTGCTGCAACGTAAGGTTACGCGCATGGATAAGTGGAAGGACGTGAGACACGAGGACCTGATCCAGATATCTTGCGGCTGTAAGATTGCCCTGGATCACCACGAGGGTTTTTGTCACGCCATGAGAACCCCCCCCCCCCCCCAACCATAACAGACCCCCCCCCCCCCGAATCTGTCGTTTTCCTTAACGCACGCGTCAGAATATCGTTTACATCGACGCCGATGTCAACGTTGTCGTCCATCTGACCTGTAAAGCATGAACCGAGACTCGCCAGTGAATAACACACGTCTTCAGTGGGCCAAGTAAAACCGATTTGGTGCATGTGCCGGAATCCACTGCAATCAACGTTGATGTCGCCAGGGTGTAAGTTTCGGGCCAACGTAGGGACGTCGTGGCCTTAAATTGGGACTCCCGCAACCAATTCCTAACTGTTCTTGGACACATTCGGCGACCATGAGTGCCTACTACCTGACTCGCAGTCTCCATCACCATCTGAAATCGGTTACGAAAGTGTGAGAGACGTATGCCTCTATCTTGACGTGGCGACGTAATGCGCGGACGTCCGCCCCTGGGACGGTCAGTTAATCGTCCTGTGCCCCTGAGACGCCCAACTAAACGAGATATCGTTGACTCATGGACCCCAAATTGCTGGGCGACGAGACGTTCCGATTGGCACTGCATAATTAGAGCAATAGCCCTACCCATATCAACTTCGGACATTCGCGGCATTTTGCTTTTCAATCGAGTTGAAATGAAATGTTGTGCAATCGATATGTACTGTTCAAAACGTCGATTTGGTATGTTTTTCAAGCCCATAACACGTGGGAGTGCACGCTTTGTTGACAAATCTATTGAAAGCATGCAACATCGCACGTAGTCATGGTTGACTGAAAGTTAACCAAAGACTCTTCAGACAATGCACTGAGGTAGCTAAGTGTCAAATTTTACTACATTTGGTCTACGGATAAAAAAAATTATTTTACCCAAACTGACCTTGCGTTTCTTTTTCCGTCAGTATAAATAAATGAAAGTGTCAATGACACTGTAGCTCAACTTGTTTAAGACATGTACATGTATAGTATGTGACACAGCAACGACAAACTTATAGGTAATGACCTGATAACAAAGGTACATGTAAAGTACTGTAACGGTCTGTACATAAATGCTGACCATAGCCTGTAGCAAATATACAGGTAAAGTATTGTAAAAGTGGGGTGACAGTTAGATGCTAAACTAGAAAAGAAATCTTTGAGTCCCAGAGTGGGTATGGCTGAACCCCAAAATATTTGTTCTCACAGCACACAGTGATAACAAAGGCACCCCAAAACACTCGTTCCTGCCACAAGGTGATAACAAAGGTACCCCAAGAAGTTTCGTGAAGATCAGTTCACAAATACAGACTCTAGCCCGAGCCGTATTGATATGTGCACTTACTGTGTATAAGTAGCACTGAACAAATCAAAGTTCATCTAATTTGCATAATTTCTACACGAGAAAAAAACCCCTTATTTCTGTGATGTATTCCATTTTACGAAACATTCCTACAAAAATTTATTCAAATCAGAACTTTCATACAGAAGTTCTGTACAAAAAACTGATTGCACTAATTTTGGTACAAAAAGGCTGCTGGCGGCCATCTTGAATTTTGGACCCCACCCCAAAACACTCGTTCTCGTCCCACGGTGATAACAAAGGTACCCAAGAAGTTTCGTAAAGATCGGTTCATAAATACTACCTCTAGCCTGAGCCATATGGAAGTTGTGTACAAAAAACTGATTGGGCCTAATTTCGGTACAAAATGGCCACTGGCAGCCATCTTGAATTTTGGACCGCACCCAGAAACACTCGTTCTCATCCCAAGGTAATAACAAAGGTACCCAAGAAGTTTCGTGAAGATCGGTTCTTAAATACAGACTCTAGCC
The DNA here is from genome assembly GCA_031216915.1 of Pictodentalium vernedei. NCBI lineage: Eukaryota > Metazoa > Mollusca > Scaphopoda > Dentaliida > Dentaliidae > Pictodentalium > Pictodentalium vernedei. The sequence continues at coordinate 430,675,312 of CM062289.1, read as the reverse complement.
AGAGCCGTATTGACATGTGTACTTACTGTGCATAAGTAGCACTGAATAAATCAAAGTTCATCTAATTTGCATAATTTTTGCACGAGAAAAAAACCTGTATTATATGTGTTGTATTCCTTGTTACTAAACAACCATACAAAAATTTATTCAAATCAGAACTTTCACACTGAAGTTCTGCACAAAAAACTGAATGAACTAATTTTGGTACAAAATGGCTGCTGGCGGCCATCTTGAATTTTGTACCTCACCCAAAAACACTCGTTCTCGTCACACGGTGATAACAAAGGTACCCAAGAAGTTTCGTAAAGATCGGTTCATAAATGCGGCCTCTAGCCCGAGCCGTATTGGCATTTGCACTTACAGTGCTGAAAGTAACACTAAATAAATCAAAGTTAGTCTAATTTGCATAATTTACGCACGAGAAAAAAACCCGCATTATATGTGATGTATCCTATGGTACTAAACATTCATAAATTTTTAGCTCAACTTTGACGAAGTCAAATTTGAGCTATTGTCATGGCCCCGTCTGTCCGTACGTCAACAATTGGCTATGGCTCGGGCTAGAGGTCGTATTTATGAACCGATCTTTACGAAACTTCTTGGGTACCTTTGTTATGACCGTGGGACGAGAACGAGTGTTTTTGGGTGCGGTCCGAAATTCAAGATAGCTGCCAGCCGCCATTTTGTACCGATGATGCAGAAATCTGTTTTTTGTACAGAACTTCCATATGAAAGCTCTGATTTGAATAATTTTTTGTATGAATGTTTAGTACCATGGGGTACATCACATATAATACGGGTTTTTTTCTCGTGCGTAAATTGTGCAAATTAGACTAATTTTGATGTTTTTTGGTGTTAATTTCAGCACTGTAAGTGCAAATGCCAATACCTGCTCGGGCTAGAGGCCGTATTTATGAACCGATCTTTACGAAACTTCTTGGGTACCTTTGGTATCACCGTGGGACGAGAACGAGTGTTTTTGGGTCCGGTCCGAAATTCAAGATGGCCGATGGCAGCCATTTTGTACAAAATTAGGTGCAATCAGATTTTTGCACAGAACTTCCATATGAAAGCGCTGATTTGAATAATTTTTTGTGTGAATGTTTAGTACCATGGGATACATCACATATAATACGGGTTTTTTTCTAGTGCAGAAATTATGCAAATTAGATGAACTTTGATATTTCGGTGCGACTTACACACATTAAGTACACATGTCAATACGGCTCAGACTTGAGTCTGTATTTATGAACTGATCTTCACGAAATGTCTTGGGTACCTTTGTTATCAGCGTGGGACGAGAACGAGTATTTCTGGGTGCGGTCTAAAATTCAAGATGGCTGCCAGTGGCCATTTTGTACCGAAATTAGGTCTAATCAGTTTTTTGTACACAACTTCTATACAGCTCAGACTAGAGGCCATACTTATGAACCAATCTTTACGAACCTTGTTGGGTACCTTTGTTATCACCGTGGGATGAGAGCGAGTGTTTTTGGGTGTGGTCCGAAATTCAAGATGGCCACCAGCAGCCATTTTGTACCAAAATTAGTGCAATCAGTCTTTTGTACAGAACTTCTGTATGAAAGTTCTGATTTGAATAAATTTTTGTATGAATGTTTAGTAACATGGAATACATCACATATTCTAAGGGGTTTTTTTTCGTGCAGAAATTATGCAAATTAGATGAACTTTGACTTATTCAGTGCTACTTGCACAATGTGAGCACACATGTCAATACGGCTCAGGGTAGCGGCTGTATTTATGAACCGATCTTCACAAAACTTCTTGGGTACCTTTGTTATCACCTTGGGACGAGAATGAGTGTTTCTGGGTACGGTCCAAAATTCAAGATGGCTGCCAGTGGCCATTTTGTACCAAAATTAGGTCCAATCAGTTTTTTGTCACAAGTTCTATACAGCTCGTATTTATGAATTGATCTTCACAAAACTTCTTGGGTACCTTTGTTTTCACCTTGGGACAGGAACGAGTGTGTTTTGGGGTGCCTTTGTTATCACTGTGCTATGAGAACAAATATTTTGGGGTTCAGTCAGACCCACTCTGGGACTCAAAGTTTTCTTTTCTAGTTTAGCATCTGACTGTCACCCACCTTTACAATACTTTACCTATACATTTGTTACAGGCAACGGTCAGTATTTATGTACAGACCATTACAATACTTTATATGTACCTTTGTTACCAGGTCATTACCTAGATGTTTGTCATTGCTGTGTCACATACTATACATGTGCATGTCTTTGTCTTGACAAGTTGAGCTACAGTGTCATTGACACTTTCATTTTTATTCAAATCGGAGTTTTCATATGGAAGTTCTGCGCAAAAGTCTGATTGCACCTAATTTTGGTACAAAATGGCTGCCAGCGGCCGTCTTAAATTTCGGACCGGACCCCAAAACACGCGTTCTCGTCTCACGGTGATAACAAAGGAACCCAAAAAGTTTCGTAAAGATCGGTTCATAAATACCCGAGCCGTGTGTACAGCGCGACGGACGGACGGACAGACGGACGACGGGCCATGACAATACCTCAAATTTAGCTTCGCCAAAGTTCAGCTAATAAATAAATAAATAAATAAATAAATAAATAAATAAATAAATAAATAAATAAATAAATCTATTTGGTGTGGCTAAGGTGACCCTCCTGATTCATATCTAATGGAGAGGTTTACGGTGTCGGACCAAAATCAGGAAGGGGGTGGACACTCACACTGCGTTCTCACCTGAGCTCCATCCGACATCAACGGTTGGCGTACATTACCTTGCAACACAACATCGTCACATGTCATGAACCTATGTATACGCCAGAGAGAGAGACAGAGAGAGAGCGAGCCTACGTAACCTTTCGACATCGTCACATATAAAAAAAATACCCGAAACAGCCTATATGAGAGAGAGAGAGAGAGAGAGAGAGAGAGAGAGAGAGAGAGAGAGAGAGAGAGAGAGAGAGAGAGAGAGAAAAATATCATTATCATGTCATATCTCGGTCCAAATTGGTGTCATAAGGGCAAGGGGAGGTCCGATCGATCGTACCACCATTTCCGTCTGTATCCGCCATAGTTCAGATCTATTTCATACAGTCGACGTCGTTTGAGACAAAATCCCTCCAGGAAACGTCTCGTAAGTTTACCAGTGAAATGTCGGAAAGGCAGAAAAGTATTATGGTCTACCTATTGGTTGTAGCCAATATGTATCCGTTACTCTTGAGATGTCTATTTATGTAGTGAATTGTAGTAACAGATAATGTCCCATTGACCTTGCACATGAATCAAATACGAATTAACACTTAAGCCTTTCAGAAAATTCAGACGAGTCGGTGCCAGCGCTTATAAACATTTTTTTAACTGAACTCGTTAGATAAAGATACAACACCTGTAAGAAAAGCTGATATAATATTTATCCTCGTGCAGTGTTAAACTTATCAGCTAGCATATTTAAACAGCTGTGTTGTTTATTCTCTTGATATAATATAAAGACATTATACGTCTGCATGAAAAACATTCACAAGAGGCAGACGCACCAACAAGTTATCTGCAAGATCACTCGCACAATATCAGACTCGCATTTTTTAACAGTTAATGTAATTGTGCAGTGCCATAATTTGACCCCGCAATTGCTAGGATCTGATCGACTAGACTATACAATATTCAGGGTTTGCGTCAAGGGGGAAGGGTAGAGATGGGCAGTATCCCGACAAAATCGAACCGATATCATTGGGGCACCGAAAAACTGAACTGAACCAATCATAGAAAATGAAATCATCTGCAAGTAGTATATCATGTACCCGATTGTGCCCCATTACCTGGGCTGTTGTCGGAGCAGCAAGTGTTATAACTATAACTTTATGTCGGAATGTACAGTGGACAACAGCAGCGGCCAACGTCTCTTTGACGTCGCGTGCGCCCCGTGACGTCACGACGTCAATAGCAACGCCAACCGTTTCGCGGGAAAAACTTTCAAGAAAAATTTCACCTTACCTATCAATTTTCCATCACATACCCATACTGTATACCCAGAGCCCCGTGTTTACATATATCACTATACACACTATAGTATACTATACATGCAGTACGTACACAACTTGCCGGATCTACATGGTTGGGGCCGAAGTTTTGAACAGGAAAAAGTTTCTCCGGCAAAAGTCCGGTTCCAGTGGGAATTTAACACTAGTTGCTCCAGCAAAAGTCCAGGTAATAGGGGCACGATCGGGTACATGATATACTACTTCTGTATTTAAAAATATCCCCACATTCACTATTTATAAGGCCTTGAAGAGGCTCGATAACAGTCGAAGTGTTCACTGTCATGAAAGAAGTGACTGATTTACTTTTCAGTGTTGTTAACCCTCGCGGGACTAGGCAATTGTCCCCGAATTCCCACTAGACTACAACCCGTGCATAACCAGTTGCTTGGCAGTGATTCCTAGTCAAGTCTTGGCTGCCCGCTAAGGCAGCCAAGACTGGACTAGAAATCACTGCCCATGTGATTCGTCTATTTACAGTAGGGTCCCATAATGATGGCATGTCAAGGGCACCTACCCCGGGGCCTCAAAAGTCTGAAATAGGCGTTCATAAAGGTTAAGGTGTGTTGGATCAAGTCACAAAATTTCTGTAGACATGATTTGTGTTGGCAAAAGAATGCCAGTGTTGAACTCACTGACAGTAGCATTTGTGGCGCTGCGACAGCATGATACAAAAACAACCTATTCAGTAGTTTCCTGGATTGAATTCCCCTTTGGTACTATCGGCAAAATTAATGTCAGTCAATGCAGATACCGAATACCGAGCCGACACCACGACTTACGCCCTAAAATACCGAAACCTATATCAACACAAAATTCCAATACCTCCTCTCTCTTGGAAAGGGTGGTGAAGTGTGTCACAATTCTTTGTCTTGTCGGAAAGAGGTAGGGCGGAGTACTATTTCCTGATAAGTGGTATGTCCAAAGACGTCCTCACAGGCTAAAACTGTGACAAGTCGTTGCTGGTTTGGTGATGGCTGAGTTGAATCAGCCATATAAATTAGATACAACAATTTGGCAATCTCGTAGTAAAAAGACGTCTCAGTCTACCTCGGTATTTACCACGATAAAGACGTCTCAGTCTACCTCGGTGTTTATCACGATAAAGACATCTCGGTCTACCTCGGTGTTCACTACGATAAAGACGGCTCGGTCTACCTCGGTGTTTACCACGATAAAGACGGATCACTCTGCCTCGGTGTTTACCACGATAAAGACGGCTCAGTCTGCCTCGGTGTTTACCACAATAAAGACGTCCCAGTCTACCTCGGTGTTTACCACGACAAAGACGTCTCAGTCTACCTCGGTGTTTACCACGACAAAGACGTCTCAGTCTACCTCTGTGTTTACCACGATAAAGTCGTCTCAGTCTACCTCGGTGTTTACCACGATGAAGACGTCTCATTCTACCTCGGTGTTTACCACGATAAAGACGTCTCAGTCTACCTCGGTGTTTACCACGATAAAGACGCCTCAGTCTGCCTAGGTTTTTACCACGATCAAGACGTCTCAGTCTACTTCGGTGTTTACCACGATTAAAGACGTCTCAGTCTACCTCAGTGTTTACCACGATGAAGACGTCTCAGTCTGCCTCGGTTTTTACCATGATAAAGACATCTCAGTCTACTTCGGTGTTTACCACGATATTGCCGCGTTCAAAGAAGAACGCTGATCGTAGACTCCTTGTCTGATTAGCTCACCACGAAGCACAAATACTTTTGGACCCCGTGAAGCTTCGAAATTCGATTCGATCTGAAATATTCCCCATGATTCGATTCGATTCGATTTCAATCGCGCCGATTCGAAAATTTTCGAATCGTCGAGATGTTCTCAAAATCCTACAAAGTGTCTCCTCTTGAACTCTTCTTTTATCATCAGGTCTCATGTACAGGACAACCCCCCCCCCTCCCCCCCCCCCCCCCCCCCTGTACAGGAGACCTGGTGATATAAGAAGAGTTCAAGTAGGTTCCGCTTCCCAAATTACATTGATTCCGTTCTGGAATATTCCGTTTTTGCTTGATTTACACGAGTCACCGTTGCACACAAAACTTGGGTGGAGACTGACAATATTCCGGTTGTCAGAAGGTGTAATATCCACAGATTGAAAAAAGCGGTGAGTTTCGATTCGATTCGAAATCTGGTGTCTGGTTCGATTTTAGATTCGATTCGACCCGACATTTGAGGGTCTCAGGGCCCTAAGATATTTGTACATAAGAACCGTCATACAAATTCATGTCATGACTCGTGCAAACATGGATTCAAATGGTTTTATTGCAGGCTGGATGTCTGGCAAAATATAGAATTTTGTTTATATCTTCAAACAAATCATGAAATACTATGGAGCCCTGGAAGCAACATGGTCATTTTTTCTGTAATCCATGCGAACGGATTACTAATCCATGCGAACGGTTTAATAATCCGTGCGATGGGATTACAAAAAAAAATGACCCTGTCACTTCCTGGAATCCATAAAATACAGTCTGACCATATAAAATGCATATGCTGATGTGTGCGAGTTTGCGTTGCTATCTAATTTGTCATTTATACTAGAAATTGTTGTCAAATATTATTATATTTTTTATATAGATACAGTTATCTGTATCTGAAAATATGTTCTATGTTACATTATTGTATCACCTTTTCATGACACACAAACCATCACCAACTCATTTTTTAGCTTAACTTGACATAGTCAAGATAAGCTATTGCCATCACGCGTGCGGAAGTCTGTGAGTCTGTGAGTCTGTGAGTCTGTTAGTCTGTGAGTCTGTGACGTCTGTTCACATTTCCCTTTAGCACGGGCTACACCCCGCAGTTCTTGTCTGATCGTCACGAAATTTCATATGCAGGTTTGGGGTCATGTCTAGATGAGAACGTCCCCTTTTGGTCGCGATCGGGCAACCGGTATGGCTGCCAGAGCCCAAAACCCGAAAACAATTAGCACAGTCTACAGGTCGTATTTATGAAGGGATTTCATTGTAACATGGTAGGATGCCTCTGTATAATGCCTAGATGAGAACGTCCCCTTTTGGGCATGATCTATCAACCGTGATGGCTGCCCAAGCCCGAAACCCAAAAACTTTTAGCACAGTCTACAGGTCATGTTTAATGTGGAGGGATTTCATTGTAACTTGATAGGATGACTCCTTATGATGTCTAGATGAGAATTTCCCCATTTGGGCATGATCTGCCAACCGTGACGACTGCCCGAGCCCAAAACCCGAAAACCTTTACCACAGTCTACAGGTCATATTTATTGAGGAATTTCATTGTAACTTGGTGAGTTGACTTCATACAATGTCTAGATGAGAAAGTCACCTTTTGGGCATGATTGGGCAACTGTGACGGCTACCGGAGCCCAAAGCCCGAAAACCTTTAGCACAGTCTAGAGGTCATATTTATGAAGGGATTTCATTGTAACTTGGTAGGATGACTCCAAATAATGTCTAGATGAGAACGTCCCATTTTGATCGCGATCATGCAGCCTTGATGGGTGCCCGAGCCCTAAAACCTTTAGCATAGGCAAAAGGTCATATTTTTGGAAGGATTTCATTGTAACCTGTTAGGTTGACTCCATGTAATGCCTAGATGATGACATGTGATGACTGTGATAGCTACAGGTGCCCGAAGCCCGAAAACCTTGAGCACAGTCTACAGGTCATATTTATGAAGGGATTTCATTGTAACTTCGCAGGATCACTCCAGATGATGCCCAGATGAGATTGTCCCCTTTGGTTGCGATCATTCAACCATGATGGCTGCCCGAGCCTGAAGCCCGAAAACCTTTAGCACAGTCTACAGGTCATATTTATGAAGGGATTTCATTGTAACTTGGTAGGTTAACTTCATATAATGTCTAGATGAGAACGTCTTTTGAACATGATTGGGCTACTGTGACGGCTAAAGGTGCCCGAAGCCCGGAAACCTTTAGCACAGTCTACAGGTCATATTTATGAGGGGATTTCATTGTAACTTGGTAGGATGACTCCAAATGATGTCTAGATGAGAACATCCCGTTTTGATCGCGATCATTCAGCCTTGATGGGTGCCCGAGCCCAAAAACCTTTAGTATAGGTAAAAGGTCATATTCATTGTAACCTATTAGGTTGACTCCATATAATGCCTAGATGATGACATCCCCTTTTGGTCGTGATTGGTCAGCTGTGATGGCTACAAGTGCCCGAAGCCCAAAAACCTTGAGCACAGTCAACAGGTCATATTTATGAAGGGATTTCATTGTAACTTCGTAGGATCACTCCAGATGATGCCCAGATGAGATTGTCCCCTTTGGTTGCGATCATTCAACCATGATGGCTGCCCAAGCCCGAAGCCCGAAAACCTTAAGCACCATCTACGTGTCATATTTATGAAGGGATTTCATTGTAACTTGGTAGGTTGACTTCATATAATGTCTAGATGAGAATGCCCCCTTTTGGACATGATTGGGCAACTTTGACGGCTAAAGGTGCCCGAAGCCCGAAAACCTTTTGCACTGTCTACAGGTCATATTTATGAAGGGATTTCATTGTAACTTGGTAGGATGACTCCAAATAATGTCTAGATGAGAACGTCCCATTTTGGCCGTATTCATTCAGCCTTGATGGGTGCCCGAGCCCAAAAACCTTTAGCATAGGCAAAAGGTTATTTTATAGAAGGATTTCATTGTAACCTGTTAGGTTGACTCCATATAATGCCTAGATGATGACATCCCCTTTTGGTCGTGATTGGTCAACTGTGATGGCTTCAGGGGCCCAAAGCCCGAAAACCTTTAGAACAGTCTACAGGTCATAATTATGAAGGGATTTCATTGTAGCTTGGTAGGATGACTCCAAATAGTGTCCAGATGAGAATGTCCCTTTTTGGTTGCGATCATTCAACCTTGATGGCTGCCAGAGCTCAAAGCCCAAAAACCTTTAGCACAGTCTACAGGTCATATTTATTAAGGGATTTCATTGTAACTTGGTAGATTGACTTCAAATAATGTCTAGATGAGAACGTCCCCTTTGGATGCAATTGGGAAACTGACGGCTACAGGGGCCCGAAGCCCGAAAACCTTTAGCACAGTCTACAGGCCATATTTATGAGGGGATTTTAATGTAACTTAATAGGATGACTCGTTTTGGAATAATTTCACTGTAACTTGGTAACTTTTGTTGATATACGTTAACTGTGAGGGCCACATACATTAACTGTGAGGTCATATTAACCCACCCCTCAGCTCTTTAGTACAGTGTACACCTCATATTATTTTTATCATAAACATAGCACACAGGGAACAGAAATGAACATATTCCCAATTATCACAATTCTTGTCTTATTTCATAATCCTTTCATAAATATTGAACATTATCCTTTTCATCAAACACAACACACAAGTTAAGCTACAGTGTCATTGACACTTTCATTTTATCTCATTTTTCGATCAACTTTGGCGAAGCCAAATTTGAGCTTATGCCATGGCCAGTCGTCCGTCTGTCCGTCAACAATTCAATACGGCTCGGGCTAGAGGCCGTATTTATGAACCGATCTTTACGAAACCTCTTGGGTACCTTTGTTATGACCGTAGGACGAGAACGAGTGTTTTTGGGTCCGATCTGAAATTCAAGTTGGTCGCTCGCAGCCATTTTGTACAAAATTAGGTGCAATCAGATTTTTGCACAGAACTTCCATATGAAAGCGCTGATTTGAATAATTTTTTGTATGAATGTTTAGTACCATGGGATACATCACATATAATACGGGTTTTTTTTCTCGTGCGTAAATTATGCAAATTAGACTAACTTTGATGTATTTAATGTTACTTTCAGCACTGTAAGTGCAAATACCAATACGGCTCGGGCTACAGGCCGTATTTATGAACCGATCTTTAGGAAACTTCTTGGGTACCTTTGGTATCACCGTGGGACGAGAACGAGTGTTATTGGGTCCGGTCCAAAATTCAAGATGGTCGATGGCAGCCATTTTGTATAAATTAGGTGCAATCAGATTTTGGCGCAGAAATTCCATATGAAAGCGCTAATTTGAATCATTTTTTGTGTGAATGTTTAGTACCATGGGATACATCACATATAATACGGGTTTTTTTCTCGTGCAGAAATTATGCAAATTAGATGAACTTTGATTTTTTCAGTGCTGCTTACACACAGTAAGTACACATGTCAATACGGCTTGGGCTAGAGTCTGTATTTATGAACCGATCTTCACGAAACGTCTTGGGTACCTTTGTTATCACCTTGGGACGAGAACGAGTGTTTCTGGGTGCGGTCCAAAATTCAAGATGGCTGCCAGTGGCCATTTTGTACCGAAATTAGGTCTAATCAGTTTTTTGTACACAACTTCTATACGGCTCAGGCTAGAGGCCGTATTTATGAAACGATCTTTACGAAACTTCATGGGTACCTTTTTTATCACAGTGGGATGAGAACGAGTATTTTGGGGTGTAGTCTGAAATTCATGATGGCCACAAGCAGTCATTTTGTACCAAAATTAGTGCAATCAGTCTTTTGTACAGAACTTCTGAATGAAAGTTCTGATTTGAAAAATTTTTTGTATGAATGTTTAGTAACATGGAATACATCACATAGTACAGGTGTTTTTCTCGTGCAGAAATTATGCAAATTAGATGAACTTTGATTTATTCAGTGCTACTTATACACTGTAAGTGCACATGTCAACACGGCTCGGGCTAGAGGCTGTATTTATCAACCGATCTTCACGAAACTTCTTGGGTACCCTTGTTATCACCTTGGGACGAGAACGAGTGTTTCTGGGTGCGGTCCAAAATTCAAGATGGCTGCCAGTGGCCATTTTGTACCGAAATTGGGTCCAATCAGTTTTTTGTCACAACTTCTATACAGCTCGTATTTATGAACTGATCTTCACGAAACTTCTTGGGTACCTTTGTTTTCACCTTGGGATAGGAACGAGGGTGTTTTGGGGGTGCCTTTCTTATCACTGTGCTATGAGAACAAATATTTTGGGGTTCAGTCAGACCCACTCTGGGACTAGAAGATTTCTTTTCTAGTTTAGCATCTGACTGTCACCCGCCCTTACAATACTTTACTTATACATTTGTTACAGGCTACGGTCAGTATTTATGTACAGGCCGTTACAATACTTTATATGTACCTTTGTTATCAGTTCATTATGTAGATGTTTGCCATTGCTGTGTCACATACTATGCATGTACATGTCTTAACAAGTTGAGCTACAGTGTCATTGACACTTTCATTCAGGAATATCATCTTTCATCGCTTCATCCTTCATCATTTCATGACCACACTGGACAGCAAATTGTATACATGTATATACTATGGAGTAGCTGAAGGTAACTTAACTGTTATTAATTGTTTTTAAGCGAAAGTGTTTTCCACCCTTAACAAATTTTTCATCGTATACCATACAACTTTTATATAAAAATTATCTTATTACCCAATTCATTCGATTTTCCACCATTAGTGTTGGGCCTCCCAAAAGAGAAAAAATATAAACCAGTAATACATGTATACTAAACTGCATACTGAATGCAGCAAAAGTATCTCCCTAATAACCTGATTTATCTTGTAAAGTGGACTTATTATCTGAAGCTCAGCTGAATGCCAACTATAATACTAATAGTCACTCATCATCCATACAACCATCCATTTATTATCATCAAAGTATTTCCATCATCATAAATATAATTAGTTAAATTGTATATGTATTGTCACAGCAAAATGTGACTTTATTTAGCATCGTAACAAATCTTCGCCAAGCTTTCGGCACTAGGCCTTCATCGGGATGCTACAGATAACACAGCTACACCATCACAGCTAGGCCTTCATCAGGATGCTACGGATAACACAGCTACACCATCACAGCTTAGAGTTGTTACGATGCTATATAAATTTCTATTGTCCCTTACAGTCTGGACATTTTTTGCTGATATTATGTAACTTTATTGTTTATTACGAGCTGGAAATAAAAGTTCAAAGTTCATTTACCACCACTCTTTTAACAGATATCGCACAGTGTAAAAGTTACAAACAAGTTTAGATTCATTTATTGGTGTTTAAAGTCACATATTTCTGCACAATGGCTAACCATGACCGCGACAGTTTTATGGGTGGAGGAAGCCGGAGTACCCGGGGAGAACCACCGAGCAACGGCGAGCAACTGTCAGCTCACCAACATACTAACTCCATACAAGCAGTGTCAGCATTGGTTGAAGACAGGTGCACCATGGACGTTCAGTACGCCTTAGTACACAACGTCACTGTGCCCCCACGTGGGCAATGACGGTGCAGTATCTTGTCCAAGGACACAACTCGGTTGCCGCAGGTGGAATTCGAACCGAGGACCTTCCGGCGTACAGCCTGCACCTCTACCTACTGAGCCACCGCGCCCCAAATAAATTTAGATATACAAACAATTTGAAGGTTTACGGTCTCGCATTTCTTTCCATTCAACAACGCTCTTTTTTCACAGACTCTACTGACGATTTTTCCACCACACATTTCGTTTCATTTGCATACAATGCGGGTGTACTACCATCTACTGGGCGCTGGGAACGTGTAACGTCTAAATTCGTTGCTTCTCGATTAGAAAGTTTTGAAATACCTAAACACATTTTTGACAGACATACGTCTAGTCTAGTCATTAATTCTTTTATTAACCGGTCGCGATGCCAGTTTTGTTTGGGTGGTGTATGTGTGGGTGGGGGTGAGTGGGTAGGCGGTAGAGACTACTTTTTGGGGAAACCGCACCCCCACCCGTGGCACCTCCACTTTACTTAACACGCCCAGCGGAAGGCACTTCGAATAAACTTTCTTGAAGAACTCACTTTCCGGTGTAGTCTCAAAAACATATTTTATGCACCCTCCTCCGCCACCCCTTTTACGGGTGGAGGAAGCCGGAGTACCCGGAGAGAACCACCGAGCAACGACGAGCAGCTGCCCCTTTCATTTGATAACTTATTTTCTACATATGATGGAATAAGTGACAAATTTCAGCTCCAGGTGCCAAATTTCAGCTCGAATGTACAAGGAAAGCTCGGTACCGCTTTGGCTGATGGGTCAACCCTTTACCCAACGTAACGGCGCAATCCGGCCAGCGCTATTCTCAAAAATCGCAAATTAATTTTCATTATTTTTTCATTTTATTGTCTCAGAAACATAGGTTATGACCCCTCGTTGGAACGAGCTCGTCGAGCTCGTTCCAACGAGGGGTCATAACCTATGTTTTTGAGACAAAAAATGAAAAAAAAAAAATCGTTTTTCAAGAATTTATTTTGCAAGTGTCGTCTGCTTTTCATGTTCGGTAAGGGGTTAACTCGTAGAGTGCTTCATATTATTGTTGAAGTGACATTGTTTAGTTTGTATAGAATTTCCGTGCTACAATTTATGGGAGAGTGGCACTCTCACATAAATTGTAACAAGGAGGGATCGCGATGGCTCAGTGGTGACGGCATTGGACTTCAAACCGAAAGGTCGACGGTTTGACGATCATCACCAGGGACAACTGCTTTGCGTCCTTCGACAAGGCACTTAACCCCGATTGCCCACGAGCGGGGGAGGGGGGGGGGGGGGGTGGGCACGGTGGCGCTGTGCACTGCACGTTGACGGCGCACTTGTCTTCAGCCAACGCTTATCCTGGTTGTATGGAGTTAGTACGTTGGGGCACTTTTTCTTCCTCGCCGTTACTCGGGGGTTCTCTACGGGTACTCCGACTTCACCCACCCGTAAAACACTCCTATACGAGGTGCCCTGGTCGTTGAAAGTGTCATTAAACACCAATAAATAAATTGTAACAAGGCAAAGACATGTGGACAAATTTTGATGACCGAAAATAATTTAGCACTCTACCAGTTAATGGTTGAAGTGTTAACACAATGTCGACCGTAAATTTTACCCTGTGAGGTAGACATCGGTCATACAAATGGAGGGCTGTGATGCCCGTTTCGGGTTGTTGGGATCGACCAGGAATAGCTTTGAGTACGATACATACTAATTAAATAAGAGGCTGGGAAGTTCACGCGCTTTCACTACTACAGGTATTTAATCACAAATAAATTTCCAATGGGCTTCACAAAGTAGATCTTCTGTTTCTCAGGACATTTGTTTGTAAAACTGTATGTTGGAGGGCGGTTTGTTAGTTCATTTTTTATTGTTGTGATTATTTTTTCGTCTTCAAAAGTTCTGGGCACTGCCGTAAGATCTGAATCCAAGTTCCTTACCGTGAGAAGATAAGAACGTGACGTCAAATCTTAACTACAGCCTCGTTATAGCAGAATGTAACAATAATGGACTGACTAACCTTCCATTCAAATCGAATACCAATTAAATTGTTGAGAGAAAGAAAAGAAATAGAATTTAGCGCTAGATATGGGCAAAACACCGAAAAACCGAACCGAACCGATACCGATATCATGAGCATACAGGAAAACCGAACCGAACCGATACCGATATCATGGGCATACAAAAAACCCCGAACCGAACCGATACCGATATCATGGGCATACAGAAAAACCGAACCGAACCGATATCATGGGCATACAGAAAAACCGAACCGAACCGATACCGATATCATGGGCATACAGAAAAACCGAACCGAACCGATACCGATATCATGGGCATACAAAAAACCGAACCGAACCGATACCGATATCATGGGCATACAGAAAAACCGAACCGAACCGATATCGATATCATGGGCATACAAAAAACCGAACCGAACCGGTACCGATATCATGGGCATACAGAAAAACCGAACCGAGCCGATACCGATATCATGGGCATACAAAAAAACCGAACCGATACCGATATCATGGGCATACAGAAAAACCGAACGAACCGATACCGATATCATGGGCATACAGAAAAACCGAACCGAACCAATCATTGAATACCGAAACTGTCTGAATTTTCAAATTTTCATACATTCACTATTTATAAGGCCCCGTTGAGGTTTGATAGCAGTTGGAGGGTTCATATTCATAAAATAATTTTCTTTTAAGTTTTGTTAACCCTCATGTCCTGAATTCTCACTAGGCTACAACCTGTACATTTCCAGTTACTTAGCAATGATTTCAAGCCAAGTATTGGCTGACTTCGCAGACAGCCAAGACTTGTCTAGAAATCATTGCCAGGTGCTTTGTCTATTGTCAGCAGGACCTCTTGAAGATGGCATGGTTAGGCCACATGTTCTGAGATTCATACACCTGAAATAGGTCTTTAACCCTTTACCCAACGAATCGCCCGCACCCGCCCGCGTAATATGCAAATTCAGCAGTTGAAAAAATATTGTTTTTCAAAACATTTCAACAAAACCATATCATGTGACCCCTCGTTGGAACGAGCTCGTCGAGCTCGTTCCAACGAGGGGTCACATGATATGGATTTGTTTATATTTTTGAAAAAATTTTAAAAATGATATTTAAAATAATAAATTTTGATATCGTCTGCGTTGGGTAAAGGGTTAAAGGTATGTTTAGAACAAATCCCAAATTACTGTAGATGATGTTTTCGTAAAAGAATGCCACTGTTGGGTTCATTGCCAGTGGCATTTGGGGAGCTTTGGTGGAATGATATAAGTACAGCTTATTCTGTATTTCCCCGATGTGAATTCCCCTTTGGTACTCAGTCAAGTCAAATACCGAACCGATACCGAGGTAGAGTACGTGGAGAGTGTATTATCACTAAAACACCCGCAGAGTGGAGATTCCACCCAACCAATAATTGCAAATTTGTTGCAAAGCATAACCAGCGCAAGCAAAGCTTCAGCCAATGGACCTCCGGGTTTAACCCGGAGGTCCATTGGTTGAAACATTGCTTGTGTTTTTTGTCGATATGTACAAAATTTGAAAGTTATAGCTTGGGTGATAACTCCACTCCGCAGGTGATTTAGTTACGATCCACTCTCCACGTACTGTATACACCCTAAAAATACCGAAACCGATACCGAACACAAAATTCCAATACCACCCATATCTACTTGGCGCCTTTCTTTTGTTGGATGGTGCAAAGGGACACAGGCCTATTTCTAACTCAAAGTTTGATTCTGGTGCGAACACATCAGTCAGTTAAAAGGAGAACGTGAGAGGTTAAGGCGAATTTTAGACGAAAAAGATCCCATCAAATAGTACAAGTTTAGCCCTCTCACATTTTTGGCGACTTGAATTTGTAGAAGTTGATGGATTTATTATTCCCTTTTTGCAACTGGTCGCTCACCATTTGGAGGTGCAGTATTACCCATGGGCGTGGCAGGAAGATTACCCCACAGTATCATACCCGCTGTCTCGAAATTATTCAATTCAATTCAATACTCTCATCTCGTAGTGGGAGGGGAATATAGGAATGGGTTCCACCCGTCCGTCCTCCCGCACTACTTGTCATAACATTTAAAAGAGAACCGTGCAAAAATAATTTCCCAAATTTAATATATAGCATTGTAAACGTTGACTGCTTTATTATTTTTTTGCAACAGGGCGGTGGCTCACCATGTGGAGGTGCATGAACTATTACCCCCACCACCTAGAGGGAATCAAGTATAGGAATGGGTTCCACCCGTGCGCCCGTCCTTCCCCACTTCCTGTCATCATATTTTAAAAATAAACGTGCAAAATTAATTTTCCCAAATTGAATACACAGCCTTTTGTAATAATATCATGAATGGGATTGCGAACCAGCTCTGTCCAAGTATTTCGTCAAGAGTTACTGCCCTTGTTGAACTTTCTTGTCATCACATTGCCATTTCTTGAACTCATATTTCAAAGGAAACCATTCAGGATTTTTTTCCAAATTTAATATATATTTTTTGGTGATAATATCATAAGTGTGATTGCGAACCAGCCGTGTTCAAGTATTTCTTCAAGAGTTATTGCCCTTATTGGACTTCGAATTTATCTAATTTAGATCCCCTGGTACTATTAATCGGCCTACTGCTTTATATTATCCTATAGCTGGTATGGGTAGTACGCAATGTGATCCCCTGGTACTACTAATCGGCCTACTGCTTTATATTATCCTATAGTTGGTATGGGTAGTACGCAATGTGATCCCCTAGTACTACTAATCGGCCTACTGCTTTATATTATCCTATAGCTGGTGTGGGTTGTACGCAATGTGATCCCCTGGTAATACTAATCGGCCTACTGCTTTATATTATCCTATAGCTGATATGGGTAGTACGCAATGTGATCTCCTAGTACTACTAATCGGCCTACTGCTTTATATTATCCTATAGCTGGTATGGGTAGTACGCAATGTGACCCCCTGGTACTACTAATCGGCCTACTGCTTTATATTATCCTATAGCTGGTATGGGTAGTACGCAATGTGATCCCCTGGTACTACTAATCGGCCTACTGCTTTATATTATCCTATAGCTGGTATGGGTAGTACGCAATGTGATCCCCTAGTACTACTAATCGGCCTACTGCTTTATATTATCCTATAGCTGGTATGGGTAGTACGCAATGTGATCCCCTGGTACTACTAATCGGCCTACTGCTTTATATTATCCTATAGCTGGTATGGGTAGTACGCAATGTGATCCCCTGGTACTACTAATCGGCCTACTGCTTTATATTATCCTATAGCTGGTATGGGTAGTAAGCAATGTGATCCCCTGGTACTACTAATCGGCCTACTGCTTTATATTATCCTATAGCTGGTATGGGTAGTAAGCAATGTGATCCCCTGGTACTACTAATCGGCCTACTGCTTTATATTATCCTATAGCTGGTATGGGTAGTACGCAATGTGATCCCCTGGTACTACTAATCGGCCTACTGCTTTATATTATCCTACAGCTGGTATGGGTAGTACGCAATGTGATCCCCTGGTACTACTAATCGGCCTACTGCTTTATATTATCCTATAGCTGGTATGGGTAGTAAGCAATGTGATCCCCTGGTACTACTAATCGGCCTACTGCTTTATATTATCCTATAGCTGGTATGGGTAGTACGCAATGTGATCCCCTGGTACTACTAATCGGCCTACTGCTTTATATTATCCTATAGCTGGTATGGGTAGTACGCAATGTGATCCCCTAGTACTACTAATCGGCCTACTGCTTTATATTATCCTATAGCTGGTATGGGTAGTACGCAATGTGATCCCCTGGTACTACTAATCGGCCTACTGCTTTATATTATCCTATAGCTGGTATGGGTAGTACGCAATGTGATCCCCTGGTACTACTAATCGGCCTACTGCTTTATATTATCCTATAGCTGGTATGGGTAGTACGCAATGTGATCCCCTAGTACTACTAATCGGCCTACTGCTTTATATTATCCTATAGCTGGTATGGGTAGTACGTAGTACGCAATGTGATCCCCTGGTAATACTAATCGGCCTACTGTTTTATATTATCCTATAGCTGGTATGGGTAGTACGCAATGTTAGGCCTGGCGGTATTGTGAGGTGGATGGGGGTATTGCATAGTTGTTTAGAACGGTAGTATAGGATGTACGGTCTTTACCTCTGTCGATATACTGTTATCCCTTGATACTTCTAGCCAAACGACTACTTTACATTATCCTGTGACTGGTATAGGTAGCACGTAAGGCAATGCCAGTGGTGTTGTGGGGGTAATTTGGGTAACGCGTGGTTGTCTAGTGTGGTAGTATAGGATGTATGGTCTGTACCCATGCTGGTTCAGTGCTAGTCCTTAATACTACTGAACCACGCTATACTGTCTTACAGTTGGTATAAGTAGTACATAATCTAGACCATACAGTAGTGCGAGGTAATGCGTGGTAGTTTGGAACGATAGTATAGTTTGGGTATAATATACTCATGTTGGTCCACCGTTAGCCCGGGGAGCCCGGTGGCTCAGTGGTAGACTGTTGGACGACCCGCGTTGTGTCCTTGGGCAAGGCACTTTATCTCGGTTTCCTACATGGGGGCACGGTAACGCCGTGTACTAAGACGTACTACACGTCGATGGTGCACATGTCTTAAACCACTGTAACCCTGCTTGAGCGGAGCTTGAACAGAGTTATTATGTTGTTGAGCTGACAGTTGCTAGTTGATTCTCGGTGGTTCTCTCCGGGTACTCCGGCTTCCTCCACCCGTAAAACTGTCACGGTCACAATTAGCCATTGTGCATAAGTATGTGACCTTAAACACAAATAAATAAATAAATAAATAAATAAATAAATAAATAAATAAATAAATAAATAAAATAAATAAATACCGTTAGCCCTTAGCACTGCTAACCTACCCAAGGCGGTATACTGTACTAAGGATAATTCGGAATACTTGATGATGTGGTTGTGTGGTATATGCTTGGTTCCTAGTATTGTAGTAGAGTATGGATGGTCTTATGGACTTTCTAAGATTTGGCTGAGGATAGAGGTCGTGATCTGAGATATCTAGCAAGTATGTAGTAGTATTATAAGTCAGAAGTAATGGTACAAGGCTGTAAGGGTGGCAGAAGATTATAGTATTGGATAAATACAGTGGTAGCTGATCATACGGGAGATGATGGAACAATGGATAAGTGACATAAGTCAGCAGTTTTGGTATTAGACTTTTGGAGGCCATGGGTTGATCTTGAAACTAGAAACCGTACAGGAGTCATAACCACCCAATAAAAGATGTCCTCCACTAGGTATCCTCCAAAAGATATCCTCCAAAGGCATCCTCCAGTACTACATCACCATGCCATAGATATCCAATACCTGGATGAGGATAAGAGTTGTTAGAGAGTCACTCGTTCGAGCAGTTGCTCGATGGCCTATTTGCTTGATAAGATTCGAGTCGTTCGAGTAATCTGAGATAGCTAGCAATCCTGTAGTAGAGCTTCAAATCAGTAGTAATCATATAAGTCTGTACGCGTGATAGAAGATCATAGTATTGGGTGGTAAAAGTAGCCATATACAACTTCTACTGTAATCATTTAGTCGAATCGAATTAGGGCCCCGCGAACCTCAAATTTCAGGTCGAATCGAATCTCAAATCGAATCAGACAACAGATTTCGAATCAAATCTCTAACCGAGTATCAGCGCTTTTCAAGTTGTTGATATTACATCTTCTTACAACTGTAATATTGTCAGTCTACACTCAAGTATTGTGTACAACAGCGACTCATTTAAATCAAGTAAAAAAGCGGAATATTCCAGAACGGATTCAATATAATTTCGGACGTAGAACCAACTTGAACTCTTCCTCTATCACCAGGTCAAGGGAGGGGGGAGGGGGAGTGGGGGGGGGGGGGGGGGGGTCCTGTACGGGAGACCTGGTGATAGAAGAAGAGTTCAAGAGTAGACACTTTGTAGGATTTTGAGATTATCTTGACAGTTTCAAAATTTTCGAATCGGCTCGACTGAAATCGAATCGAATTGAATCATTGGGACTATTTCGCATCGAATCAAATTTCGAAGCTTTGTAGGGTCCTAAATCGAATCCTGAATCGAATCAAGCAGATTTCGAATTGAATCGAATCGAATATCGGCTGGAATCTAATCTCACAGCTCTATAGTTGTACAAAATTACACCTTACAACTGTAAATATTGCCAGCCTTCACTCAAGCATTGTTTTCAACGGCGACTCGTCTGTTTTGGGCAAGTCAATAAAAGGCCGAATATTCCAGAACGGAATCAATGTAGTAATATCGAAAGCGGAACCTCCTTAACTGGTTGAGTGCTAGAAGCCACTATCAGGGCTTTCAAAAAAATGAGAGTACCGGAGCAAATGCCAATATTTTCATTGTTCATTTTTCATATTCAGTCAAACACAAATAATATTTTGTTTATATAAATTTGCTTTATTACAAAGTATTGGAGAGTGCCCGTGGGCACTCTCCAATAATTTGTAATAAAACAAATATTGATAACAATTTCAGACCACCAAAAATAATGTAGCCGTCCACCAGTTAAAAGCTTCTTCCGTCACTGGGTCTCCTGTGCAGAAGACCCGATGATCTAAGAAGCGTTGGGGCGCGATGGCGTTGCGGTAACCGGTTCTCGTCAGATCACCGAAGTTAAGCAACATCGAGCCCGGTTAGTCCTTGGATGGGTGACCGTCTGAGCGATCGATTCGGACTCCCGCGTTGTGTCCTTTTTTCGACCCGCGGGGGTTGGTCTTATCCAACGGTTCACGGACTGGCGGCCCATCGACGCCATTTGTATTCTATGTTCGGGGGGTTGATATGCCCACTCGTACAATGGTAGCGTTTCTCTCACAAACCGTTTACTATCCACCATAATATTATTCCAAAAGAGGTTCTATCACTAAACCTAATGTGCCAATGATAGAAACTATAGCCCTTACCGAATTGTTGCTTAGTGTATTACTTATTGTATTAATTATCGTACTAAACAAAAAAGTCGTATCCCTTGTCTACATCCTTGTAGAGTGGTGAGGGAGGACGCTACAGAAGTATCAGTGGTGAATTATCCACCCGACAAGTTTCTAATAACTGGCGAATATAGGACACAGGAACTGGCGATGTGTTTTCGGTCGTGGGGGTTGGTCTTATCCAACGGTTCGTGGACCAACGGCTCATCGGCGCTTTTTGTATTCTATGTTCGAGGGGTTGATATGCCCACACGTACATTGGTAGCGTTTCTCTCACAAACAGTTTACTATACCCCATAGTATCTTTCCAAGAAGAGGTTCCATCCCTAAACCTAATGAGCCATCAACACAAATCTTGCTGTCATGAATATACTTTTCGTCAAAAGGGAATGGCAGGAAGACAGCCTCTCAGGCTATGCCATTTCCTTGCAGCGCCTTCAACTATAACCTGTTTTATTGTTATCTTGTATATTCTTATGCTGCAAAATAAATAAATCAATCAATCCTTGAGCACGGCACTTCACCCCGACTGTCCACATGAGGGCACTTCACCCCGACTGTCCACATGAGGGCACGCTGACTCCGTGTACTAAGGCGTACTGCATGTCGATGGTGCGCATGTCTTCAACCAATCTAACACTGCCTGTGCTGCAGTGCGGAGATACGATGTTGGGGAGATGGCAGCTGCTCGTCGTTGCTCGCTGGTTCTCTCCGGTTACTGCGGCTCCACCCGTAAAACTGTCGCCGACACGATATGACCTTGGCTGTTAATGTGTTGTTAAACCCTAATAAATAAATAAATAAATAAATAAATAAATAAATAAATAAATAAGAAGCTTTGAAGGGGAGATATTTAGAACGAGTTGGGTTTTGAAACTTCTATCGGGTAATACTCTAACCTTGACTGTGTTTTGGAACCAAACGCTTTGGATTGCAATGCGAAGTTACTGGACTAAGGGAGGCTACTCTTTTTAAGTATCCCCTTCATCGGAGTCGAGAGATGCAGCTGCCATACATGGATATTTGCCATATAATTGATATTAGCACTTTAGTTGTCTATATAATGGTAGGATTTGTTCGTAAAATACACATGTTAATATTTGACATGGTATAATATAATATTCATAGTTTACAGAATACTGGGAATGACAAACTGCATTCTGCTTCATAATCAATTACCAACAACTTTTCTTCAGGTAAAACGGATATTAATTGGAAACAAAACAGAATCAATTCATAACTGCTCAGCACAATCAATTCCTGCAACAATAAAATACCCTGTATTATGGATTACTGTTGAATTTCAACATGTATAGTTAATGTTTTATTCTTTTGCTGATGTTCACATCAATACATGCACAGTCTGGAATCGAAAAATTCGCAACATTGTACTAATGCTGTACTGTTATTACAAAAGAGGGACTCAATCAGGGACGTGGCTAGAGGTTTCCGATTGGAGGGGTGTAGGGTAGTGAATTTCCAACTAGCGAGATGGACCGGGGGAGGGAACCCCTCCCGGTCCCTCCCTCTAGTCGGAAATTCACTACCGAGAAAACTTTGGAAAATGAAGCCATGAAAGGGTGCATAAAATTGATTCTAGTAACTGAAATGTCAAATTATCAGGTTGCTATTATTATTTGGTATTATTCTGGGAATTGAATATGTGCTAAACAAATGCTCAAGCTGAGAACTTTGAGAAATTCACACTGTCCTAACATTAAATAGGATCTTTTGCAGGAATGATCAATTTTCGATGTTTCATCATTTTATAACTGTGAATGATGAAATTAACTCAGGATAGCGATTTTACATGATGTTTTTTTCTTGAAGTGCATTTCGAGGATTTTTTTTATTACGATAAGTAAACGTACTATAAAAATCTAATACCGATATTGCGTACACTGTAGTTGCATCACCAAAGAAGCTCTAAAATCCAGATAGATGGAATTTCCAACTACTCGTGACTTGCCCTCCGAATTTCCAACTACAGGAAATTTTGGCCAGGATCGGGGGTGACACCCCCACCCCATTGTCGTCACGTCCCTGGACTCAATTAGATTGCGATCTGGAGCCATTACTATAAAAACTTAAAATTGTATTTTCTAGAATTGTATTTTCTAGTTATGACTTTAAATGGGTTGAAATGAACCATTAGCATTTTCAAAGATGTGGCAATTTGCGGGGGGGGGGGGGGGGGGGGGGGGGTGGAGCGGGGGGCTATCAGGTATAGTGACGGAGTTTGGTCGATAATCACCAAAGAAGCTATACAATCGGTGGGGTGATTTCTAAAGCGTTATATAACCCCTTGAGTTGAACAAGGTGCCATCTGTACCTTATTGTACTGGTACCTTATTCCTCTGAGGGGACGATATATCTGTATATGTCAGCAATATAATAATATAATGTAAACACTACTGAGTGTCACATTACAATTTATAATACTCATACCCAAAGTTGAGTGCGCGCCTTTTGATACCGCGACCCCCCCCCCCCACCCCTGCCCTCGGATCTTTCCGGCGCCCTTGTTCACAATTATATGATAATGTTAATTTCCGTTGAATTGTCTTAATATCCTTTTACTAATCACATCATGTGACATTATTTTAAAGAAATAGCTCTTTCCACGCAGCATGGCCGTTTGGTACAGAAATGGAGTCTGAATGGAAAATTCACAAATATCTAACGCAAATCGTGAGAATGATCACTTGCAAACAAATATTTTGAAAATTGTAATATTGGGCATGTCGAGATCTTGGGGGGGGGGTATTCGTGAAACGGATCAGCCCGACTTTTAAAAGTATAACATGTTTCAGTATGATTTTATCAATCAGCAAGCAGCGATAATCACGTCGGAAAATTTTACTTCTGTATTCTTAAAGTTGAACGTTGCATAAATCCATCGCACGCATTGTTTTTTTTTTTTTTTTTTTTTTTTTTAATTTTTTTTATTCACATAACAAAACAATATACAAAAGGTATCCAATTTGAATACAATATGTAGTAAATACATTTTTAGTTTGTTACTATATTTGGTCCATTTTTTTACCGTGTTGACCTCAACAAACATTTCAGTTACAAAGGCCAAATGTGTCAATGTGATAGATGCCCCAGACATTGGTACACCTAAAGAGACACTTCTTACTGCGACAAGTGACTTGTAAATTTACAGGTAACAACTTAATTTGACTGTAAGCAGGTCCGGACCGCTGATCGCGGGTTCTAGCTTAAAATAACCGAGGAAGTAACTATTTCATAAATCAGCGATCTTATAGCCTGTATAGAGAAAGCGTAAACATTATAAGCAGAATAAAAATGGAACAATGACTACTCTTCTACTATTGTTTGTATATTCACAACGGCCAGGTATAGCCAGGATTTTTTAGGGTTGGTTAATATATTTGGGTTTTATGGACCCTTGATGGCCGAAGGTCATCCGCGACTACCACTGACAAACGCCAGGGAGAGCACGAGAGGGATGCCCCCCTCCCATTGGTGAAGGTCCGCGATAACTGTCTCAGGAGATGTTTTAAAATTAGAAGCCCACGAGAGAGAATCAGTGGCCCCGATGCTCCTTTTAAGGAATTTAAATGAGTAAATTTTATTGACTGAAATAAAGTTCAGCTGGTTTTCTGAAGTATTGCAAGGAGACCTTTACCCATTTTTACCAAGTCGAAACTTTGACCCAAATGTCGTCATATAATTTTTTGGGTGTAGTACGTTCGTTGGGTCCAAGTTTGTACTGTTTACCACGAGTGGACCTTTGTAAAATTTTTTTTTTTTTTTTTTTTTTTGGGGGGGGGGGGGGGGGTAATTATTACCCACACACCTCTGGCTCCACCCTCGCACAATGTACAATTTATGTAACATTTACATTTTTCCAATAAACAATGTTTAAAGTAGGAAGCGTTTATTCAGCAACACATACGAAATACATGAAGGGCCATAACTTATACGATACTATCAACAGCAGTGCAACACAATACAGACAATACAGGGTATTTTTTCGTCCGTTCTTGGTGGGGTCTCATCCATGTAGAAATTATATTTAACATCTCCATATATACATTTGTTGCAATATTAATTCAAAATTTATCTGTTAAAAATCTGAAGCAGGGGACTGTTCAGCGAAAAATACCCCAAAATGGCGGTTCACATCTACCCCCATTTCACAGTCGGGGTATAACATGGACATCCATATCCCGACAGAGCATACAGGCAATCCTTATTATAACGGTGGTGGCCGAACTAAAACGAAAGGAGGGATGGGGTATAGAGGTGGAGGCGTGTACAAAAAACATAGCCGTGCAGAACGTGCTCGTTCCGCTGAGGGTCAAAAGTTTTGACCCTCAGCGGAACGAGCACATTGAGTACGTTCCAATTTATCTATTTATTGGTGTTTAACCCTTTACCTAACATGAAAAGCAGAAGACACTTGCAAAGGAATTCTTGAATAACTAATTTTGTTCATTTTTTGTCTCGAAAACATAGGTTATGACCCCTCGTTGGAACGAGCTCGACGAGCTCGTTCCAACGAGGGGTCATAACCTATGTTTTTGAGACAAAAAATGAAAATTAATTGGCAATTTTTGAGAATAGCGCTGGCCGGTTTTGGCCGTTACGTTGGGTAAAGGGTTAAGGTCACATATTTCTACCCAATGATTAATCGTGACATCAGCACGAAGATAAAGTCAAGTCCAGTCAATCGTTTATACCCATGTTGCCCATTTTAGAGGACTTCCACCCAAGCATTGGTGACTAGGCCCTATTTTACATTTTACCAGTAAAACACAGTTTGTTTACCACGGGAAACAAGCACTGCTTCACTTCCTGAGGTTTTCCGCGGGGGGGGGGGGGGGGGGGGCACGTTCCAACAATCGGTCATAGGCTATATTTTTGATGTCAAAAAGGTTATTCCAAAAATTTGGGAAGATACCGTCTGCTATTCGCGTTAGAGTTAAATAATAATAAAACATTAAGTTTGACTTGAATAAACCTCCACATGTAAATTTTGGCCCATCAAAAATGGGGTTAGGGGTCAAAAGCTATGATTTGAAAAACTGAAGGAGCCATGTGTCCCCTCCCCCGCCAATGTATCACTGAAGCTTAAGAAAATAAAAAGCATTTCTAGGTTATATGCCAGTCTAATTATGTAAGCAATTCGATGTGGTCTAGCCCTTAAATAGTCTATAGTCTATGTTCAGATTCACTCGTCTGGAATATATCATTTGGCCGGGAAAGCGAACCTCCAGTTCGCTTTCCCGACAAAATGATATATCCCAGCGGATTGAATCTAAAAATACTTATTATTTATTTATTTATTTATTTATTTATTTATGAGGGTTTAACGACACTTTAACAGCCAGGGTCATATCATGTCGGTGACAGTTTTACGCGTGGAGGAAGCCGGAGTACCCGGAGAGAACCACCGAGCAACGACGACCAGCTGTCAGCTCTGCAACATCGTAACTCTGAACTCTGCACCTCGGCACAGGCATGGTTAGATTGGTTGAAGACATGCGCACCATTGACGTGCAGTTCGCCTTAGTGCACAGCGTCATCGTGCCCCCATGTAGGCAATCGGGGTTACGTGCTTTGTCTAAGGACACAACGCGGGAGCGCGAATCAGTCGCTGAAATGGTTACCCATCCAACTACTAACCGCGCTCGACGTTGCTTAACTTCGGTGATCTGACGAGAACCGGTTACCGCGACTCCACCGCATCCCATCTAAAAATACTTACACAAGAAATGAATCAACCTAAGAAATGTTACTAACTCGAGATTTGATATGACTGAATGTTTCATGACATTACCATTATGAATGAAGACTCACCACGGCCTTAGTTTTATAATTCCGCTGCGTAGTTCCACAAATCGTGCTAGTATCTTAATGGCTTCAAGGTGAATTATTGAACACTTATTGATTCGAATATCCATAGTTGGAGCACAAAAGAATATCTATATATCTCTGTTAGTGAAGGAACATAACATTACATCAATGGTAGTCTACGCGCAAATTTTACGAAAAGTGGGTAAACAAACAGCACATAACTGCGTCGAATTTCTTACTGAAAATAGACAGGCGCCTGAGAACTTGATCTGACATATAACATTTTTGTTACGATCAGTCACAAGTGTGTTCAAATCAAGTCCCTATTATAATGTTTACAACATTCATTTCCCATCTATATCTAACCACTCTGTATTATCAGAGAAGTATTAAAATTCTTCTGTTGAACCAATGAATAAAAATCTTGTATTTGACATATAACACCCTCGCTTTTTTTGAATTATTCCCAGTGGGAATCCCAGGTAGTGAAGCAGTGATTGTCTACTGTGACAAACAAGCTCCGTTTTACTGGCGACCAATGCCTGGAGTGGAAGTTCTCTAAAATGGGTAACATGGGTAAAAACGATTGGCTGGACTTGACTTCGTGTCCATGCTGCGTTCACGATTAGCTGTTGTGCAGAAATATGTGACCTTAAACACCAATAAATAAATAAATAAATAAATAAATAAATAAATAAATAAATAAATAAATATTAGGAATTATGAGTTTCGTATTTGGTTTGTTCAAGGAACGGAATTGGGAGCAATACGTCATGAACCATTGGTCTAAGTACTGCCATATTATTAAAAATGATATTCTCAGTTACAAGTTTAACCAAATCGCGCACCCAGAGTTTTTGTGGATGAAAGGGGCGTGTTACTGCCGAAACATTTTAAAACTGTTGGTAACAATTGAAAAATAAAGGACCGCTGGTTGCAAACACTTTCTTGCCTTCATTACTGGGGAAGTCTGGATCATTTTACCCTTTACTCAACATAACGGCCAAAACCGACCAGCGCTATTCACAAAAATCACCATTACATTTTCATTATTTTCTCATTTTTTGTCTCAAAAACATAGCTTATGACCCCTCTTTGGAACGAGCTCGTTCCAATGAGGGGTCATAAGCTATGTTTTTGACGCAAAAATGAAAACAAAAATAGTTATAAAAAAATTTTGTTTGCACGTGTCATCTGCATTTCGTGTTAGGTAAACGATTAAAGTATGTCTGCACGTGGATTGTGGCGACAAGTAATAGACTTCGGCTCATTATGGTCTCTTAATGTACACAAGGCACATCTTCCAAATGATTTGACGCGGGAGGTAAGGGTTACCTTTCAATTTCTAAGGAATGAAAGTATGTCTATAAAAGTATACAGACTTTGTGTTATCGACCACTAGAATTCATTGTTGTTCATAGGTCGAATGTGTTCGCACTCATTGCTCCGACATCTGTTACTTATTAACTGCGGGTCAATACACTTTTATAATGTCCTAGTATGTAGTGCTCGACACCGCCGCACCAGTCGCGTTGATATCTTTTTGGTGGTGGTAGTGGTGGGGTGCTAGTAATTTGGGGTCAGCGAGAACCATTAATGTTTCAACAGAAAGAAGATACGGGGAACGTCGCCGCGTGCCACAGTGAACGCGACGGTGCATTGCATCCCTAGATTCTGTCTAAAATTTTACGGGAGGGAATACCGCCTCATAACTTGGAAAACAAATGAAAATGGACGTTCAAAAAGATGTTATCTGATTGACTCCAACTCATGATCACCGTGAAAGTAAACAATTTGAGAAAGACCCCAAAAGTTGCGACAGACTTTTCGGCGAGGTTGGGTGTGTGTTTCAGAGAGATGAAGATGAGATATGTAGGGCTGTCATGATTAACTCTTAGAAGCTGGGGAATCAGAATGAATTTATTGAACATGACACACCGCGAAACACTTACAGTAAAGCAGGTGCTTCTAGTCAAGTGTCGTCTGCCTGATTTCAGGCAGACGACACTTGACTAGAAGCACTTGCTCAGTGTTTATTTCTCCTCCAGCCCAAAGATAGCCTAATCGTCACAGCCAGCTAGATTACCTGCCGTATTACATCACAGGCAAGAAAACTCGACTTCCGGTTTCTAAGAGTTAATCGAGATGTCGACTACTCATCGGAAACACCCATAATCGACTACAATTTCAAAGTTGTTGATTATGGGTTTTCATCACTCCTTTATTTAGTTATTACTCTCCTCCCCATCGTACCCGTAAGAAGTGTCAGAGGCTGTAGAATATCAAAATGCATTGTCATTATACCCCCACTTTCGAAGAAAATGGGGGTATACTGGATTACATGCGTCGGTGCGTCCGTCTGTCCGTCCGTCCGTCCGTCCGTGTCCGTATGTGAGTCCGTCCGAAAATATTCTTAACTTAAGTAAATTATTATTTTTTATAATATTTGTTGGTCATAGGTATGCCCACACTAGTTATTTTTTATTATTATTACTTGTTCACTCAGAAATTGTGTCCGTCCGAGCCAAATTTTATCTGTTCAGCCTGTATCTCGGGTATCAAATGTTCTATCTATCTATCTATGCAATGAAATTTGCCATGAACACTGCTTATGGTATAGGCTTTAAAAAAAGGATTCAACAATATTTCTCACATTCTCCTTTTTAGAGTTATCCCCCTTTTTTGACTTAGAAATTGTAAGAAATAGACTTTATTTGTCTGTTCAGCCTGTATCAAAGGTATGTGTTATCGGATTTTGGTGAAATATGGCATGCAGTTTGCCCACGACAAAGGCTTCTGCCTCATTGCATAAAACTTCCAAACACCAAACAATTTACCATACCTTTTGACTTGGAAATTGTTGAAAACTTTCGAAGAAAATGGGAGGGGCGGGGCATTCTGGATTGGGGTCATCGGATTTCAGTGAAACATGGCATGCAGTTTGCCTATGACAAAGGCTTCTGCCTCATTGCATAAAACTTCCAAACACCAAACAATTTACCGTACCTTTTGACTTAGACATTGTTGAAAACTTTCGAAGAAAATGGAAGGCGGAGGAGGTATACTGGATTGCGTCTGTCTGTATATGCATCCATCCGTCAGTCTGTACGAGAATATTCATAAATGATATTTGTTGGTCATAGGTATGCCAACACTAGGCGATACACCATGTGGGGGTATGCACCGGACGAAAGTCCAGCGCTTGTTGATATGGGAAAGATACAACACATGAAACCAGGTCTGGCGTTCATGAAAATATGGGAGTACAAATTATTGCCCTTCCTAGTTTGCCAAGGAGCGCAATTGCTTTAAATCTTAATGCAACTATTATTAGACTCTTAACCACCTCACGTACAAACCTGAGCCTAGGCTCAGGTTTGGGCCTGTGGTGGTCAAGAGTCTGAGAGCAGTAACTGCAGCATACCTGCATGTCTAAGTAATGTCCGGCCTGAGGAACTATTTATTATTTATTTACTGGTGTTTAAGGTCACATACTTATGCACAATGGCTAATCATGACCGTGACAGTTTTACGGGTAGAGGAAGCCGGAGTACCCGGAGAGAACCACCGAGCAACGACGAGCAGCCGCCAGCTCCCCAACATCGTAACTCCGCGCTGCAGCACAGGCAGGGTTAGATTGGTTGAAGACATGCGCACCATCGACGTGTAGTACGCCTTAGTACTCGGCGTCATCGTGCCCCCATGTGGAGAATCGGCGTTAAGTGCCTTGCCCAAAGACACAACGACCTGAGGAACTAATGACCCAAAATATTGTTTTCCATATAGTTGTTTCTGGAGGTCACAGAGTACGATTAATCCTTTACCCAACGAATCGCCCGCATCCGTCCGCGTAATATGCAAATTCAGCAGCTGAAAAAAAATTATTTTTCAAAAAATTTCAACAAAACCATATCATGTGACCCCTCTGTGGAACGAGCTCGTCGAGCTCGTTCCACAGAGGGGTCACATGATATGGTTTTGTTGAAATTTTTTGAAAAAATTTAAAAAATGATATTTAAAATAATAAATTTTGAAATCGTCTGCGTTGGGTAAAGGGTTAAAGTCGATTTTAATCGATTATTCCTTTTCAAAAGTCGATCATGAAATTTCATAATCGTGCCAGCCCTAACCTTTAGTGCCTGTATGCCCTCAAGGGATAATTTAATCATTATTTAACCGCTCCAATATAGCACGCTCCTTTCTGGCGTGTTGATAGAAGTTCGGAACACAAAGCTCCAGATAAGCTGAGCTATTCGTTCAAAGGGTATCTACCCTCGACTGTTTTCAATATGTAATTTATTCCCTGGAATTTCGTACACGAACCCAAGCCTAGATATAAGCAATCTGACATTTACAGAATGAGAGGATGAATTTGCTGATGCTATCCCATACAGTGGGCCAATTTATCTTCTGGGTACCTCTTTCTGTTTAGGCTTGAGACCTTGATTCAGATTTGAGGGCCACAGAGGGGAAAGTTAGCGATGCTACCATCCCCAAATTCTCCCTCTGGGGATCTTATTATGAGGTCTGTTTATTTCCAGGCCTGCACGCACTTTGTGCATGTGACTGGACGTTATGGTGAAAAAAGCTAAACGTAATGTTTCGGGAAATACCGGGCTAGTAAGTAAATGCTATTGAATCAACAGGCAACACCCCCATCACTAAACAATACACATTTTCTTCGCACTCCCTAAAATTAACATGTACACACTATCGATATCTTTCTGGCTATTGGCAGAAGTGCAAGTACATCAGAATATAATGCCAGTTGTTGTTAAAACGATCTATGTCACTACAAACAATGGCGCATTGTGCTCGGATCTCCGCATACTGTTACAAAACCCAATACACCATTATAACTATTGATGGAATGTCGGAGAGTATTGTTTCACCTCAGTAATCGCTAAGTTTCTCGGGTAGAGTTACTTCATATCATCTGTGTCGTACATAGAAATAAACACATGCCCGTTGATCAAGACATTGGATGGAACTCACAATCGATTCGAACAAGGCGGTACGAATACCTGATTGTCCTGGTTTGTGAACGCTGAGAAACTAAATTGATGTCACGAACATTAACCACATTTTCAAAGAACATTGACCAATTGTGCCACATTTTATGAAGGTGTGTTGTTACTAATACACCAACTAGGACTGTCACGATTAATCGATTAGTCGATTGTTGATCGGTCACAGCGAAATCGATTAGTATTTTTCGTTGTCGAATAATCGGTAAATTTTATCCCGCTTCAGACGTTTAATAATTAAAAGAAAAATTTATGAAAAAAACTATTGTTTCTAAAGGTAAAGAGTTAAGAACATCGATGTTAAACCCCAAGAAGCCGTTGGAAGCATTTGTCTGTCAGGTGCATTCATCAAAGCTTTGATGTTCTGAACTTTTGAACCGTCAGTGTAATAATCAAGACCGGTCGGCAGTTGCGAAGTTCGCAACTGCCGACCGGTCTTGATTATTACAGTGGCGGTTCAAAAGTTCAGAACATCAAAGCTTTGAATGTACTTAAAAGGGGATCTTCTTCGTTGTTTACCGGAGGGAGGTCAACTGACTTGAACTTCATTTTTTATCGACGTCAGAGAGAGGGAGAGGGGGGTCATCTAGGTACGATTAATCGATTATCGATTATTTGCGTCGATTAATCGATTCCTAAATTAAAAAATCGTGACAGCCCTAACACCAACACAACATTTTCAAAGCTCATAGACGAATCGAGATTCATAACCGACAGGTAAATTTATACCACCATACAAAACTAAAAATAGCCAACATAACCGGCCTTACTGTCTCCTTGAAAGTGTGAGTAATTTCTCCTCAAATACCACGAAAACCAATCTATCACTGGATATCAGATTTGGTAAAATCGTGAACATTTTGACTGTTATGCATGTTTTAAACAAACCACTACAGATGTCAGTTCAATGTTGAACCTAAATTCACATTTGGCATAATGGATACATTCACTGCTGTGCTATGTTGTACACCTTAGTGTATCTGTGTCCAATGGCTTCCAGGCAATGGCGCTGTTGTTCTATATTGCACATTATACTGAGTTTCCACCCATGGTGGCTAGTCCATTGGCTTTCAGTCAGTGGACAAGGGTAGGAACACCATACAGTTTGCAAACCAGAACACCAGAAGTTTTCAGAAATGTCAACTTAACTCTCTGTTCGGGGGCGCGGTGGCTCAGTTGGTAGAGGTGCAGGCTGCAAGCTGAGAGGTCCTCGGTTCGAATCCCACCTGCGGCAACCGCGTTGTGTCATTGGGCAAGACACTTCACCCCCATTGCCCACGTGGGGGGCACGGTGACGCTGTGTACTAAGGCGTACTGCACGTCGATGGTGTACCTGTCTTCAACCAATGCTAACCCTGCTTGTGTGGAGTTGGTATGTTGGGGAGCTGACAGTTGCTCGGTGGTTCTCTCCGGGTACTCCGGCTTCCTCTACCCGCAAAACTGTCACGGTCATGGTTAGCACTGTGCAGAAATGTGTGACCTTAAACACCAATAAATAAATAATAAATAAATAACTCTCTGTTCATTCAATCCGACGACCTTTACACAAACTGCCAACTATTGTGTGGACCGGATAAAGATGAAAAATAAATGTCTGTAACACGCACCTTGAAGGTATGACCTTGAGGCAAGGTGACAGAACAGTCTGGAGTCATCAGCAACAGTTATGTGAAGCGTATACTAGATCTGTCAACTAAAACAGATTATAGGGGCCAGACAGTCATTGTTCAACATTTATTTATACATTGGTGCTTTACGCCGCATCAGCAGCTAAGGCTATATCGTGGCGATGAAAAGTGTGTAATATAAAACAGGTCAGTATCTCCCATGAAGAAAATGAAAACAAATAATTTTTTTCCATTTTTTGTCTCTAAAACATAGGTTATGGCCCCTCATTGGAAAGAGCTCGTTCCAAAGAGGGGTCATAACCTATGTTTTTGAGACAAAAGATGAAAAAAATAATGAAAATTAATTGGTGATTTTGTGAATAGCGCTGGCCGATTTTTGCCGTTACGTTGGGTAAAGGGTTAAAAAATACTGTGTTAATCAACCAGTTGAAAGGATGAGAGTTTAAAAGAATAAAAACAATCTAAAATTTATTAAAAAGGTTGATTTCCTTGAGGACCGACAGAATTTTATGAGAATGTGTATTGTAAAATAAGTTCCCCGCGGGAACCCCGGGAAGTGAAGCAGTGCCTGTTCACTGCGGTAAACATGCTCTGTTTTACTGGTAAAATAGTACCCAGTCACCAATGCTTGGGAGGTGCAAACCCTCTCTAAAATGGGCAGTATGGCTTATTAACGCTCACCCCTGGTCTTGAGTTGATACTCCTGCTGTGGTCATGATTAGCCATTGTGCAAAAATATCTGACCTTAAACACCAATAAATAAATAAATTGTAAATAAAATAAGTCTCAAAGAGACGCAACATTAAAATACTGCCGTCTGATAAGATTAAAATCTGTTCAGTGCAAAAGAATGTGTTCCACTGTCATCCCCTGCTGATAAGGAACACATTCTGGTCACATATTAGCCTCTAACAAAAAAAGAATGTGACATTCGTGCATGACCGATATGACATCATGTCAGAATGATGTGATCTTTCCTACAAAGTTTACAAGACGGATATTTATCTGTAACAGTAGTTCGGAAGTGATGGAGCTTATTATTTGTCGCTCCATCCCATTCCGCCTGTCACACAGATTTGATGTACTTACTAATATGTGGTTTAAAATCACTGAAAGGAATTTTAAAATCAGTGAGAGGTTTGATTAAGGCATGTTTTGTTGCACTATCTGCCCTGGTGTTACCGGAGATAACAACATGTCCAGATAACCAGCAATAACACAATATCACATCGGTCAGACATCATTGTGTGACAGTATCAGAATCTTCATGTTTGTGAACTTGATCTTAGAAGTATGATCAATGGTAAAAGTCGTGACTATGCAGTGTATGACCACTATCCATGTCAACTGTCTCTGGGATCATATCGTCTTTTGAGAGGATTAAGACACCATCTGCAATGCTCTAGCATTGCAGATGGCGTCTTGTTCCACTCAAGATAGGACACGGAGAAGACAACGACGGTACAGGGAAATCAGGCTTTCTGTTTGTGGACAGTATAAACATAGATCATTGTCACGCCCCAATTGGGTCATGGATGATAAACATAACAGGATCTGTAAACTGGATTTTATCTTATGGATCTGACAAGGTAACAGCATCAAAATCTCACTCCCAAAGCCCTTACCTTGACGGTGTGACCTTTAGAGCTGTAGGTTTTTAAATTTCTTGTTCGGCTTCGGTTTTGGTTTTTCAGGTGGAGTAAAACCTCGGTTCGGTTTTCGGTTTGTTCATGAGGCCAAGTAAAATTCAATAAAACTCATTCTTATGTCCGGAATCATAACTGAATGGTAGTGAAATTGAGTGAAACTCAATGAATGCCCGAAATAAGCTATATAATACATGAAGAATCAGGAAGGCCAATATAATAATTACCTAAATATACAGAACTTTTATTGTGCTTGGCCATTTTTCGAGGTCTGACACCTACACGCAACTTGAGGAAAGCTGCAAACACAACTAAACTGAAATGTCGGAAATTCACAGAATGTAGCCTTCCCAGAGTAGTGAGAGTACCCAGACACTGCCATTGGCAGTGTCTGGGTACTCTCAGTACTCTAGGATGGCTACATTCTGGAAATTTCTGCAGCAAGAGAGTATTTAATAAAAAAACGAAAAACCTTAGATTACGGGATATCGACGGTTTCGGTTTCGGTTTTTTTAAAAAACTGAAAACCTCGGTTCGGTTTCGGTTAACCTACAGCTCTAGTGACCTTGAGTCATGATCATTCGGCCATGAACAACAATTGTGTGAATCGTGAACAAGATCAGTTTTTATGCAGCCGCACAATCGCGGTAGAACAATAGGTATCACCCTATTAAATATTTTCCCATTGGCGACCATTAGAACGTTCAGGCGAAAAAAATTTATGAACGCATCACTTTAATTTGGCATTCAAATATTTTTGTCAAGTATAGCCCTTCAGACAACTTCTTTTCTGACCCGAAAACAGGGGGTCTTGCAATAAATAAGAAAAAAAACTGACAGAAAGGGAAATATCAGTCGCGTGCATATATTTTTGTGACTTCCCAACAAAAACACACAAATGGTCAACTGTATTTTTAGGACTAAAAGTCATCAAATCGCCCTCTTTATTTATTTGGAATATTCAACGATAATGCAAGATGACAGTGGAATGCTTCAAACGTTTATTGAAACGATATATTTTCCCAAGGCTGCTTAGATTTGGTGATTGTATCATTTCCAACGTTTCAAGGCGGGTAACTCTGATTCAAATATTTAGTACAGTCATACTAATATTAGTCTCACTTTTGGTTCCAGATCATGACACACACACATGGGTTATCGGCAACAATTTCTGAAGTGGGAACACGCTTTGTCAGTTGGCGAGATCATATGGACCGACAGTATTGGAGGCGGACAACGGGCGACCCTGCGGGTGTCTTCGTGTTTTTTTTCTTTTGTTGTAATCCAGCCCCCAACAACGTAAGAACAACGAATTCGCACTCAAGGAAACAACAACCGATACACAGAGAATGATAATCTCCCGTGTCAGGCTACACCTCCCCTTTACCTAACACGAAAGGCAGAGACGACACTTTCAAACAGAATTCTTGAATAACTTCTTTTTTTCCATTTTCTGCGTCAAAAACTTAGATTATGACCCCTCATTGGAACGAGCTCAACTATGTTTTTGAGACAAGATTTCTGTGAATAGCGCTGGCCATTTTTTTGCCGATACTGTCGGTTTTTCCCCGTTATGTTGTGTAAAGGGCTAAAGTAGTGAATGTAAGGCCAGTCAAACAAACGGACAAAATATTGACTGCGCTCAACCTAAATATTTTCAGGGAATATATAAAATCAGAATCAAATCTCGGCTAAGCCAAACCAATGTTTCCTAAAGTATGATGGTCCAACCTTTCTGCCCCAAGCAGGCATGAAGTATTCTGCATTTTGTATGTGTATGGTATTGCATTAAGGTTATCTGTTTCTATTGCGCAACCACTTTATATTAAGAAATATTCACAATCAAGCCTGAATATAAGCAACCTGTCATTTGCAAAATGAGGTCCCCAGAGGGTGAATTTGCTGATGCTATCCCATACAGTAGGCCAATTTATCCTCTAGGTTCATCTTTCTGTTTTGGCTTGAGACCTTGAGGTTCACAGAGGGTAAATTTTGTGATGCTACCCTGCTGTGCAGGGTAGCATCACCAAATTCACCCTCTGAGGACCTCATTTTGCAGATGACAGTCTGCTTATTTTCAGGCTTGTTCACAATTCTTTTTTCTTCAGAAAGATCTGAAGCATTTTGGCACAATATCAATTATTGGTAATTGTTGGTTGTCTCTTGGCAACGCTCATAAATACTAATAATTGATGTATATGCATCGTTAAGCTTAAATGCACCTTAACACGTGCTCAAATAATTACTTTCACCCCAAAGACATATTCTTTATCCTTCCCACAATGGTATTATGTCATGCATAAATACAGAGATGAACTTTCATTACGCGTAAATGTCGATTGGATTTCTTTTTCCAGAGAAATTCGAACTGCATTACCTTTCTCGAAAGTATGTCTTCTTCGGGATTCAATGACAGCCAATCCGCATTATCGAGCAAATTACATCTCTCAGGCACGAAATGATTCAGCTTGACATTTCCAACGGAGTCTGACGGAATCATAGGGAAATCAGGAATACCTTCAAACGAGACGAGCTCTCATACTTAGTCACACACACAGTTGTCCATTCAAATGGAGGGGGATCTGTGGTACCTACCACGCGTGGGCAGTGATATCCACGCATGCGTTTAACAGTTAATAAAACATCATCAGCAAAATTTTAATTAATGAAGCACCGGGTCGTATCCGGTGCTTCATTAATTAATTTTTTGATGATTATTCCTGTAATTAGTGTTTGCAATCCAATATTGTTGCGTCCGTGTAACAACTGATCAGTCCATGGCGGCCGTTCTGTAAATTGGACTAGGAATGGCCAATTTGAAGTACGGCACGTGCTAATTAAATGAGACGTTGGGATGCTGGTACGTCGCGGCTATTACATACATTTATCCACAAATAAATTTTCAAGAACTCGTGTGGGGGGTGCGGTGGGGGTTGCGGTAACCGGTTCTCGTCAGATCATCGAAGTTAAGCAACGTCAAGCCCGGTTAGTTCTTGGATGGGTGATCGTCTGGGCGATCGATTCGGACTCCCGCGTTGTGTCCTTGGGCAAGGCACTTAACCCCGTTTGTCCACGTGGAAGCATAATGACGCCGTGTACTAAGGCGTACTGCACGTCGATGGAGCGCATGTCTTCAACCAATATAACCCTGCCTGTGCTGCAGTGTGGAGTTACGATGTTGGGGAGCTGGCAGCTGCTCGTCGTTGCTCGGTGGTTCTATTCTGGTATTCCGGCTTCCCCCACCCGTAAAACTGCCACCGACACGATATGACCCTGGCTGTTAAAGTGTCGTTAAACCTTAATAAATATATGAATCAAGAACTCGTGAATTTTGAACCATAATCCAGATTGACTAATATTCCAACTACATTTCCAAGGCATTGAATATTCTATCAATAAGGACTTGAGCCCCCACAGATGGGACAAATTAGGTTTGATGCAAACGCTTAAAGTTCGAAAAATAACGTCCTTTGAAAAAGTGGACAAAAGAAATATTTTAAACAAAAACATTATTTTTATACAGATGTTCCTCTAAAAAGATAATACCACCTAAAAGGCGAAAAGATAAGTAATTCATTCAAATCTTTGTTACTCGTGTTCTGAAATAAGGTAAAAATGTTGAGTTTTCTTCTAATCGACAACCGTACGCTAATCAGGAAGCCTGGAGCTTAGACTTGACAGAAAATTAGAAAACATTTAGGAGAAAATACATTTGACTGATTTATAAGGTGGATGGTTCAACAGGCAGAGAAGATATGCTTTTCTGATGTGATTACCTATGCTATGTAACAATCGCCTCGGAAGTATGGCCGATTTTTTGGCGCCAATAAAAAAAAAACGCTATTTGCAAACAACATGTTGAATTCACAATAAATGTTTATTTTGCGCCCATCTCGGTAGCCTGGTTCCGACCACATGCTGGTATCAAACAGAACAGTGCCTTCCGATGGAAAAATCTAGGATTTTAAGTAAGAATTTTTCTAGAGCCTTTCGAAACACCTTCCTGAAATTACTTTTACGATCTGGGCAGTGATCAAAATATTAAAATTTCAAACTACACATTTTACAGTAACGAGCTCTGTCAAACAAGATTGAATTGATTCAATCCATTTGATTAAGGAAATGACAATATTGTATGACAACCTTCATTATTACCACTTCAGAGGGCGTTCTCTAGTGTTTTAAAGTAATTTTACCTTTACGTTAAAAAACGATAATGCACGGTACGAAAATGTCAAACCATATGTTAACTGGATAACGGCCCGCTAGTTTTATGAAAATGTCAAACCATATGTTAACTGGATAACGGCCCGCTAGTTTTTTTTCCCATGATAATGGGAGTGGTAATAATAGTAATAACACGATTTTCTCGGGCTTTTATGGGTTTTTAACGGCCCTCGAGAAATGTTTAACAGCCCTCGGGCTGATAAAGGCCCTCGACTTCGTCTCGGGCCTCTATAGAGCCCTTGGGCTGTTAAACATTTCTCTCAGGGCCGTTAAAAACCCATAAAGCCCTCGAAAATCATGTTATTGTTATATTATTTCGAATCGAGTTCCTATCGACTTAACCCTTTACCTAACCTGAAAAACAGACGACACTTGCAAAACTAATTCTTGAATAACTAATTTTTTTTCATTTTTTGTCTCAAAAACATAGGTTATGACCCCTCGTTGGAATGAGCTCGACGAGCTCGTTCCAACGAGGGGTCATAACCTATGTTTTTGAGACAAAAAATGAAATAAATAATGAAAATTAATTGGCGATTATTGAGAATAGCGCTGGCCGGTTTTGGCCTTTACGTTAGGTAAAGGGTTAAATGGTGTTTGAATGCACGTTGTGTCATGACTCTGTGGTAGTCCAAACATGGCCTGAAAGAGCGTATTTTTTGGTAGTCCAAAGATGGCCTGAAAGAGCGTATTTTAATATTTTGGTTTATACGTCCTAAAATACGCTCTTTCGGGCTATATTTGGACTAGACTCTGTGGCCGTGGGCACTGTTTCGACAACTTTCGGGTATTTCCCAAGTCGAGATACTCCGTGCATCGAGTGTTTCCTTGTTGCCACTCAAAACAAGTCCTCGCCTCCGTAGAAAAAAAAGTCTTTGAACCTGCGATATCACCCCGTTTAAAGTCGCCGAGGGTTGCCCCATTCAGTTAATTTGAATGATGACAACGGTTCTATGAATTTAAACTTGATATTTCACAAAACTAATCGGCTTGGCTGACACATAACGCAACGCGATGAACATGGAAATCGCTTTGTTTACATCCCCCGACCTGTGATCTGGCATAGATTAAAGTCCCAAGATGGCAGTTTCACAATAGGCTTATACATTTCAAGCGAAAACTGCTTCTGTTTAATCGCCCATTAACGTAACAACTTCCTGTGCATACTAAAATGTCTCATTAATATCATCCAACGCTTTTAAAATTTTACTTTAAATTATTCATTCACCAGTCCCGGTGTAGTAAACAGAGGATATGGAATGAGTGTTTTTCTCATATAATATTTATAAAATGAGTCTAAGAATTTTCCGTTTGGGCGAGCCTCTTCTGGCGAGCTCAAACGGAAAATTCGGACGAGTTTCATAAATATTATATCAGAAAAACACTCATTTCATATTCTATTTATCATATGGCACACACACGCACAAATTAGCCACTTAGTATGACTTTTTAACCTATCACCTAACTTGAGTTGCAGACGGCACTTGGAAAAAACATCCTCGTATAACTAAATACTTTCATTTTTTGCTTCCAAAACAAAGGTTATGACCCCTCATTGGAACGAGCGCGACACGCTAGT
Source organism: Pictodentalium vernedei (assembly GCA_031216915.1). Classification (NCBI taxonomy): domain Eukaryota; kingdom Metazoa; phylum Mollusca; class Scaphopoda; order Dentaliida; family Dentaliidae; genus Pictodentalium; species Pictodentalium vernedei. The sequence continues at coordinate 430,634,052 of CM062289.1, read as the reverse complement.
TCCAATGAGGGGTCATAACCTATGTTTTGGAGGCAAAAAGTGAAAATATAATAAAAAATGAATGGCGTTTTTCTTGTATTGCGCGAGACGGTTTTTGCCGTTACGTTAGGTAAAAGATTAATACAATATAACCCACCCTAAATAGGACAGATAACGTAAATTCTCCCTACTGAAATTATGCAAATGTGACCCAGTTGTATTTTGTTTAGCCAATCAAATTGTCCAGTTTTGAAATTGACTAATGAAAGCTCCCAACTCTAATTATGCAAATTATGAAAATGTGGCCCAGTTGTATTTTGTTCAGTCAGTCAAATTGTTTAGTTTGAAATTGACCAATGAAATTGACGGAAGGCTTTATTTATCACTGATTAATATGAAAACAAAATATCAAATGTTTTAAAGTGAACAAAACGGACGAGTCATATGATAAATCTCGATATTACGGTATAAATTCCTCATTTAGCGATGCACTGAGAGGGAGTCCATTTCCGTAAAAAATAGGATTGACTAGTAATAGTTAAACCAGGTTAATTCGACAAAGTGGTTTAACAGCAAAGTACAGTACGTGGAGAGTGTGTGATCACTAAATCACCCACAGAGTGGAGATTCCACCCAAGTAATATTTGCAAATTTGTTGCAAAGCCTAATCAGCACAAGCAAAGTTTCAGCCAATGGACCTCCGGGTTAATTTTCCAGAGTTATATCTTCTAAGAAGTGATGTTCTGGAGCGCATCCTTTGTTTACACCAAGAAGCAAAGAAACGACAACTGGCATATGCCAATATATTTATAAATGAAGTCACAATATATTCTGTCTTCACCCTTCAACATTTTTTCAACAAAATAATATACTCTCCCAAAAAAGAAAGTGTGCATGCTAAAATATAACAGTAAAAAAAGATATATATCATTTTCATTCATGGAAATTTTATTCAATCACAGATGAATCAATTTGTGATCAACACGAGAAATTTCATTACGCTATGACGAATACTCTTGGTGCCATGGAGAGTCAAAGACACTAAGGGTCAAACACAAAAGTCACACACTCAATATCTGGTATGACCTCCGTCTGCATCGACTACTGCTGTGCATCTACGCCTCATGGAAGCGAACAAGTTAGCATGGAAGTGTTGTGGGATGTTGTTCCATATTCTGATAAGCTGTCTTTGGAGTTCCACAAGCGTTGACGGTGCATAGGGAAGCCGGCGTAGCTGACGTTTCATTTCGTCCCATACGTGCTCAATGGGTGAGATATCGGGCGAATTTGCGGGCCAGGGAAGAACATCCACTTGTTGTTGCTGCAGATACTGTTGAACAACACGAGCTGCGTGAGGTCGGGCGTTGTCCTGCTGTAGAATGACGCCGGGGCCGTGACGTTGCAGAAATGGGACAACAACAGGTGTAAGCACTTCATCACGATATCTGGCTGCATTGAGATTGCCATCAATAATGACCAGCTCAGTTCTGTTACGGGCAGTGATGCCACCCACACCATGAGAGACCCTCCCCATAACGGTTTCGCTCCACGACACATGGATCTGCGTAGCGTTCGTTTCGACGTCTGTACACTCTCTGGCGGCCATCTGATGATGAAAGATGGAAACGACATTCATCTGTGAATAAAACACGTCGCCACCATTGTAAGGGATGCTGAGATGTTGCCTACACCTCTGCAGTCGAGCACGACGATGACGTAACGTCAAAATCGGACGAATTGCAGGCCTTCGAGGACGTAAGCCGTATTCTCTCAGCCGGTTGATTACTGTTTGAGGATGTATCCGTCTCAGGTTAGGGATGTTCCTGGCTGTCGTCGTTGTCGTTTGTTGCCAGTTCCGGAGATGGACGACACGACACGGATATACCGATCTTGTGCAGGGGTGGTAACTCGGGGTCTCCCGGAGCGGGGTCGGTCTCGAACGTCATCATGTTGTGCATGTCGATGGACTAGCCTGTCTGCAGTGTTACGTTGGCAGTTCAAATGCTGGGCAACCTCTCTGTGTGTTCTGCCAGCTCTAATCATACCCAGTGCAAGGAGCCGTTGATTCATTGTCAATCTTGGCATGCTAATGTGGAGTCGTTTTAACAGCAACGCAAGTTTGAATGTGAACGATAGGAAGGCCTTACTTTAGTGTTTAAATACCCAAGGATTCACACTGCTGCATGAATTTTCAGACTCTCCACTGCAAAACATGCCTTTTCACAACCGTGCAGCACGTCATTTAACGTTAATGCAATTTTAACGGGGAAAGCTGTTTTTGTGTTCAATATAACTTATTCATGAACAGGATAACACTCTTTACACCTACGAAATTATTTTTTTGGAGTTTGATCAATTTCTGCAATGCACACTTTCTTTTTTGGGCGAGTATATATTACATTTCTATCTTGTGGCATGGACTGAAAGAATTCCTGTTTTAAATGCGAGGTAGTTCAACTGATATTTTTAATTCACCATACTCCGACACGAGGTGACCCTGGCTGTCAAAAGGGCAGTTAAACCCCAATAATAAAAAAATAATTCACCATACATTTTTTTTCCTTTCCTTTCCTCCACCCCACCCCACCCCACAGGGTAGAGATATAGTGAAGAATATTGTCCATTCGTCCACCCGTCCGTCCGGAACAGTTGTTAATAGGATAACCTCGACAGTATATAGTTTCCAGGTTTCAATGAATATTGGTGTGCGAGAACTTGGTAAGTTCTATTACCTGTTAGATGAAAATGAACAGGGTCACTGCCAACAGTTTACTGTTTATTGAATTTTGCTTGAAATTTTATTATTGACGCGAAAATTAATCATGAGATTTTGATAAATTTTCAAACGATGTTTAAAGTTTAAAATTGATCTTATCTTGGACAAGCCCGAAAACCACGACAGTTTCTCAAAAAATTGAGGTAGTTATTGTCGTTTGATTATTCCGTTGTCCTTGAAGTTTTAATGTTTATGTGATACATTGAAAAATAATTATCAGATTGTTATAAATTTTGTTTCGCTGCCGCTTATTGCTTTATATTAATCCTTTACCTAACACGAAAGGGGGACAACACATGCAAATGAAATTTTCAAATAACTACTTCTTTCATTTTTTGCGTTAAAAACACAGCTTACGACCCCTCGTTGGAACGAGCTCAACGAGATCGTTCCGATGAGGGGTCATAAGCTATGTTTAGAGACAAAAAATGAAAAAAATACTGAAAATTGAATGGTAATTTTTGTGAATAGCGCTGGCCAAGTTTTTTCGCTACGTTCGGTAAATGGTTAACATTGTATTGGTCAATTCGAAAACTTCGGTGAAATGTCGAGTTAAACAGAGTTATTGCCCTTTGTGTATTCCGTTTTACTGGAAATTTTAAGGTTAATGTAATAACTTGAGCAATAATTAAGAGACTTCAATAAATTTTAATTGTTCAGTGTGCTTGTGCCATGGCTCCTTGGCGCAGGGCACGCGGGGGGGGGGGGGGTGTGATTTGTTTCACTATGCGATGCTTTTTGCGTGTTTTTAAACTGTATTTTTTTCTCTTGAAATGTTTCGGAAGATTGGCCAAGCCCTTGTGAAAACTTACTTTGCCATATAACCACTTCCTCGCCCGTGGGCGTGTACTTAATCGACGCGCCCAAACAATTAGTAGGTGACATTTCTCGACGAACTTGTGGAAAATAGAAACTTATGTACGAAAAGTACTTTAGCTCTAACCTCCAAGAGAGTGGAGTTACCACTCATACAATAACACCTTTCAAATCGAGTGAAAAGCACATGTTTAACCCTTTACCTAACGAATCGACCGCATACGTCCGCGTTATTTTCAAATTGAGCAGACGAAATTTTTTTTCCAGAAAATGTCAACAAAACCATATATGTGCCCCCCTCACTGGAGCAAGATCCCCGAACTCATTTCAATAATGATATAGTTTTGTTGAAATTTTTGGAAAAATTATAAAAAAAAAACCCTCAATAATTAAAATAATAAATTTTGATATTGTCCTATTTGGATAAAGGATTAGGTTAATGAACATAGTCGTGTTCAATGTAGAGATGGAGTGGTAGAAACTATGCTTGTGATGCTTATGTTTTTTTCGTAGAATAAAATGTTAGTTAGATGGAAGATGCACTGCGCTGGTGTATCCACGTTTATTAATTACACTATTTGTTAACCCTTTGAATACTGGTGGTATCTTCCATGCCAGTTAAACGGCAGAAATTGGAAGAGTCCATATCCATTATTTGGTGGTAGAGCAATTAATATTTTCAACGTGAAGCCTTCAGGCTTCTACCACACACGTTCACTTAGTAGCCATCCTACTTAATGAAATTATCACGTATCGTGTTGCTGGACCGGAAAAGTGGTCTCTAGTGTTGAAAGAGTTTTAATTAAGTAGACAATCTATTGTATAAATGGAATGTCTGTGATTCCGCGATTCCGTCCAGCTAGAAATTGTCCGTCGCGCGGGCGGCGCTTCCCGTCCTGGGACGGGTGGACCCAATAGTATGGTATATAACATGCCGGCTCAACATGGAATCAATTGGCATCGCATATATCACGTCAAGGCACTAAAAAACTGTGTAACGAATACATCTTAGAGGCAACTTTTTTCAAACACTGAACTTGCAATTGCGACGAAAAAGACTAGATGAACAAAGAGGAGATCACTCCCACCGCCAGCAGTATAGACATTTCGGCTGGCTTTATATTGTTATACACAGCTACTAGAATGTGACTTTTAAAGCTAAGGAATTCTCAGAAACTAGTATGTAAGATATTCTCTGATCTTTGATCTGTGCAGAATTGGGCCTGTCATTTGTGCAGGACCGGCCGTGCGGTCTGTCTTTCTATTCAAAGAAGGGAATATTTCAGCTGTGAAGATACTACACAAAGTATAAAGCCCGAACGTAGAGAGTGGGTTATTACTGAAACAATAACTCCCAAACCTGGTGTTGAAAGATACGAAGCAAATGCGAATTTCAGTTAATGGACCTTTGGGTTGAACCCGTAGATCCAAGGGTGTTTCCCTCTAATTTATGAACTAGGGTAGGAGAGTGTGGGTGGGCTTCTCCACTCTACCACTAGTTGATATTTCTAGTAGGCAGACATGAGGAAAGATGATGGCACACTGGGAGCGCGATGGCTCAGTGGTAGACTGTTGGACTTCTATGCTGGAGGTCCCGAGTTCGATCCCCATCCGGGACGACCCGCATTGTGTCCTTGAGCAAGGCACGTAATCCCGGTTGCCTACATGGGGTCACGATGACGCCGTGTACTAAGGCGTACTGCACATCGATGGTGAACATGTCTTCAATCGCTGTTACCCTGCTTGAGCGTAGCTTGAACAGAGTTAGAATGTTGAAGAGCTGACAGTTGCTCGTCGATGCTTGTTGGTTCTCTCCGGGTACTCCGTCTTCCTCCACCTGTAAAACTGTCATGGTCATGATTAGCCATTGTTTAGCCATTGTGCGTAAGTATGTGGCCTTAACACCAATAAATAAATAAATAAATAAATAATGATGGTACACTCTAAACCCAAATCGGGTTCATATTCACTCAACCCAGTTGATTTGGGTTAATTTTTAACCCAACTCATTTTAGCGAGCACAGCACAAAGAAATGTGTTTCACTAATTTATTGAACAATGCCAAACCATTAAATTGAACGAGGTTTTTTTTTCGAAAAAAGGTGATTAACGTGAAAAATATTAATATAATATTATCAAGCGGGGCTAGGAATGGTTGAAGGCGTGTGTACCGTAGATGTGCTGTATAGCTTAGCATACTACGCCCCCGCTTGGGCTGTTGGGATTAAGTGTCTTGCACAGGGAAAAACAAAGCAGATGACGCGGTTCGACCTTTCGATCTGAAATTCAAATACTCTGACCAATGTGCCACTGCGCCCTCGAGTTCACTGCAATTTATTTATTGGGGTTTAACGACACGTTCGACATCCAGGGTCACCTCGTGTCGGACAGTTTTACAAGTGCAGGAAGCCGGAGTAACCGGAGAGAACCAGCGAGCAACAGCGAGCAAATGTGTCAGACTCTCCAACGTACTAACACCATTCAAGCAGGGTCAGCATTGGTTGAAGACAAGTGCACTAAAGGCGTGCAGTAGGCCTTAGTACACAGCGCCACCGTGCCCCCACGTGGGCAATCGGACTGAAGTGCCTTGCCCAAGGACATAACGTAGTAACCCATGGTGGGGGTCGAACCGAGAACCTTTCAGTTTGAAGTCCAAGACGTTACCACTGAGCCACTGAGCCCTCGAGTTCACTGTAAGGAAGAATGAGATTGAAAATATTCCTATTGGTGAGAGGTTACCTGAAGTCACAAGAAATATTTTTTTCCAATTTCATCTCATCAAAGTTGGATGAGCATGATAGACTGCCTTGGCAAAGATTGAAGCATGTGGCAACTCTCATAAACGCCCTTCAAAAACCGTCGACAGCGGAGACATTTGATTTGAAGCAGTTTCCTGTTCAATGTGATTATTTTTAGCCCCAATAACCACCCCACCACCTCTACAACCAAGCCAGTGCCTCATTTATGTCATAACAATGAGAGTAAAAATTGAATTAATTACGATGTGGTGTTAGGAGAGCTAAGATTTTCACCTCAAACACAGAGACGTGCGACAAGGGTGTGTGTATGTGACTTGCCCTCCGAATTTCCAGCTATAGGAAATTTTGGCCCCAATCCTGGCCAAAATTTCCTATAGTTGGAAATTCGGAGGGCAAGTCGCGTGTAGTAGGAAATTCCATCTTTCTGGATTTTAGAGCTTCTTTGGAGATGCTGATGTCTCCTTTACTTCCCAAAAAACCAACTCGGTTTCAAATCGGCAAAAATTCCAACTTTACTATTTACAACTACAGTGTACGCAATATCCAGCTTCATAAAAATGCATGATGTCAATTGGTACGAGATTTCTATAGCACGTTTACTTATCGTAATAAAAAAAACCCTCAAAATGCACTTCTAGAGAATCGCAACATGTAAAACGTTATGGTGTGTTAATTCCATCATTCACAGTTACAAAATGATGAAACATCGAAAATTGATCATTCCTGCATGAGGTCTGATTTAATGTTAGGACAGTGTGAATTGCTCTAAGGTCTCAGCTTGAGCAAATGCTTAGCACATATTCAACTCCCAGAAGAATACCAAATAATAACCTGATAATTCTGTCAAAAATGTGTGGCATTTCAGTCACTAGAATCAATTTTATGCCACCTTTCATGGCTTCATTTTCAAATTTTTCTCGCTAGTCCCTCCCCCTAGTTGGAAATTCACTACCCTACACCCCCAGTCGGAAACCTCTAGCCACGCCCCTGCTCAAATATTACACCACACCAGGGCACCAGCATTCTGAGATCAGATAGGCAGAACCAGGAAGATGAAATTAATGAATGGGGACAACATATATATGCATCCAGGTCAGGGTAGCAGCATCTCTGTCTCCATTTTACATGTGGCCACTGTAATACTATGCCTCATCCCAGGGCTATCTGTTCTAGTGCTACCAAAATATCAGCGATAGGGTATATCTAATAATTTGTAAGCCATACCCCAGACCAACCTGGACGCTAAGCCCCGGTGGGCCTGGTGTGTGGCGAACAAATCATTAAATGTACTCTGCTGCTGAAATGTTTGGAACGCGAAAAAAAAAGTATATTTCAGTTCCAAGTCAGGTACATCATGGGTGCGCTAGCGTGACGGGGCACCTTGGAAACAAAGCACTGTCAAACCTGGTTGGAAATTTAAAATTGGTTCGGGGGGAGAGGGGGGTAGCAGACCCCTGCGTGCCCCCCCCCCCCCCTCTTGTTGAGATTGATTGGCTGAAACTTTTTCTGCTTTCGCATATATCTTTTGAAAGACGTTGAGTTATTACAGTGTGCAAAATTTGACGAGAACGTTCCTTTCGTTCACGTGGTGGTTACACAAATTTGAATCTACGCGAACGGATGACCGGTTAGCCAAATGTTGCATCTTGAATGGTAAAGTCTGAGTAACTTAACTGGTAGAGTGCTAAATTTTTTCTCGGCCTCAAGATTTGTTCACACATGTTCGTCTTGTTACAATTTATGGGAGAGTGCCTATATGCACTCTCCCATAAATTGTAACAATACAAATCCATGGAGATGAAGTAATTTTACTTTCAAATCTAAGATAAGAAGGAAATCCACAAAGTAGGAAGCCATTAACTTTAGGTACCTGCAGTTCAAAATAAAACCCGAATATGGGCTTCCAACACTCTACCAGTTAAACTGCCTTTCTTGTGTCTGATAGATTTTTTGCAATTCCACGCAAGACTTGGTAATGATAAAAATGCAGTTTTCTGTGAATTTTTACATAGCCGAGTGTTCAGTTAGCCATCTCCAAACCACGTGAACAGTCAGTCTGTTGGAGTCATTTTTCAAATTTTGCACACTGTATTGCATGAGTGGAATATCCACTGGGTTGGTTGTTTCAGTGGAAATCACCTTTCCACATAGTATTCAATTAAAACTCACCCTCGCAGTCATCATCTCCAGCATAGGTCAACACGGACATGAACAGAACTGCAAAATGCATAGAGAAAGTTAGAAGAAAATTAGGTACTGGAAATAATATACTGAACATGGATGCATCAAATAAAATCCCATAGCTACAGGTGCACAACACGCGAGTGCAGTGATCAAAACTAACACATCCACTTGAAGCTGTTCTATTGAGCTCTTTCCAGAAAAGTTCTGCGTTAAGACAGATTAGATTGTGGTGCATGCAGTGTATCAACGGAGAACACAAACCTGGTGGACAAGGAAACTGTTCCTAAACATTGTTCGCGAACACAACAAACAGATGTCGATCACAGATATGCACTTATAAGTGTTCTTCATCAAACTACCAAGTACATTATCCTTGTAGCAACGAATGGGTATATCGGGGGATGTCTCGAGTACTAAATCCTTCCTCTTGTAGTGGACAGATGATGTTAGACAAACAAACGCGCTAAGATCAACGCTGCAAATATTTCAAACTCTCATCGAACTCACGTGTGTTCGCAAATGACTTCTTTCTCTGTTTTTCTCTTTTGTAGCTCTTGAATGACATTAAAGATATCGATCAGAACATCGACTCTCTAAGTTTGTACATAATTTCACAAGTAAACCATTTAACCCATTACTAAGTATCATGAACAGACATAACGTGATAATACTCGATCCTTTGTTGGTTTTCTCATCCACGTACTGTTTTTTTACCCACCGTTTGGGCCAGTTCAATTTCAGTGACAAACCGAAAAGTCGCCCGAAAAAAATTTCTGGGTGCCACATCATCCCTTGAGCTCCAATATGTTCTATGTGCCTACTGGCATGCCTACTGTACTGACGTGCCTACTGGCAGCCTACTGACACATAGAACACTTTGGAACTCAGGGGACGTTACGTTAGTGAAAAATGGCTGAAAAGACTTCGCAAATATTACTTATGTAAATATTACAAAAGTATTTTTGTACTTTTCATACTTCTTAACCCTTTACCTAACGTAACGGCCAAAACCGGCCAGCGCTATTCTCAAAAATCGCCAATTAATTTTCAGTATTTTTTTCATTTTTTGTCTCAAAAACATAGGTTATGACCCCTCGTTGGAACGAGCTCGTCGAGCTCGTTCCAACGAGGGGACATAACCTATGTTTTTGAGACAAAAAATGAAAAAATAGTTATTCAAGAATTATTTTTTCAAGTGTCGTCTGCTTTTCAGGTTAGGTAAAGGGTTAAAAGAATTTTACAAAGGTGACAAAAGTGAGATTTTCTTCTTGAAACGGTCCTTTAAAGTGTTGTTATTACAACATGTCAGATTAATATCTGGTTGGGGCGCGGTGGCGTCGTGGTAACCGGTTCTCGTCAGATCACCAATGTTAAGCAACGTCGAGCCCGGTTAATCACTGGATTGGTGACCGTCTGAGCGATCAATTCGGACTCCTGCGTTGTGACCTTGGGCAAGACAGTTAACCCCGATTGCTCACATGGGTGCACGATGACGCCGTGTACTAAGGCGTACTGCACGTCGATGGTACGTATGTCTTCAACCAATCTAACCCTGCCTGTGCTGCAGTGTGGAGTTACGATATTGGGGAGCTGGCAGCTGCTCGTCGTTGCTCGGTGGTTCTCTCCGGTTACTCAAATATTAATATCTGATTAAGCAACGTCGAGCACGGTTAGTAGATGGATGGGTGACCATTTCAAAGACTGATTCGCGCTCCCACGTTGTGTCCTTGGGCAAGGCACTTAACCCCGATTACCTACATGGGGGCACGATGACGCTGTGTACTAAGGCGTACTGCACGTAGAAGGTGCGCATGTCTTCAATCACTCTAACCCTCCCTGTACCGCGGTGCAGTTCAGAGTTACGATGTTGGAGAGCTGACAGCTGCTCGTCATTGCTCGGTGGTTCTCTCCGGGTACTCCGGTTTCCTCCATCCGTAAAACTGTCACCGAAATGATATGACCCTGATTGCTAATGTGTCGTTAAACCCTAATAAAAAAAAGAAAAAAGAAAAAAAGAAGAAGTTTGATCCCAGTTTTGTTTTGTACATGTGCAATCTCTGTAAAAGCCCAAATCCCACCAAACTGTATTCACTGCGGCCTTTAGAAGAACACCAAACACGTGGCCTCGTGGATTATTTTGTTCACACTTTTCCGATTTCTAGAACTAGAAAACGTGATAAGTTACACAGTCATACATGATTACCTGACAGGGCCCTGCGAATCTCAAATTTCGGGTCGAATCGAATTTCGAATCGAAACTCACAGCTCTTCAAGTTGCGAATATCAGCTTACAACCGTACTTACCCGGCCGGTAAAGGAAACTACAAGAGTATTCGGAATAGGATCAGAACTAACAAGAATAGTCCAGAAGAGCTAAATATAGTAATAATAAGCAACGCTGTTCCAGCTGATAGGCTCTTCTATGCTACTGGAGTATACTCCAGGACAAAGGAACATAGTCAGATAGACGAAAACTATTGCATATATAGATAGAAGCAGAGAATTCTGAAAGAATTCGAAATAGTAAATCTTGTCGGGTTGTTTGTGGTAATTCTACGAATCGGGAAATTACTCTTCTACAAAGGAACATACCCTCCAAACATACCCCTGTCTTGTTAGAAGCCATTTGGGTCACACAGCAACCACGTGCTACCATAGAAACCAAGATGGTGGCCTCCAGTATACAAAATGGACGACGGAAACACGTTTCACCCTAACACACGCTGCGCATGCGCACTCACACTACGTATCTTTATGGAGATGACGTCACATGATGGCCATTCACGCGGGTTACTATGACAACCAAACATGGCGCCACCAGGTCACGTGACATGACGTGACTTCCCTAATATCTCTATCCAGAAAGCTGGAAGAATAGAGAAACACGGGAATTATTTTCATAGATTAATTGAACCGGGGGTAAAAACTTAAGACCCAAGACCAAGCTCTTAAGCCGCCAGTCTAATTTTGTAAGGAATCCGACGCTGCCATAGTCTGTTTGTTTACCCACTTTCGTGAAGTTCTCGGGCAGACTCCCGTTGATTTAATTTGACGCACCTGTACTCACAAAGATATACATATATTCATTCGCGTTTCAGTTATAGATATGCCAATCAATAAGTATTTAATTCGCCTTGAAAACGTGAAGATATTTCCACATTTTGCGAATCTACGAGGTGTAATCATAAAACTGCAGCTGCGATGCGTCTTCATTCATATGTATTTATTTATTTATTTATTTATTTATTTATTTATTTATTTTTTTATTTATTTATTATTTATAAAGATTCGGTCAAATAAAGTCTCGATTGAAAAACATGCCTTCATGTTCCAACAAACTGAAATATCCCAGACCAGTTAATCTAAACAAAGGCGATAGACTATTCCAATGCTCGACTGGCTCCTGGCCATAACTAGAGGCGGCGGAGCCAAGGGGTACAGGGGGCACGTGCCCCTCCACTTTTTTCCACAGTTATATGTATTTATTTATATTTATTTATTGATGTTTAAGGTCATATATTTATGCACAATGGCTAATCATGACCGTGACAGTTTTACGGGTGGAGGAAGCCGGAGTACCCGGAGAGAACCACCGAGCAACGACGAGCAGCTGCCAGCTCCCCAACATCGTAACTCCGCACTGCAGCACAGGCAGGGTAAGATTGGTTGAAGACATGCGTACCATCGACGTGCAGTACGCCTTAGTACACGGCGTCATCGTGCCCCCATGCGGGCAATGGAGATGAAGTGTCTTGCCCAAGGACACAACGCGGTTGCCGCAGGTGGGATTCGAACCGAGGACCTCTCAGCTTGCAGCCTGCACCTCTACCTACTGAGCCACCGCGCTCCCTTTTCCACAGTTACACAATGTGTTAAAATGGGCGCATTCAAACGTGTCAATATTATGGCATTCCTGTAACATTATTTGCAAATCCAAACAATATTTAGCCAAAGAATCCCACTTTCGGTCGCTTCTGCGCGTTTCTTCTACTTCAACTATCTTCCAACCCGAAGGCTGGCCAGCCTTCGAGTTGGGGAATGGCTGAAGCAGAAGAAACGGACAGGTGACCACACAGCGGCATATTCATCTAAACGAGAAACTACAGCGAGTCATGGTACATTTACCGATATACGATTGTAACCTTTCTCACACTGGGTCGAAGCATGGTAGCATTGTAAATTTGTGCCCCTCCACTTTTATCGAGCTTCCGCCGCCCCTGGTCATAACAGCGTCGAATCCCTTACATAATTTGATTTATGGCTTGAGAGGTTGACCCAAGACATCAGTTCATTTGCTCACAGCCGAAATGTAAATTTTCCGTACCCCCTTGGCGGTCTCTCGCGCTTGACACGCCCATATTGTAAATATCCTGATCAACTGGTAACTTGCTGACATTTTCTTTTCCTTTTTCTTAAAAAAAAACAAACAAACAACTTTTACTTGAAAATTATGTACAAACATCCAAGTCACTACACGCCGTGTGTCAAATACAATATTGAGTAATCCGTTCCAGTAGATGGAGATAGGCGAACACGTCTCCGGGAAGAACTACAGTGCATTGAACCTCAAAGTAAACCTTCCGTCACTGGCGATAATAAATTCCCACAAGCACACCGTTGTTCAACAACCATATCTTAAGATCAAACGTAATGGTGTAAGATCGGTCGATCCCTTCGGTGATGTGTTTTGAAATATTAATCGAAATGGATAGAATCCGGCAGTCGGGTAGAATTCTCTCACAAGATTGTGTTTATTTATGCATGTGAATGAAAATAATTAGCCCGGTGTTTTTGTATTGACGGCATGCTCGCGTGATCGATATTCCAAAGGCAATTTTATCGATGGTCTACGCAAGGTTAATTCACTACAAGAAGCTATTGAAACAAAAAGACGCAGCATCAACCGCTTCAAATGACGAAAAAAACAACAACAAAGGGCTTTACAAGAGATATTGAACTTAAGCGGCTGTCTGTGTGATTGCAAATTAACCTTTCGCAAACTGCTGTCAGAACACAGAAATTCCAAGAAGCAAAGTTTTACAAAACGCATCTAGGAATTTAACAAATTCAGTCTTGTTTGACAGAGCTTACTAAGCTCTGCCAAACAAGATTGAATTCGTTAAATTCCTATTCGCATTATGCTGCTGAGCTCTGTCAAACAAGATTGAATTCGTTAAATTCCTAGTTGCATTATGCTGCTGAGCTCTGTCAAACAAGATTGAATTCGTTAAATTCCTATTTGCATTATGCTGCTGAGCTCTGTCAAACAAGATTGAATTCGTTAAATTCCTAGTTGCATTATGCTGCTGGGCTCTATCAAACAAGATTGAATTCGTTAAATGTCTAGTTGCATTATGCTGCAGAGCTCTGTCAAACAAGATTGAATTTGGTAAATTCCTAGTTGCATTATGCTACTAGACTCTGTCAAACAAGATTGAATTCGTTAAATTCCTATTTGCATTATGCTGCTGAGCTCTGTCAAACAAGATTGAATTCGTTAAACTCCTAGTTGCATTGTGCTGCTGAGCTCTGTCAAACAAGATTGAATTCGTTATATTCCTAGTTGCATTATGCTGCTGAACTCTGTCAAACAAGACTGAATTCGTTAAATTCCTTGTTGCATTGTGCTGATGAGCTCTGTCAAACAAAACTGAATTCGTTAAAGTCCTAGTTGCTTTATGCGACTTAAAGTTTTGATATTTAAAGGGTTAGGGTTGTTCACATATACTATTTATTTTATTTATTTAATGAGATTTAACTTTTGGCATCTCTGGCTATATCACGACGACAACAAAAGTATATAAAACAATTTTAATTAATTGTTTATACCAATGTTGTCCACTTCAGAGAACTTTCACCTAAGGCATTGGTTACTGGGTCCCATATTGCTAGTAAGACAGAACTTACATGCCACAGTAAACAAGCGTGGCAGAACTTCCGGCTAGGATTCTCGCATGGATGATCAGTTAACAGGGGCGGCGGAACCGGGGGGGGGGGGGGGTTGATTCAGCCCGTCCACTTTTTTTGCCGGGCCATGTTTTTTTGTATGCATATATTTTAACACAACCAATGACTGGTGAAACAAGGGGCGGCTCCAGAGCCTCCCCCATATTCTCGCCAGCCATGTTTCTCTCGTACTGGTTCAGTTTCGATGGATTTCGGTTCATTTTTTGCAGTAAGTGGCAGCAAACGCTAAAATGTATACAGTCTGTTAAATAATCGGTTAACTGAAATAGATCTCGTATAATCTTACAGACATACAAGTACCAAATCCACCCCCAGACAAGATAATCCACAGACAGTATAATTGCTGTAAACGTCTGCTAAAGCATACAGGTGAGGTCTGTTTATCAGCTTTGGTCGTTTCGACCAAAGCTGATAAATAGACCTCACCTGTATGCTTTACCGACGTTTTTTAACGGCTCTCAAAGTTTGAAATCTTTCAAACACATCTCCTGAAAAATCTCAACACATCCGCTCAGATGTATGGAAATGTATGGAAATGGGAGTTTTGGTACCCTGGAATTTAAATTTTTCATACCGACGACCATCCATCGCCCGATCCAGAGCCGCCCCCCCCCCCCCACACCTACACACTTTGAAAATCGTTCCGCCGCCCTGGTTAATTCGCACACTGGCATATTGAAGGCTTTGACTTTATGACTTTTTTACTGGAGTTTTACGCTTTCGTCAGCCAGGATCACCTCGTGTCGGACAGTTTTACGGGTGGAGGAAGCCGGAGGACTCGGAACCACCGACCAGTGCCGAACAGTTGTCAGACTCCATATGTCTGAATGCTCCCCAATGATAAAAATGTCATCAAATTATCTGATATATACGAGCGGATACTTTGCTCATTTGCTTGGGGCATTTTCCTCCCATTCCGCTACATAAATGCTTACAAAATTAGTACTGAATCCTTTGCCCATGCACAGGACAACCCATTATTTGTAAATAATTTTCTCCATTGAATTGAAAATCATTTCCTTTTAAGCTCAGCTCTGAAAGATCCAAAATTTGTTCATCCGGGCGTTTTGCATCAGGATATTTTTCAAATGCATTTTTAACAGATTTAACCCTTTACCTAACATGAAAAGCAGATGACATTTGCAAAACAAATTCTTGAATAACAAATGTTTTTCATTTTTTATCTCAAAAACATAGGTTATGACCCTTCACTGGAACGAGCTCGACGACCTTGTTCCAAAAACAAAAAATGAAAAAATAATGAAAATTAATTGGCGATTTTTGAGAACTGCGCTGACCGGTTTTAGTCGTTACCTTGGGTAAAGGGTTAACACCCTTATCAATATCAGTATTCATGTACATACTGTCGATATCCAAAGTAGTCAGGATTGCATTGTTCGAGATTTTCAATTAAAATTTTTTTTACAGGAAGTCTTGTGTATTTTTGAGATAGTTCGGATGTCTATTAGCTGAAGGTTTCAGAAGACAGTCAGTGAGTTCCGAGATGGCATAAGGTTCCGAGTTACAATCTGAGACAATTGGCCTCCCGGGTGGAGTTAAGTTATCCGGCCATGAAGAACGGTAGTTGTAGGTCTTAGATAGGATGTAAAATTGTCTTGTTTGAGAACCGAGCTCGGCTGTTAAATATTTCAATTGTTTTTTTGTTCACATGAACTTTGTCGAGGAGAAATTTTAAGATCTTATTGAATTTTTCGATATTACAAGGCCAAATAAGTGAATCAAGTTTCTTATAATGTTTAGTAATGCCGACTTGTCTCATGGTTTGCTTTATATAATTATCCCGAGAAAGAACGACAACAGACCCCCCACCCCCACCTTTGTCGGCTGGTTTGATAACTAATTTCTTATTTTTTCGAAGTTTCGTGAAGGCTCTCCGTTCACCAGCTGTTAAATTGCTTTCATCGGAGAGTTTGTTCATGTTGGACATCTTTTAGAGGATTCGTGTGTAGCCTCAATAATTTCGGGATCTACTTCACTATCTGGAGATGACAAACCAGGCGATTCTGTAAAAAGAATTTCCCGACCGCTGGGGTTTCTTAAACGGTCTTCTAACTTCATTTGCCTAAGAAAACTACAGTATACGGTGATGTATTTGCATGATCAACGCTGGACATGAAATGTTGTTGAATTTTCTATTTGTAAAGCGGGTTTTCGAAATATTCTGACTAAAGGCTCTCACCCTATCAGCAACCCTGTAAGGTTTACAGCCCTGCCTGTCATGCCTTTCCAGTGAACGTTTAATTGCTTTTGTTTTAACCCTTTACCCAAAGTAACGGCCAAAACCGGCCAGCGCTATTCTCAAAAATCGCCAATTAATTTTCACTATTTTTTTCATTTTTTGTCTCAAAAACATAGGTTATGACCCCTCGTTGGAACGAGCTCGCCGAGCTCGTTCCAACGAGGGGCCATAACCTATGTTTTTGAGACAAAAAATAAAAAAATTAGTTATTCAAGAATTATTTTTGCAGGTGTCGTCTGCTTTTCACGTTAGGTAAAGGGTTAACTACGACAAATGTAATAATATTTTGTGGAACTTTTAACTGAACTTCACTAATATTGTTTTTCGAATGATAAATAACCCTAATAAATGCAGACGTGCACAACCGTAGCTGAACAATATTAATCAATATTGCATCAATACTGCACCTTTCATGCATCTTCACACTTCAATTAGCCATCCAAAAGTAATTAAATGGTACTGGACAAGAATAAAAATATAAAAGTAACAAAAATAGTACTATTTATAAACTTTAAGAAGACAAACATTTTATATGAACATGTGCGTGCGAGAGTGAGTATGTTTAACCCTTTACCTAACCTGAAAAGCAGACGACACTTGCAAAAATAATTCTTGAATAACTAATTTTTTTCATTTTTTGTCTCAAAAACATAGGTTATGACCCCTCGTTGGAACGAGCTCGACGAGCTCGTTCCAACGAGGGGTCATAACTTATGTTTTTGAGACAAAAAATGAAAACAATAATGAAAATTAATTGGCGATTTTTGAGAATAGCGCTGTCGGTTTTGTCCGTTACGTTGGGTAAAGGGTTAAGATACAAAAAATACACACTGGCACAGACTTTTTCTACTGAAACAGTTTTTTTCTTGTAATATGGGCGCGCGCTCGCGCGTGTGTGTGTGTGTGTGTGTGTGTGTGTGTGTGTGTGTGTGTGTGTGTGTGTGTGTGTGTGCGTGTGTGTTAGGTACAAAAATACGCACTGACACAGACATTACCTATTGAAACGTTTTGTGTGTGTGTGTGTTTAAGGTTAAAAAAATGGCACAGCCATTTTCTACTGAACCATTTTCCCCTGTAATATGCGCGCGTGTGTGCATGCATGCGTGTGTGCGTTCGTGGTGTGTGCATGTGCCTGTCTTAGCCGACTTTGTGATTTCAAACCAAGATGTTTTCACTATGTCCTCACAAAGAAAAAAATGGGTTAGGGTTTGTCTTTCCGATTGTGTGGGGATTTGTTTCTAATGGTTTCTCACCGAGTTCCAAAGAAAAAGAACAAGTTCCCACAACAACGGCTAAACAAGACTTGTGGTATATCTGTGTCGGGGGGTGGGTGGGTGGTGTTGTTATGTGTGTGTTGTGGAGGGACACGAACGAATGTGGAAGACACACTGGAAGCAACTGGGAAAACAATGGCTTCACGAAAATGTTATATCCTTGATTCTCAGGTTTTGACGGTTGCAACAAAAGGTGTTAAAAGTGTGCGTGTATGAATGGAGGGAGGGAGGGGGGGGGGCACCGATTAATATACCACGCCTTCGATATGGCCGACCACGACATCTCTTGTCACACGATGCACAGATGTGTATGTTATGGCTTGATCATGTTTGGATCAATTTCCTTTACTCCAGCCAACTTTCAACCTGAAGGCTAGCCTTCGGGTTGAAAAATTGTTAAAGTAGAAGAAATAGCCCAAATCGACTGCAGCTGAAATTACTGCCCAAATGCAACCAAATTTGTTTACACTTTCATATTATTTATCACAGGAATGAATACATATTGCCACAACTGAATAGTCTCAAAGCTTTCAACTTACTGTGAGGGCTGTTTTTTGGATGAAAAGTGTGTGTATGTGTGGAGGCACATGCCCTACCCTCCCCCGGGTCCGTCATCTCTGCATGTCTGCTAAACCGCATTTAGGACGAGTGAAAAAACAAACTTGCAGTTTATTGTGTTATTGGTGTAACAAGTAACTTTTTTTCAGTTCAATTACTGTCAATCCCTTGAAACAAAATTTATATTGAAGACAACGTAAGAAGATTGTCCAGCCTTCATTATGTTTGAACTAAACAGCTCCACTCCGAAAGCACACATCATGCACTATAAAAAAAACAAAACAATATTTTTTTGTATTCCAAGATACCACCAGTATATGAGATACCTGAAATACCGAATATGGATAGCCTCCCCTGTATTTTGCGCGGATAACACCAAATGGATGATTGTGGAATACCTAACTATCGATAAACAAGAGTTACATCCCCTGCATATCCACCAATCTGAGCAACTCGGCCGCCGATGGGCGCGCGTCCTCTATATAAACAATGGCGGTTTCGGTCGAAGCCTATGACCTTGACCTAGAGAGCGGGTTGGATGACTTGGGAGCAAACTGTATTTGATTTATGTGAGTTGCAGTGTATATCTTTAATATCTGTTGAAGGTTATTAAAGGAACTCCATAACAACATAACTCAGTTTTTCGTTTTTCATTTTTTCATAACGGCATGATTTGTGGTGTTATCTAATCAAGAAATATATCTTGGCCCGTGAGGGAGGCTGGTACTCCAGTTATTTTTCATACTTCGGTCCGGTTCTTTGGATCCCTCAATGGAGCAACATTTGAACCTACCCCTCCTATGTATATGTTGTGTACATGAAGGGAGTGGGGTGGAGGACCAAACTTTTGGTTTTTTGGAGCACCATAATCTAGTTACTTGAGTTGAGTTCTCTGGAGAACCACAATAAAGAACCAAACTTTTCGTCTTCTAGAGAACCAAAACGAAGTACCAGACAGTTTGAGTTTCTCAAAGTACCATTACAGATTAGTTTCTGGGAGTACCAAAAATGTTTTGGTTTCCTGGAGTACCATAATTTTGGTCCCCCACACGGGACAAGTTGAGTACCACATTTGATATCACAGAGTATACCTAGAGGTTTTAAAGGGATCATGGACCAAATATCACAAATGAATTTGACATCTGCTTTCTCAGTGTATTAATATTTTGGTATTTGAATTCAGAGAATAAAAATCTTGTGCGATTTCACATTTTTTAATTCAAGGAAGTGTGACCGGGGAACTTGGTCACAAGATATTTTGTACCGCGGACTTCACTTAAGATACGAAAACTAAATGTCTTTATACTCTCAACGAATTTAATAACAATTCGCTTTTTAGCTCAACTTTGACGAAGTCAAATTTGAGCTATTGTCATGGCCCGTCGTCCGTCGTCCGTCTGTCCGTCTGTCCGTACGTCAACAATTGGCTATGGCTCGGGCTAGAGGTCGTATTTATGAACCGATCTTTACGAAACTTCTTGGGTACCTTTGTTATGACCGTGGGACGAGAACGAGTGTTTTTGGGTGCGGTCTGAAATTCAAGATGGCTGCCAGTCGCCATTTTGTACCGATGATGCAGAAATCTGTTTTTTGTACAGAACTTCCATATGAAAGCTCTGATTTGAATAATTTTTTGTATGAATGTTTAGTACCATGGGGTACATCACATATAATACGGGTTTTTTTCTCGTGCGTAAATTGTGCAAATTAGACTAATTTTGATGTTTTTTGGTGTTAATTTCAGCACTGTAAGTGCAAATGCCAATACGGCTCGGGCTAGAGGCCGTATTTATGAACCGATCTTTACGAAACTTCTTGGGTACCTTTGGTATCACCGTGGGACGAGAACGAGTGTTTTGGGGTCTGGTCCAAAATTCAAGATGGCCGATGGCAGCCATTTTGTACAAAATTAGGTGCAATCAGATTTTTGCACAGAACTTCCATATGAAAGCGCTGATTTGAATAATTTTTTGTGTGAATGTTTAGTACCATGGGATACATCACATATAATACGGGTTTTTTTCTCGTGCAGAAATTATGCAAATTAGATGAACTTTGATATTTCAGTGCGACTTACACACATTAAGTACACATGTCAATACGGCTCAGACTTGAGTCTGTATTTATGAACTGATCTTCACGAAATGTCTTGGGTACCTTTGTTATCATCTTGGGACGAGAACGAGTGTTTCTGGGTGCGGTCTAAAATTCAAGATGGCTGCCAGTGGCCATTTTGTACAGAAATTAGGTCTAATCAGTTTTTTGTACACAACTTCTATACAGCTCAGACTAGAGGCCATATTTATGAACCAATCTTTACGAACCTTGTTGGGTACCTTTGTTATCACCGTGGGATGAGAGCGAGTGTTTTTGGGTGTGGTCCGAAATTCAAGATGGCCACCAGCAGCCATTTTGTACCAAAATTAGTGCAATCAGTCTTTTGTACAGAACTTCTGTATGAAAGTTCCGATATGAATAAATTTTTGTATGAATGTTTAGTAACATGGAATACATCACATATTCTAAGGGGTTTTTTTTTCGTGCAGAAATTATGCAAATTAGATGAACTTTGACTTATTCAGTGCTACTTGCACAATGTGAGCACACATGTCAATACGGCTCAGGGTAGAGGCTGTATTTATGAACCGATCTTCACAAAACTTCTTGGGTACCTTTGTTATCACCTTGGGACGAGAATGAGTGTTTCTGGGTACGGTCCAAAATTCAAGATGGCTGCCAGTGGCCATTTTGTACCAAAATTAAGTCCAATCAGTTTTTTGTCACAAGTTCTATACAGCTCGTATTTATGAATTGATCTTCACAAAACTTCTTGGGTACCTTTGTTTTCACCTTGGGACAGGAACGAGTGTGTTTTGGGGTGCCTTTGTTATCACTGTGCTATGAGAACAAATATTTTGGGGTTCAGTCAGACCCACTCTGGGACTCAAAGTTTTCTTTTCTAGTTTAGCATCTGACTGTCACCCACCTTTACAATACTTTACCTATACATTTGTTACAGGCAACGGTCAGTATTTATGTACAGACCATTACAATACTTTATATGTACCTTTGTTATCAGGTCATTACCTAGATGTTTGTCATTGCTGTGTCACATACTATACATGTGTATGTCTTTGTCTTGACAAGTTGAGCTATAGTGTCATTGACACTTTCATTATTCTTTTAAACTAGACTCTTCATGTCTCAAATTCAACAGGTTGATTTATAAGGTATTCACATTTCTTGTTTCATCACTTATTACTGCTACTGTTCATACCACGCTATCTTTTGTCATTTTCATTTAATCTTTTTTACTTCATTATTGGCATGTTTACTTTTTAACGTATTCTCGCCGCGATATAGCCTTAGCTGCCGGTGTGGCATTAAGCACCAATAAATAAATAAATAATAACAATATGCTGGACGAGAGTCTGGTTTCCAAACTTTGTCGGACACTTCTTTACAAAAGGCTCTCCAGACTAATTTATACAGCAGATCAAATGTTTTTTGCGCGCCGAACGGTGTAGGGCAAGCCCCTTTCGACCCTCTTTAACTGTGTGTGATTTTGTCCTGTCTGGCAGTGGCAAAGGAGGGAAGAAGTTAAGGTATTGAGCGACGTTTATGTCTCCTGCGGTTCTTCTTGGAGAGGGGAGGATGCGTCGGAGAGATGGATGTTGGTGGCGTCGTAGACTCAGGGGGGAGAGTTGGTAGTGATTTGGCTACGAACGGCCTGATCCTTGCTGCTGTCTTTTGGGATTTTTTGTGAGCTGTGAGATTTTTTACAAGGAGTACCTTGATTATGTTAGGGTTAATTCTTCTTTCTATGTAAAAGATGAGTGTCTCCTGGCTCTCAGCTCGGAAAGTATAGTCCTGGATCTCCTCTCCGAGGAACGACTCCACTGAGTCCGGGATGCTCTCCATGCTTGGGGGGGGGGGGGGGGGGGGGGCGTCCTCTAAAATGGAAACATGGATATAAACGATTGGCTAAGCGTTATATCCATGTTGCGGTCAGGAATTGCCTTTATGCAGAAATGTGTGACCTTAAACACCGATAAATAAATAAATAAATAAATAAATAAATAAATAAATAAATAAATAAATAAATAAATAAATAAATAAATTCTTCCCAGCCTCTCCGATTAGCCCTCTCCTTTGTGTCACCCACTAACCACATGTATTTCATTCTCATATCCCTCTTCCCCCATTATACTCCCAGTGAATCTTATTCTGTTAGACTTGTATTTTGGACATTCTGGTAGAAAGTGTTCCAAGGTCTCCATCACAACTAAATTACACATCTGGCACCCATTTTCACTGTTTTTACTCACGCCCTATAACTCAGGTCTGCGTGCATGGACTCAAGTACACGCTAAAAACTAAAGTGTTAAAAACTACACTTGAAGTGCCGTATTTAACACTTACTAAGTGCTGAACTAGCTCTTTGTTCAAGTGTAGATATCCCAGAATTTGACAGGTGTTACAATAATACCACTTGACAAGTGTAATGTCGCGACACTTAAAAGGAAACAACGCAGATGACGCGGATCAGGCTCGAACTCTCGAGCCTGATCCGCGTCATCTGCGTTGTGTCCTTTTACTTATGTACCTACCAAGCGCAAATCAAATTATGGACGATTCTGGAAACCACCAATGCTAGACACATGGGAAGTGCCATCCATTCAAGTTTCAGATGTCTGACGATTGTAATGTCTAAGTGCTCAAAGCATTGCACTTTGATTGTTAAAATCAAACCCTAACAGTTAGAATGGGTTTAACACCTTGAAAGTGTCAGTTTTAACACTTTAGTTTTTAGTGTGTAAGCACTGACAGGAAGTTGATATTAATGAATGGGAACAAAACGTTGTAACCAATTCAAGGTTGCAATATTAATTTCCACGCCACACCTCATGCCTACCTGAGCCCAACTAAAAGCCCAGGTTGGCATGGGTGTGGCGAAGAAAGTATTATATACACCCTTCTGCTGGTAATTTAGGGGTGCGAGAATACCCGAAGTGCAAATAAGGAGAATAGTAGATACGAGAAGTAGTGGAGGGTGCCACTATAGGTACAAGGGTTTTACACTGAATTCCCCATGCCCCAAAGGTGCCACTATAGGTACAAAGTTAACATAGGATTCTCCATAGGGGGCTTGTACCCATAGTGGCATTTTTGTACCCATAGTGACATTTTTGGAGCCAGGAAAAAGATTTTCAAATCTTTTTCCTGACTCCAAAAATGTCACTATGTGTACAAAAATGATAATATTGCGAAAAAAAACCTATGGAGAATCCTATGTTAATTTTGTACCTATAGTGGCACCATTGGGGTATGGGGAATTCAGTGTTAAACCCCTGTACCTATAGTGGCACCCTCCACTACTACGAGAGCTCGATAGCGCACCTCAGCAATGAAACACTGATAGCCTGCCTGTAACACGACGAAAGGAATCGTAAACCTTAGGAGGCAAATTCGGTTAACGCGAAAATATTATGAGGTCAACCACATAATTAGTATTAAACATTTACAGCAGCTCATTTTCCCGGGAAAAAAACACCAAGGGGACATCCAGAAAATAAACGAAATGAAAAGTCGAATGATGCGCCCAGATCCGAAGGCGAAGCTAGGATCTCAAACCTTCAAACATGGTGGGGAGAGAGTTAAAATTTTCGGACAACGTTCCCGTGTCGTTGGCATTTGGTACGAACTTGGAACCAAACTCAGTGTAATTCTTTAAAACAATGATATACGAAATGAGTCCGAAATGTTCGTTTATTATTATCATTTTGAAGATTTACTTTCGTTTAATGGAAGTAATTCTTTAAAATAATACCACAAGAACGTTTTTTTTCATGAACATGACCACATCTACTTATAACGAACGTTTACTTACAAGGGATATATGAAACATAACGATATTCTAATGAGAATTCTTATTTCGCCAGATGGTCATCCTTTTTTCACATTAGCGGCTTTCCAAGAAAATGCTGGAGTTCATCGACCAACAATTTAATCCAACAGACAACAAAAACAGGGTCATGGGGTGGCGAGAGGGTGACCGCCCCGGCCACCCTCTAAGTTACGGGTCTGTATTCGCCGGACCGAGTTCAGGTCGATACGTCAATTGGCGTTTTACTATATTTTTATATACCAGGTGCAGGCTGCAAGACGAGAGGTCCTCGGTTCGAATCCCACCCGCGGCCAGCGCGTTGTGCCCTTGGGCAAGACACTTCACCCCATTGCCCACGTGGGGGCACGGTGGCGTTGTGTACTAAGGCGTACTGCACGTCGACGGTGCACTTGTCTTCAACCAATGCTAACCCTGCTTGCGTGGAGTTAGTATGTTGGGGAGCTGACAGTTGCTCGCCGTTGCTCGGTGGTTCTCACCGAGTACTCCGGCTTCCTCCATCCGTAAAACTGTCGTGGTTATGATTAGCCATTGTACAGAAATATGTGACCTTAAACACAAATAAATAAATAAATAAATAAAATAAATAAATAAATAAATAAATAAATAAATAAATAAATAAATAAATAAATAAATAAATAAATAAATAAATAAATAAAATAAATAAATAAATAAATAAATAAATAAAAGGCTCGTTCAGGGAACCAATACTATAAAACCTTAAACACAAATAAATAAATAAATAAATAAATAAATAAATAAATAAATAAATAAATAAATAAAAGGCTCGTTCAGGGAACCAATACTATAAAACCTTTTCAGTTATATTTTCTAGAATTGTATTTTCTACTTTTTAATATAACTGACTGAAATAAATCATTAGCATTTAAAAAGATGTGGCAATTTGCCAACTGGCAAATTGCCACATCTTTGAAAATGCTAATGGTTCATTTCAACCCATTTAAAGTTATAACTAGAAAATACAATTCTAGAAAATACAGTTGTAAAGGTTCTGTAGTATTGGCCACTGTTTTCACTTTTTTCTGTTACCGAAATTCCAAGAGGTAGAGTCTGTGGAGATGGGGTTCATTTCTCTTATGAAACATTGAGAATTATTTATTTATATATTGTTGTTTAAGGTCACATATTTATGCACAATGGCTAATCATGACCGTGACAGTTTTACGGGTGGAGTACCCGGAGAGAACCACCGAGCAACGACGAGCAGCTGCCAGCTCCCCAACATCGTAACTCCGGACTGCAGCACAGGCAGGGTTAGAATGGTTGAAGACATGCGTACCATCGACGTGCAGTACGCCTTAGTACACGGCGTCATCGTGCCCCCACGCGGGCAATGGAGATGAAGTGTCTTGTTCAAGGACACCACGCGGTAGCCGCAGGTGGGATTCGAACCGAGGCCCTCTCGGCTTGCAGCCTGCACCTCTACCTACTGAACCACCGCGCTCCCGAAACATTGAGAAACTCAGTTTATTCATCTTAGAGAGCTAAAACCTCTGCAACATATAGATCAATAGACTTACTTCACAGACGACAACAAACATCGACACACAATAGCATTCTTATTCAGAGCAAAAGAAATAACACGCTTGTTTATGTTTGTAATTGCAATTAATTGAAAGATGTTCGTGCGAACTTAAACCCGGATGGCGACAACAATAACGTTTTGTAAAACCTAATGCAAATACTATGTTCGAGGTATTTAGGGATCGTGGAGAGTATTTTTCAAAGTTGGCTCCTCAATCAAATCACCTGATAAGCACACACGCCTGTCATTGAATTTTGTTTGGTACACAGTAGTGCATTCCAACTCACCGCAAATTGCACGATATGGTCACTACTTTCTTTCCGTCATAAAATATAAATCTCAGACCAGCTGGTCCAATATTCATCCAATACGGTGAATTTATGGTCAGTTTAAAATTCAAAGATGAGAATCGCGAGCATTCACCAGAAACATAAAGGCGTAACAATGAAATGACGGAAGGTGGGGGAGAGATTGGAAAGAAGTAGTTAAACGAAGAGCTAATAGGCCGCATATTAAGAAACAAAAATAAAAATAAACTTCTCTATAAGACAGTCATGCCATAACAACCCTGTGGTGAACGTTCAAAATAATTAAAGTTTTACACAATCATGGGCGATAACTGCAGTATTACTCGCATGGAAAAGCTGAAAATTGAACTTGGCCTTCCTGTTGTAATGCGAAATGAAGGACCATAACCGCCGCTTTGCTGGAAACAAAAGCCTGGAAATCGAACCTGACCTTTTTTTTATTAAACTTTAAAATTTAAAAAACATAGATCGCGACCCACTCACGAACTATGCTGTTGAGGCAAAAATTGAAAAAATAAAAAATTGAATGAGGATGCTTGTGAAAAGTTTTATTCCTGTTACTTGGTCTGTCACGCAGTGGCGGCGCTACGGGGGGGGGGGGGGCATGGGGGCATTTGCCCCCCCCCCCCCCAGTTGCCCCCCCCCCCCCCAACCATCTCGCATGCATTTCCATCCACCCTCAAACACAAACACATTCAGTCACTCTCTCTCACACACACACATTATTCCCAATAATTTCCCATACACACTTAGCCCAAAGCCTCAGGCTAGCTGATGAACACATCCAGGCAGTAGAGATTTAAAGACTCGGATGCAGATACTTATAAGTTATAATTAAGTTATGAGCCAACAAAGGCATGTCTATCCATATCCCTTGTCTAAAAAAATTCATGGATTTCGCATTATGATAGACGGGCATTATGAGTCTCTTTCACGCGGATCCAGGATTTTTTGAAAGGAGGACCGCTAATTACCATTACATTTCGTCGAAACTTGGACCCAAAGTCCGTAATATAATTTTTTGGTTTGGTACGTCCACAGGACGTACCAAACCAAAAAAGTATATTACGGACTTTGGGTCCAAGTTTGGACTACCTCATAACAAAGTAATGATATGATCCTTTACGTATTTGCCCCCCTTCATGGGAGTCTGCCCCCCTAGTTGCCCCCCCCCCCCCCCACAAAAAAATTTCTGGCGCCGCCACTGCTGTCACGATTAATCGACTAATCGTCGGAAACGCATAATCGTCTACAATTTCAAAGTTGACGATTATGGGTTTTCATCACTCCTTTACTGATGAATTATTAGCAATTACTCTCCTCCCCATCGGGCTCATAAGTATCAGAGGCTATAGAATATCAAAATACATTGTAATTGATAAGGGAAAGAAGTACATGCATAAAGATACAACACATAACACCAAGTGTGGCATTCTAGAAAGTATGGGAGTACAAATAATTGTCCTTCTGTTTGCCAAGAAGTGCAATCGCATTCTCAAATCTTTATGCAACTATTATTAGACTCTTCACCTCCTCAGGTCCAAGCCTAAGCCTAGACTCAGGTTTGGGCCTAAGATGGCCAGGGGTCTGATTTTTTTTCGGAGAGCAGCTGGAGTGCAGTATGCCTGCATGCCTAAACAATGTCCTGCCCAAGGAACTAATAACCAAAATATTTTCTATTTCGTCGTTTCTGGGGTCACAGAGTACGATTTTAATCGATTATTCTTCTTCAAAAGTCGATCATCAAATTTAATAATCGTGCCAGCACTACCTGTTACGTTAGATTTGTTTGTTTATTGGGATTTAACCCTCGCCAAAATATCAAAGTGTTCAGCTGCAAATTTTTCCCATAATGCAGTTTGATATTCAACAAATATATCTTGTTTGACAGAGCTCAGTGAGCTCTGTCAAACAAGATATAATTGGTTAAATTCCTATTTAAACAAGAGAAAAACGGAGTGGTTGGAGAAAATTCTGTAGCATAACCAGAGTGCTAGTGGCAGACAACATCTCAACAGACAGAGTCACTTCGTGTCGGAAATACGTTAGGTAAAGTGTTAATCACGTTAGATCAGTTCCATACCATGCATTGCGAGCGTGACTCCCACTCCTCGTGAAAATGTCGTTCTTGACAGCCTAATGATAGGCAAGATATTTAATAATCCAAACCTTTAATACTTAATTGGCGTGGATGATATTTACGCGTGGTATCAGTGGTACCCTGCCTCCGATGCCATTTTACCATGGCTGAATATTAACTGTGATGCCTTACTCATACCCAACGCGGGTTTACATGAAATGGCTACGCTACAAATTATGTCTCTGCAGGAATTAATCATCACTATTTATATCATGATTACCTATTCTACTATACATAAAAAGCCTATGACATAACTTTTAGCTTTACACACCAACCGTGATGAACACGCCAGCAATGGGATTTCAATAGTAAAAATTTACACCTACAGTAGAACTACATCCAAGTTGACCTTTGGTGACGTCGACCTGAATGCAAAACGTGTCTAAATTTATCGCACGTCGCCTCGCGAAGAGTGAAATGAAGGTTGCAATTATTTATTACGTTTTTAAATGCGTTTACCTCATAAGATGCCAAAAATTAACAACCATGCATTGTCTCGTGTTAATAAAGCATCCATACCTCGAAATAGTATGTTATTAATAGTATGTTATTATGTTATTAAAACGAAAAAGGCCCTATTTCTTTTTCTATTTCGTCTCGGAGATAAACTGAATTGACAGCGGAAGTACCGCCCCGATGCTCAGGTAAACATGTATGTATGTCTGCTGCTCAGTAAAATCGAGAAAAAAATAGCGACTCTTATAATCTGACGATTATGGTGTCAATAAAATATACCCAAAGTAGCTTGGTGTACCAAATATTCACCACGCGTGCTGAAGTGGTGTTAACCGCGCGCCAAAGGCTCGCGATTAACACCACTTCACCACTCGTGGTGAACATTTGATACACCAAGCTACTATGGGTATATTCTATACATATATATGAAGTTCAGTTTTTAGGTACCATGCTGTGATGCACGAATAATCTTGACACCCCTCCCCCGGGTATAGAACTAGGTTACCGCCCTGGGTAATTATGTAACGTATTAGCAGTCCGTGCTAGGCAGAGAAGGTTTTTTTAAAGAGAGGCATGGGCAGGGTACCAAACTCTTAGGGAGGGCGGAAACTCCCATCACGTTCAAATCTAAGCCGCCATGTCGCCGTCGTCGTCACCGTCGTCGTCGTCTACGAAAATATAAATAGCTGATGATAACACCATAAATATTTACATGCGCTTTCTCAAATTCAGACTCTCAAGTACTTTAGCACAATCTCTTTGCCACTAATATTCACTCAACACAGATACGTGGGCACCACCCCCTTCCTCCCCGAAACTTTCCACGTTGCATTTGTGTGTTGGGAGGATATTATTCTGAAAGATGTTTCACATGAGATAGTCTGAATTTAAATAACTGATCCCAAGCCAAATGTGGCGCGACCCTACACACACCAACGCACACAAACATGCGATCATCATTAACATTTTCTCCAATTCCAAGAACTGGAAATGGTGTGAAAGGTTTCATCGTATGGTCACACCGTAGGGGGGTTGAGCTGGGTTTTGCGTTCCATATTGCAGTGTAGTTTACGGGGATGGTAGTCTTACATGCTTTTACGAGCATTGTGCACATAACTCATATATTGTTGACGATATCGGGAAGTGTATTCTGATTATAAACCGTTTTAACCCCGTCTTGCCGAATGGCACGATCTTATATACTACTAAACAGCGAAATGAATCAGTGCAACTTGCATTTGTAGGGAGGTTCAGTAATAGGGCTATAGAATTTAACAGGTCTTCAAATTACTCCAAATTCAACGCTGTAAAATCTGTACCCAAAATAGAAACCATGCTACAATATTGTCCTTGATTTGTCTCACTTGGAAGTATTTCAAATTTTTCAGCTGTTGGAATAGTTTTCCTTCTTTTTATGGCGTGTAAAGTTATTTTCCGCCTTAAACACGGGGAGGCCACCAAAAATTTGCAAGACGTGACGTGGGGGTGGGTGGGTGGGTCTCTTGAGTGCGCCAAAAATGTGCATTTCCAACTTGTGCAATTTTTAAAATTTTTTAAAAATATATCAATATATCAGCTAATATATACCATCATTTGTGCTTCAAACCTTAAAGATGACGTTGTACATCACACTCTTAACATAAATACAACATCAGGAGGCTTTATATGTGAGAATATTGGGCTTAAACTGGGAAAATGTCACACGTTAGTAGGGGGTGGGTGTCTTGTTCGAAATGTAGAAAATGTGCAGACAATATTTTGGGAACAATTCAAATGAAAATTTGTTCCCGTATATGTACACCTGCTCTGGCCAAGCCTGATACTGAACAGCTTGTCTTTTGTAGATTGGGGCCCACAGCAGCCCACAGAGGTTTAAATTGGTGGTACCAGTTTAACCCTTTACCTAACATGAAAATCAGACGACACTTGCCAAAAAATGATTGAATAACTAATTTTTTTCATTTTTTGTCTCAAAAACATAGGTTATGACCCCTCATTGGAACGAGCTCGGCGAGCTCGTTCCAATGAGGGGTCATAACCTATGTTTTTGAGAAAAAAATGAAAAAATAATAAAAATTAATGGGCGATTTTTGAGAATAGCGCTGGCTGGTTTTGACAGTTGCGTTGGGTAAAGGGTTAAGAACATTATGAAAACCCCCTAAAGACAGCTGTGCCTACTATGTTTATAAGTTTATTTCGGATTTTAATGGGAGAGTGGGGGTGGGTGTCTGAGAACGGTAGTAGAAAATTTGCACGTAGTGGGTGGGTGGGTGTAAAAAGGAGCCGAATAAAAAATAGGACGTCACGTCTTGCAAATTTTTAGTGCCCCCCCCCCCCCTCCCCGCCTTAAAAACCTAATAATATCCCTTGAAATAGAACTAAATTTGGGCACATTTAAAGTCCTGAAAAGCATGTGCCCAAAATAAAGCAATCTAAAGGCCTGGAATTTAATCATTTTTTTCTGTCAGGCTAGGTATTTATTGTATTGTCTACTAGCGGACTGCCAACTTTTGCTTTACGCTTTACACGAAACTTTTTTGCAAGTCCTGATTGAAATGGCTTAGTCTGTATTGGTGATTATGGTAATCCGGGTACCAGCAGAAATGAAAGTGCCTGGAGATAAAAATCTTTTATTTGTTTAAACATATTTTATTTGCTCACAAAATCGCAAAAGGGATTGGAGTACAAGTGCTTACCACTTAGAAACACTCCTCTCCCATACATAAAGTTCATATAGGTTTACATGACAGCAAAACAACTGCAATACAATTAATTACTGAACAAAACTAGTAATTGGGGAAAAACAAACAAAAATACTGTCAAAAAAGCACAAAACAAGAAAAAGAGAGAAAAAAATAATAATAAAAACATATTTAACGCGTAACTTGATACCACAGCCCCCCCCCCCCCCCACCCTCCCCCCTGGACGACGTGGAAAGCATATCAAAATTAATGGCTAGCTGAAATTCAAAGGACCAGAAATGGAAAGAACTACTACGGTTCTTGTTCAGACTACGAAGTGAGTGAAATAGTGACCCAGTCGAAGTCTCGCCCTCTCCATTGCAATCAAGAGATGCATCGTACATGTAGCTCATCTAACAAGCCTGGTTAAATCTCCTTGAATCTGAAATATAGCGCTGTACAGCAGAAAAATTAATCTCATTGTTTCTTTTTGTGAGGCTACCTTCGCCATATAAAATCTACTGTACCCTTGTAATATTGAATTTTGTCAAGGTCTGAAACATGATAATTCTGATATTGTCATAGTTTGGACAGGAGAAGAAAAAGTGGTTAGCATCCTCAAAAACGCCCCCACGCGAACAACGAGGAGAATCAATTAAATAGTTCTCATATTTATCAGAGTTGAGATCACTACACCCATTTCTAAGCTTACAGTGCACGACGTTGACTATTCTTTTCCAAAATTGAAATATGAGGGTGGTTTAACTGGTTTTCGTGATATAAGACGTCGGAATGAAAAGACCGAAGGGCTGCTTCTAACAGCATCTGAATAATTATTCCAGATAGCAATACAGGCTGGGAAAAATAACCGTTTGAATAACTCAGTTCGCATGTTATACTGTACGAAGTTGTCAGCATCTCGTAAATTGTGCCGAGTCACGTCACGAAAGGTAGATGGTAGAATATTTTGAAGAAATCTCGGTGCATTTCCATGCACGATATTGTAAAACGGACTCATGGATTTAACAAATCTTCTCTCCTCAAGAGACTGCCACCCAAGTTCAAGGAGCAGCTGCTCGTGAGATACAGATCTAGTTATGCCGGTTACTATGCGAGCTGCGTCATGATGAACGTCGTCTAATCTCTTAAGTAAGGACTTGGGAGCCCCAGACCACACTTGACTACCATATTCGAGAATGGGCAAAATAAAGGATAGATACATTTGTTCTAGAGTTTTGCGATTCAGGGTAAACTTTAGTTTTCTGAGCTGCGATAGTCGTGAATAGGCTTGTTTGCAGATATTAGCAATATGTTTGTCCCAACCAAGGTTTGACTGCAGAACGATCCCCAGATGTCGGTGTTCTGCAAAATCGAGAGA
Source organism: Pictodentalium vernedei (assembly GCA_031216915.1). Taxonomy (NCBI): domain Eukaryota; kingdom Metazoa; phylum Mollusca; class Scaphopoda; order Dentaliida; family Dentaliidae; genus Pictodentalium; species Pictodentalium vernedei. The sequence goes on along the minus strand of CM062289.1, from coordinate 430,601,064 downwards.
AATGCCACGGAAAGTGACGTCTGAAATCGTCGCACGGGGTAAAGAGCATTGCCCTTGTCTTATCAGGGTTAAAATTAACAAGCCATCATTTGGACCACTGTATAACTCTGTCGATATTAGCATTCAGTTTCATGGCTAATATCGCTGTGAACCGTTCACTTTGAGTTAAGCAGGTGTCGTCGGCGAACAATCTGCAGAAACACTCTAGATCTTCCGCAATATCATTGATGTAGACCAAAAACTGGAATGGACTAAGGACGGAACCCAGGGGGACACCACATGGCACGTCGCGATATTGCGATAAAATAGATTTAATTCGAACTCTTTGTTTCCGATCAATCAGATAACTTCTAAACCATTTGAGCAGACTACCAGAAATTCCATATTGTTTTAATTTAAAGATCAGGCCCGGATGCCAAACTCTATCGAACGCTTTGGATATGTCACAAAATACACCACAACTGAACCACCGGTTATCTACCGAATTACATAAAGTGTGGTAGAGCTCAAGTAACTGATAAACAGTACTATTCTTTGGGAGAAAGCCTGCCTGAAATTTATACAAGAGATCATTTTCAGCAAAGTACGCATAAACATTTTTGAATACAATCTTTTATTTCAGAGCGTAATGGTCTTGCTTGGACCAGCTTGGCACCAAAGTCTCAAACCAAGCCACGTGAAAGCTTGAGAGGAGCCAGGAAGCAGTACTTTTCATTATTCAGAGGTGTTTAGCCAGGGCTTATATTTCATCTAAATTTGGGTGAATCCATTTGGATTCTCACGAAAATGGTTGCGAGAATCTATACCTACTACACTCTAAAATCCGTTGGGTTAAAAATCAACCCAAATCAACTGGGTTGAGTGAAGATGAACCCAAATTGGGTTCATATTCACTCAACCCAGTTGATTTGGGTTGATTTTTAACCCAACGGATTTTAGAGTGTATGCTTGCCCAAAGATCCCATGAGACCACCATGGTTGAACCCCTTTTGTATACCGATGACACATGTTAACCATTTACCCAACACAGCTTTTTAAATTTAAAAACATAAACTAAATTTGATAATTTAAAAAAACCCAATATTTACCAATAAAACTTTACAAATATGGATGTCATTGGAACCGGCTCATTGAGCCGGTTCCGATAACAACCACATTAGTACAATTTTATTGACAAAGTGTCAGTATATTTCAGGTCATATTTGTCTTGTTTTGATTAATTTGCAGTCGTTATGTTAGACAAAGGGTTAAATTGACTCCATTCTTATCACGTGAATCCTACCAGAGGTGCAGCGAGAATCTACATGGATTGCTGTTGGTTTTGATGCAAGAATCTTTGCGGGAACCGATTCTTGAATTCTCATCAAAATATAAACCCTATTAGCCTAGAACACTGATATTGTTGAGTTCAGCCATGTAGATTTCTTTGAAAATCAAAATCCTTGAATGGACAAAACCTTTTTCGAAAATCTCGGAACTCAGGGAAATCCCTGAGAACTTTCATCCCGAACTGTAATAGATATTTTCCGTTAGCAACTGTCGACGTAACAGTGTTAACCTGTTCAGCAACTGTCCCTGGAGTTTTAAAACCATTTCTATGTTCTAAGCTGTGTTAATCAGCTGGATGAGTTTTAATGTCAGGTTTACATATTTTGAAAAATGTTCAAGCCATTAACGTATGCCGGTGATCGATTAATTGGGGAGCGAGAGTTCTATAGGAAACATTACACAATACGATTTGGAAAACGACTTTTGTTGTTGAAATGACTGATTCCGAAGTTTTGTGAAAGTAACGTAATTGTGGACTATTAGAAAACCACACGCTGTGATGATATTCGGTTGTGGCGAAGTCAAAGATCAATAAACCATCATCATTCATGGCGTCATTCAAGCTTAGATCCCGAGTTTTTGTTGCGGTAACTGGTTCTCGCCAGATCACCGAAGTTTAGCAACATCGAGCCCGGTTAGTCCTTGGATGGATGGCCGTCTGAGCGATCGATTCGGACTCCCGCATTGTGTCATTGGGCAAGGCACTTCACCCCGATTGTCCACATGGGGGCACGATGACGCCGTGTACTAAGGCGTACTGCACGTCGATGGCGCGCATGTCTTCAACCAATCTAACCCTGTCTGTGCCACAGTGCGGATTTATGATGTTGGGGAGCTGGCAACTGCTCGTCGTTGCTCGGCGGTTCTCTCCGGGTACTCCGGCTTCCTCCACCCTTAAAACTGTCACCGACGCGGTATGACCTTGACTGTTAAAGTGTCGTTAAACCCTAATAAATAAATAAATAAATAAATAAATAAATAAATAAATAAATAAATAAATCCAGAGTTTTTGAACAGTACAGCCACCGTGGACTGGTCACATTCGACGGATGGGAAATATTTGCACGGACGCAATAAAATTAGATTCCAAACACTAATTATAGGAATAATCATCAAAAAATTAATTAATGAAGTTCATGGAGAACTATTCGATGGAGATCTCAGACTTAGAAGTAGGCACAACCCAGGGAAAAAATCGTCAGGGAAAGAGTCATGGCGGATTGTAACATGAATTGGCGAGAGGGGGTCAAGGCCAAGAGATCTTTGGGTGGCCTGCGCCATAAAGAGAAGCCAGGTTTCGAAGAGTACCTTCATGGCACCTTTGGGAGAGGGGGGGGGGGGGGGGGGTCACTGTGGTTTAAGATGAGGTCGCGATCGCCAGAGTTTAGGGGAAAAACTGGAAAAGACAACAAAAGGAATGCCAAATGTGTAATCTAGGCCTAGTGGGCGAGAGACCCTGGCACACTTTCTATTGGAATGTACAAAATACCAGTCTAACAGCATAAGATTCACTGGGGGTATGATGGGGAAGAGGGATGGGAGAATGCAGGACATATGTTTGGTAGGTGATACAGTGGAGAGGCTTAGTATGCTTATCGGAGAGATTGGGAAGAATTGGGTACGGGATGTCATCAAGCAGTTCGTCTCAGAGTGTTGGGACGAGAGGCGTGGGGATAAGGAGGCATTTGGGAACACAGTGATTATCAAGGCATTCGCACCTGAGAACCGCGACAAATCAGCCCCCGACCCAAGTTTTGTTATTATTATTATTATTAATTAAAATTTTGCAGCTGGTGATTTTTATTAAAAGGTGAACGCATGCGTGGATACATCACAGCCCACGCGTGGATTACGACCAGTCCATGGCGACTGTACTGTAAGGTGGTACACATTGGCGGTGGCAGGCTGAAATCTGGTGAAGTGACCGGAATGGTTCTCTAGAGTTCAACCGATGATCGGAACTGAACGCCACAATCGGCCGATTGTGGGCAATCGGTTGACTTTGGCAACGGCTCCTGCAACATCGGTTCAACCGATTGTTGCCAAGCATTTTGTGATGATTCATTGACCGCATTTTATTATCTTCTGCAATTGTTCAATTGTTAATGTAAAATGATGTCAATGATACCATTAAATAAAGATGAGAAAGAACCGCAAAGTGTTTTCTTAATCTCTCTAGACGCCCCTTTACGGGATATACAAGTTAAACGACATTTTAATCTTACAATTGAGCGTACTTGCGGCAATCGCCATGGAGGTCGCAGTAAAATTACCAGCCGCACGCACTTGGGCGGTAAACGTGGCTCTGAGCCACGTTTACCGCCCAAGTGTGCGCGACTGGTAATTTTACTACGTCCCCAGTCAACGAAGTTTCACACTGTGAAAATGTTCAGTTTAATGTAGTTCTTTCAAGCCTCGACTTGCCTAGTAGTGCACGGTATTACAATAGGAAATGGCATCGGAATCGGCCGATTGCGAGCTCAAATAACCAGTAATTGGTCAGCGACCATTTTTGGTAATCGGTTGAACACTACGGTTCGCCCACCATGAACCTGTCAGTCGGAAAAATAATGTTGGTCGCCCGAACTCCCAACATTTTCTCTGAAAGCCGCTAATTTGAAAAAAAATGTTGACAATTTGACAAAACTACAATTTTCATTATGCAAAAAAACCCCTCTTATGTTTTATATATCTTTTGTATGAAAGTGCTCAAATATATCTTTTGTATGAAAGATATATATTTTGTATGTTTCACATATCTTTGGGAAGAAAGAGCTTGTTATATTAAGTATATGACAATGGAGTAGTCATGTCCACACAAAAAGAATCGTGTATTATTATTATATATTACATGCCTGTTCTATGTAATCCCCATCTGCAACAACACTAAACCATGCGGAAAATAAAAATCTGTTCAGCACATATGTGTGGAACGGAAATCGTTGACGGAGTATTTCTATAAAGAAGCGAAATTTCACTGGCATTTTCCACAAATCGTGCATTACAATTACAATTTGAATCGCTAGCGATAGCTAAAAATCGTCCACTGTGTTCCACTGTGTTCTATGTGCCGGTGTAAAAGGAATGGAAGTCCGTAGGAACGTTAGTCCCTCTGGACTATTATTCCGCGGAATTATAGTCCTATAGGTCTAACATTTCTAGGAATAGTAGTCCGGCGGACTACTATTCCTAGAAATGTTAGACCTAGGACTATAATTCCGCGGAATAATAGTCCAGAGGGACTAATTTTCCTACGGACTTCCATTCCTGTTACACCGGTAGGCTGCCAGTAGGCACATAGAACACATTAGAACTTAGGGGACGAAATGTTAAAACGGCTTCTCCTCGCAAATTTGATTGGCGATAAAATGTGTTCTTTTTGTTGATAGTTGTCAAATGAATTGATAAGTGCCCTTCTAATATTTTTTTTATAGACGTGAAGGCGTGTAATAAAAAATATATATAAAAGATATAAATAAATCACAAACTGAACCTTCAATCATTTGTATACGAATCGGGCTCGGAGATAAATCGACTAGTCTCGAAGTTCAACGAGGAACTCAAAAACATATTTGATTGGTGCGCTGAGAACTACTTAGTCCTGAACACCAAAAGAAACCCCAAAATACATCGTACTGAGCCCATCCCACAAAGAAAAGAACCTTACACATCAACACATATGTATAAATAATGAAGTTATAAACAAAGTCATTAGTGGGGAAAGTAAAAAATCAATTAAATTTCTTGGTATAAATAATGAAGAAAACCTATCGTATAACGCACACATATCTCAACTCTGTTCGAAAGTAGCTCTCGCGAACGTCGCTGTCGATGGCATGAGTCTCAAGGATCTAGCAAAGGCGTTAATCGGATCTTTTGATTCTGACATAATACCTGAAGTCACGCGGTATGTCCATATTTCGTTCCAAAAACGCGTGGATGCTCAGACAACTGCAAAAAGTTAAAAAAAAATAATAAAATAAAAAGAGACTCAAGATATTGCTAGTACAGTGGAGCCCACTTAATTGGATATCTCTTAATTGTATATCCCTGTTAATTGAATATAATTTTCAAACACAAAACCATTTATCATACCTTCAGTACAAAGTCGATCTGTTAATTGCATATGGGTTGTAGAGTAAACTCCTGTTAATTGTATATAATTTTTTTTAATATGTCGAAAAAATTACTGTTGCACGCACCAAATTTCCCTTATTTATCAACCTTTTTGGCCTCACAACATCCTATACAGGCATTTATTCTATTATATCTTGTTTGACAGAGCTCTATGAGCTCTGTCAAACAAGATATAATAGAATAAATGCTCAGTTTACCTCCAGAACACAGGAAACTGACCAAATCCCTGTTAATTGTATACTCCTGTTAATTGAATAATTTTCACTGGCAAAATGGGTATTCAATTAAGAGGATTCTACTGTACCGGGTACATATATTCCCATTATAAAAGTTTTATAGTAGAATTGTATTTTGTCTGTTTGTTTTTTTTTATTGTTGTACATATATTCACATTGTTAGCTGTCATATACCCATGTAAGGGAATGAAAGACAATAAAGTATTATTATAAAGAAAATAAAGTTCTCCCACACAAGGTTATGAAAACCTTATATTATTCGCTTGTACAAAGTCACTTCATTTATGGAATTCCCATATGGGAGCATCAAAGGCGTGTAGTCGTCTATATAAATTACAGAAACGGTCATTAAGAATAATAAATAATAAGAAGTATAATTCTCACACCGTCCCCTTATTTATCAAAGATAAAATACTGAAGATAACAGATTTACACAAATTACACGCTTCTTTGTTCATGTTCGACTGGTACAATGGAAATCTTCCATCATATTTTGCTAATTTCTTCTCTATAGTGAACAATGAATCTATTATGAATACGCGCCAGGATGGTCTCCTTCACCGACAAAGAACTAGAATTAAAACTCTAGATAACTTTCCGGTATCTGCATTTCCAAAATTGTGGAATGAACTAGGAAATGATATTCAAGGATCACCTAACAGGATAGACTTTAACCCTTTACCCAACGTAACGGCCAAAACCGGCCAGGGCTATTCTCAAAAATCGCCAATTAATTTTCATTATTTTTTTCATTTTTTGTCTCAAAAACATAGGTTATGACCCCTCATTGGAACGAGCTCGTCGAGCTCGTTCCAATGAGGGGTCATAACCTATGTTTTTGAGACAAAAAAATGAAAAAAATAATTATTCAAGAATTTTTTTTGCAAGTGTCGTCTGCTTTTCATGTTAGGTAAAGGGTTAAGAAAAGATTAACTACCAAACTTATTTCATCTTATTTAGACATTTCATGTTCTAATCCGTATTGTCCTGACTGTGCCATCTAAAGGTCTGGAATTCTCGTCCTGTTGCCCTCTTGGTTTGGTCTGTCGTTAATTTGTAGGGACGCAATGGCCCAAGGATATCCCCCGGGAAGGGAAGCAGTGCTTGTTTACTGCGGTAAACAAGATCTGTCTTACTGGTAAAATAGGACTCAATCATGAATGCTTTGGGGTGGAAGACCTCTAAACTGGGGAGCATGGGTATACATGGGTTTTCGAGCCCGATTTTATCTCCATTGTGTGGCCACGATTAGCCATTGTGCAGAAACATGAAATTACACACCAGTAAATAAATACCCAAGGATATAGAACAAGTACCTCAAATCCCCATAGTAATACATCTGAATGGTTGAGACGCAGGAGAGCCAGGCCGTTGGAGGCACCAGCCGTCTTCTGACCGATGTGCACATGTCTTAGTGGATGTATCACACATATACTCCCTATAGCGGAAACTTACTAGAGCCAATTACAAGAAGACTCAATGTTGCACATGCATGTTCTTTCTCTTCTTTTCTAATCTTTCCTTTCTAACTTTTCCTTATCTTTCTTTCTCTTTTATAGGGGAATGCAGGAAGACAGCCAATCTGTCTATGCTTTCCCCTGCCAGTATACATGTGTATCCTATACATAATAGTTTGTTATTGTTATATGAATACTGTAAATATATGTTGATGTATATCTTATTGTAATTTATAGTATGCTGGTGAATAAATATATCAATATCAATAAACACAGAACGACACGCGTGTGCCATCGCGGAAGGATAAAACTCGAGGTCTGTGGCCTCTGGTTCTACCCTTCCACGCTGGCAATCGTGCCATATCGATAAACCCATTTACACACGTGTGTCGTTCTGTATTTTCGGGGCTTATATTTCATCTAAATTTGGGAGAATCCATTTGGATTCTCGTGAAAATGGTTGCGAGAATCCATACCTCCTGTGAGTGACCCCGGTTCCCATTAAGTCACCACGGTTGAACCTCTGTTGTGTACTGATAACACATGTCAACACATTACCCAACACAACTTTTTACTTTTTAAAACATCAACTGCATTTTTAAAAAATTAAACAATATTTACCAATAAAACCTTACAAATATGGATGTCATTGGAACCAGCTCATTCGGAGCCGATTCCAATAAGAACTATATTTGTACAATGTTATTGACAAAGTGTCAGGATATTTCACATCATGTTAGCCTTGTATTGGTTAATTTGCTGCCGTTATGTTAGGTAGAGGGTTAAACTGTCGCAATTCTTTTCACGCGAATCTTACCAGAGGTGCAGCGAGAACCTACATGGATTCTCGCTGGTTTTGTTGCGCGAAAATGTGCGTGAATCGAATCTCGACGAAATATAAGCCCCCATGTTAGTTATCGTTAACCCAATGTAGTTCTTTTAAAATAATAACAATAAACGAAGGTTTCGGACCTGCTCTGTTTATTATTGTTTTAAAGAAGTAGGTCTATACTGAGTTAGGTTTCAAGTTCCCATTGACGGTCAACGACCTGGGTGCACAGTCGGAAAATTTCAAAATTTTAACTCTCGCACACAATTCCGGGAAATTTTGAAATCCAAGCTTCGGCCCTGCGAATGGTGGTGGATGGGGCAGGGGAGAATTATCCATCCCGTCTGTAAACTCGCACGTCAGAAAACTGCAGTCGGAGAAAAGCCTGTGATTTACATACTGGGGTTTTCATTTATGCAGTGTCAGCTGAAAAAAAGTGACAGGGATACCACCTGCAAATGTTCCTTCCACCCTATATTTATAATTCCAAGTCTTGACCTCATATGTGGAGAATGTTTCCCTGTGAGCTTCTCGGAAATTAATGTCAAGTCTTGAAATTATTAACGATGTCAAAATATGACAGACAAATCTTGTGATACTTCAGCTCGACAGTACAAAAATCTACCATGAGCGTTGTGCAATTCAGATAATTAGATACACGATAGCTTCATAGAGAATTATTGATACCATATTCTCAACACAATTTCTCCCGAAGGGGTCCTGGGCCCCACCAATGGAAGATACTCTCATTCACAATCGAATGTTTTGCACTATGCGGTATGACTGCGCCGTGCCGTTTATACACTTGTCTCAAACAAAAAAGTGAAAATCTCATATTAAAATTTATATTAAATCTTCTTTTAAAGGAATTTACTTCTCCCAAGTTCTGGTGAGGGAGTTGACCAGGTAAAAAGCAAGAACGCTGAATGCACAAGGGCAGGTGGTCTCCCTGCCTTCGGACCACGGAGGCGAAATGGGAAGAAAATGCACTTCCCAGATTGGTCACTCATTTTTGTCAATGATTTATTCTCGAAGTAAAGCTAAAAAACACCCCAAAATCCGTTCAGGGAGCTTTCAAAATCCAATGGGGTAATAGGGAAGTTTGGAAGGAGGTGCCCCCTCTCGATGAGAGGGGGACACCTCCTCTCAGATTTCCCCACATTAGGCCTTCGAGACATGTCGTGGTGGGGCTGCTAGTGCGAGTGAATGACCTTTTCCTGGGGGTCTACCACCTGCCCTGAAGTGCTTCGGGCGCTCCTGTTTAAAATCACCAAGCAAAGATTGAAAACTGGAGGTGTGCGCATGCGTTGTCAGTGGTTATGTTAGAGAAGTTTTTTAGAATGTGGAAGGTGTTGCGTGCACACGAATTTATGTATTGCGACGAAAGCTCCAGTAACAGGTCGAAGACCGACAGATAGGTGGTGGACAAAAGGCAAACTTCTGTGAAGTCAGAGTACAATATGTTGAACGTGGCTCTGCAGTAACTGAGTATCTAAGCTGTCACACATAATGTGTTGGTTTCGATACGGGGGTTCTGTCGGCTTTTTAAAGTTTTATTCATTTATATATTTGGAGGTTGATTAATTAATACATTCAAATGGCATGCTTAAACAATTGCTTTATTCCTTCTTTCATTCCGAGCAGTGCCATTTAAAATAGATACTGGTGGGAAATTAGCATAAAACTTAACTTTAGACATGCCCTTATGGGTGTTTAGAAGTTTCGTCTAAAATGGGCTAGTACCGTCTAGGTTAGTCGTTGTCTAGTCTTGGATGACTTTCGTGAATGCCATATAAATCTTCAACGTCATTAACAGGCCTGGCAATCTAGAAAATCAAGGAGTACAAAACAATTGCCATCCTCAGGTTGCTTGGGCGTGCAATTGCACCTGGAATTTTCAATACATATACTTGTGTGTCATTTTGGTTACAGTACGTGGAGGGTGGATTGTTACCCAGTCACCCATGGAGTGGAGGTATCACACAAGGTACTGCTCTTAAATTCCATGCAGAAACACAAGAAGCACAAACCAAGTTTCAACCAATGGACCTCCGGGTTAAACCCGGAGGTCCATTGACTGAAACTTTGCTTATAGTAATACGTTTTGCATCAAATTAGCATTTATTCCTTGAGAGAAATCATCACCCCATATGTGATTTATTGACCGTACAATCTTTATGTACTGTATATTCACTTCAAGGTATTACTATTGTGACTGAAAAATTATACCACATTCAGCTACATAGTGGAAAAAATGGCACACAGATATTCTCATTATTCAAAATGTTGCATTCAATTCTTATGTGAACAGCCAACATGTATAGAAATATGGCACAGAATGGGTAATGAATTATTGCAAATCAATGCAACATTGACAAATGATAATGGATTTAAAGGCAGCCACAAACAAGTTTGGCATTTCAGAAAATCAAGGGGTGCAAAAAATTGCCCTCCTCAGTTTTTTATAGGCGTGCAATAGGCGTGCTGCACTCCTGCACTCCAAAAGAATGTCAACCCTGCATTAAGGCAGACTTAGACTTCGGTCTACCCTAGACTCAAGTTAGACATTCTTCATAGTGAATCTCAGCCCTGATGTTTTAATAGTGGTACAGGCTTAAGGTTTGTTGCATCAAGTGATACGAACATTTGGGTTTATGTGGAGTTCGATCTCGCCCAGCCTCCCCGTACATTTAGTCGTCAGACTTTATGGATGATAGTTGATACTTCTAAGGTTTACATATTCATAGAGGCAGAATAAACTAATTCTAATGAGAACAAACGATCTCACGGAACTGAAAAACGCCAAGACAAAGTGACTGATCTATATCACAGGTACTTGACAAAAACACCTCTCTGGTATCAATATAATATAGTATATATAAAATATATACTACATTGTGGGGCATAAAAATATTTTCGACAAGTACCTGTGATCTATATGCAGAATCCCCGATAACAGGGTCATTCAACTGAAATAACAATAGTGATTTCATTGGCTGCTATTGACCAATTATATCTCATTTTGCTTTCGAAGCTTCGGTATCAAACACAAAATGGCTTCCCTATCATAAAATAGAGTTATTTTTAAAATATCAAAGCCGAATATTCTCAAATTATTATAATGGCAGTTTAATATTACAATTGCGTCCCAACCACCAATGTCCTATGTTAAGGTGTGTGTAACGGATGAATGCATACATTCCTTTTTTACAACAATAAATGAGTATATATTTTGCCCTGTCCATCAAAACACCACAAAGTAAGGAAGGAAAGCGCAAATAAAGCGCTCTCTATATACTGAATATCACAGAATATGAGTGAATTTACCAAAACTGCCCCAAAAGATAATATGTATGCATTATAAAATGAAATTTTCGTTCTTTTAAATTCTAAAATGATTTTATTGTGCTACCCTTATAAAAAAAAGTACCATGGTAAACCATGGTAAATCCCAAAATACCCTGGTAATACCATGGGTATTACCAGGGTATTTTGGGATTTACCATGGTACTTTTTTATAAGGGTATTGTAAGAGTAGATTCTAGGCTATCCCCTGTTAATATTATCCCCACCCCCTCCGACACGAGATGACCCTGACTGTCAAAAGTGTCATTAAACTCATTTGAATAAATAAATTATTCCCTGGATAGATTTCCCCAAGGAAATTCACCAAGTAGAAAAAAAATTATACATCAAAATGAAGGAAGCGTAGCTTATGACCCCTCATTTGGAGCAAGCTCATGGAGCTAGTTCTGGAGGGGGTCATGGGCTGTGCTTTTGGGCTGAGAAATGAAACTTTTTAGTTATTCGAGAATTTATTTTGCCGGTGTCATCTTCTATCTGCATTGGGCAGGGGGTTAATTTAAACTTATTTTTAATTTGACTTAATTTAATTCAATTTAGTTTGATTTATTTTAACATAATTTAATCTAATTTAATTTAACTTAATTTAATCTAATTTATAGAATAACCATAAAATGAAATGTCTGCACATGTAGTGCAATCTTTCACTCAGGATGGGTGGAGGGCCAAATACAGGTTCGAGGTCTTTCTTTCATCAGTTATTCTACTGTTGAGCCATAGGCAGTGGTAATTGTAGACATAATCCAGTCTACTCCATGACAGTGTAGTTTTATTTAGATATTTCCCAGGGACAACAGGAAGACAGCCAATGTGGCTATGTTGTCTCCTAACAATGTACTACTATACCTTATATATGAAACACTCTCTGTACAAATCTAACATGTGAATTTAGTATATTGTTGAATAAACTTCATTCATTCAAGGTTGTGATGTTTAGGACACGGGAGTTGACAGCAGGCATCAATGATGCGGTAACATACTAATACAGTGGAACCCTGTTAATTGAATAGCCACTTTGCCAATGAAAATTATTCATTTACCCCCGGTAAACAAGATATAATAGATTAAATGTCTGTATTGGATGTACTGAGGCTAAATAGGTCTATAAACAAAAGAAAACTAGGGAGAGTCGGGGTAATTTCTTGACCAATTACAAGATTTTTATTCAATTCACAGTAGTTTACTCTCTAATCTATACTCAATTAACAGGTCAAATTTGTGCTGGATGTGTGGTAAATGGTTTTGTGTTGGGAAATTATATTCAATTAAGAGATATCCAATTAAGTTGGCTCCACTGTAATAGTAATGACTGAATAATAGTGATGGGCAGAATATTTGATTGGAAATAATAATAGTGATGACGTCATTTTCCCCCTATTTCTCTTTGCCATATAATAGTGATTGCTGGGATTATTTCTCCAAAATTAATAATGGTGTTGACAATATTATTTGAGAGGTGAGAGTAACAAGATCATGATGAAAAAACTATGGCATAATTTTGTGATAAAGCAAATAAATTCTTGCCGTAAAGTTAAATTATGTAATCAATAAGAGTACATTCATTGATATATGAAACAATCATACTTTTGCATAACAGAAATTATGGTTTTGTCAAATAATCAACCTATTCTTTTCAAATTTGTGGCTTATTGTCCATAGGTGGCTCAGTAGGTAGAGGTGCAGGCTGCAAGCTGAAAGGTCCTAGGTTCGAATCCCACCTATGGCAACCGCATTGTGTCCTTGGGCAAGACACTTCATCTCCATTGCCTGTGTGGGGGCATGGTGGCATTGTGTATTAAGGCGTACTTCACGTCGATGGTGCACTTGTCTTCAACCAGTGCTAACCCTGCTTGTATGGAGTTAGTATGTTGGGGAGCTGACAGTTGCTCGCCATTACTCGGTGGTTCTCTCTGGGTACTCCGGCTTCCTCCACCCATAAAACTGTCATGGTCATGATTAGCCATTGTGCATAAATATGTGACTTTAAACACCAATAAATAAATATATTATTGTCCATATAAAATTTGTTTTCAAAGTTTTGTAGTATTTCTGCCATATATAGTGTGGTCAGATTTCCTCTGTGCTCAGAATACAATTTAGGGCCTGGCCTACCCGTCGACTCATGTTTAAAAGACCACAATTTGCCAGGGAAAAGCCAATCCAGGTCAACAGTGTCATATACAATGCTGTCAACACAGATTTCTTTTCACTGAAAAGACTGAAATCTATATGAACAGGCCTGGAAATAAGCAATCTGTCATTTGCAGAAAGAGGTCCCCAGAGGATGAATTTGCTAGTGCTGTCCCACACACAGAATAACTTAAACATTAGTATCAATTTTGTTGGGGTATATATGTCTTTGGGAAGAATGTCTACCTCAAGTTTGATGATGCTCTGAAATGCATTCGTAGGATTTAGAGTGGAAAAATTGTTTTGACTCCCATGGCCCCCACCCCCTCCTCTCCTCCCATGTCAATTACGTATTTTTTTTCTTTGCTTTGAAATGCATTTTGAAGGATTTAGAGTGATTACATGCAGACAAAATATTTTACTTCTATGACCCCCCCCCCCCCCCCCCCCCAATTCCTCCCACTGTCCGATGAGTTACATCACAAACTATTTTCTTTGCTCCATGATGGGCTTCGCCAGATATTTAGAGTGATTTTATGCGGAATAAAAACACCTAAGTTCCTACTCCCCGAATGGGGGTGTAGGGGGATTAGCAGTGCTTGGCGATGCAGGTCTCTTGTAATGTTACTTGAGCGATACTATTTTTAGTTCAACTTCTGTTCGTCAACAATTCCATATGGCTCGGGCCAGAGGCCGTATTTATGAACCGATCTTTACAAAACTTCTTGGGTACCTTTGTCATCACCGTGGGACGAGAACGAGTGTTTCTGGGTGTGGTCCAAAATTCAAGATGGCTGCCAGTGGCCATTTTGTACCAAAATTAGGTCCAATCAGTTTTTTGTACACAACTTCTATACGACTCAGGCTAGAGGCCGTACTTATGAACCGATCTTTACGAAACGTCTTGGGTACCTTTGTTATCACCGTGGGACGAGAACAAGTGTTTTTGGGTGCGGTCCAAAATTCAAGATGGCCGTCAGCACCCATTTTGTAGCAAAATTAGTGCAGTCAGTTTTTGTACAGACCTTCTGTATGAAAGTTCTGATTTGAACACATTTTTGTAGGAATGTTTAGTAACATGGAATACATCACATATAATACGGGGTTTTTTCTCGTGCCGAAATTATGCAAATTAGATGAACTTTGATTTGTTCAGTGTTACTTATACACAGTAAGTGCACATGTCAATAAACTCAATACGCCTCGGGCTAGAGTCTGTATTTATGAACCGATCTTCACAAAACTTCTTGGGGTACACATACCTTTGTTATCACCTTGTGACAGGAATGAGTGTTTTTGGGTGCCTTTGTTATCACTGCGCTATAACAATTATTTTTGGGTTCAGTCAGACCCACTCTGGGACTCAAAGATTTCTTTTCTGGTTAAGCATCTAACTGTCACCCCACCTTTACAATACTTTACCTATATATTTGTTACAGGTTACGGTCAGCATTTATGTACAGACCGTTACAATACTTTACATGTACCTTTGTTATCAGGTCATTACCTAGATGTTTGTCATTGCTGAGTCATATACTATACATGTACATGTCTTAATCAAGTTGAGCTACATTGTCATTGACACTTTCATTTATTTACAGGAGGCAATGTTTATCATACCAAATATTTTGTGTGGAAGAGCACTGCAACTGCTAAAGATTAGAACACAGCAGATAGATATGCACAGTGAAAACATTGAGAAACCACAGCACCTTATGTCAGTGGAGGTATGGATAGTGAATATTATTAATCCCTTAAGTGTTGTGTTCCAATGTATATAATCATAAATGCAACAACTTGTGGTAAGGCCTAAAAAAATAAATATCTGTTTCTCAGGCCCTCCTGCATGGTCCTTTTGGCTGCCGCATGCTCTCTTTTTATAACCTATCCAAACTTGAAAAAAAACAAAATCAAATTGATTATGTCTGATATTTTACCCAAGTTAATAAAATTGTCCCTTGAGTGCAAGAAGGCTTTTCAATGCTTTAGCATTGCAAAGCCTTCTTGCACTCAAGGGATGTAATACACCACCACCCATGCTATTAAGTAGATTATGGGGCCTGAAACATAAAACAAACCAAGAACATGAACTTTTTAATGGCAAAGAAATAATTACAAAAATAAAATAAAAACGCCCGCACGCATGCAGTTTTACAGAAAATGGCCTGAGAAACAGAGTATCTACTCTGTGAGGCACAATCCAGTATTGATATCTGATTTTGCCTAACCTGCTAGATCAGCAATCAATACAGGATTACCGCAAATCGAGATTCTCTAAAACTCTTCAGAATTGTTGCATTTATACTTTATATATCACCAGATCGAAGACAAGAGAAGTTTGTGGGGCTATATTTGCCATCGTTATGGGAGGGGCCAGAATTTTTGCCCCTCCCAAAATTTCTACATTCCAAACCGAGAGGCAGATTTGGACCAAATTCGATATGAGGGCTTATTGGGTTATAAGTACTTAATTTATGCCCAAATTGTTTTCCCCGTCACCCCATGGGAACCACCAGGAGCTAAAAATAGAAAAAAATTAAAATGCCCATATCTCCAAAACTACATGGCACTGAGAATTCTTATGTGGTGTGAAGCTTCCTTAGGACCAACAGAATGGAATGGTAAAAAAAATTGCTTCCGGTTTTATCATGGGGTACTTTTCTGGGACTTTGAAAAAGTGCTGAGTCAGCATTTTTAACACTGTGGATAATGGGAAGAACATTTAAGACTACTTTTCTCCCAAACCACTGGTCCAAAAGCTTTCAAATTTCACATATAACATCTTTGGAAGATTGTTTCACAGGTTTATTGAAATCAATTCCCTGGGTCCATATTTGGGCTCTCTATGGGAGCCCAAATGTTTAAATTAGTGCAGTACGAGGAATATTCTTTAAAAATCTTCTTCTTCAGATCTACCAATAAGAATCTTTTGATATTTGGTATGCAGCATCCTTAGGGGGCTGAGATTCAGGTTTGTTCGAGCCAAGTCCCTGGGTTCATATTTAGGCTGAAAATTTGGGGTCCTGTTCTGGACTGAAATTTTGGACCAAAATCCGGAAATTTTTGTTTTTGTTTTTTATGCGTTTCGGTCAATTTTAAGACAAAATTTTTTATTTTTTACACTGAAAATTTGGGGCCCAGGTGGGACTTGAAAAATTTTGAACCGATATTCGGAAATTTTGTTTTTGTTTTTTATGTGTTTCGGTCAATTTTAAGACAAAAAAAAATAATTTTTTTACACTGAAAATGTGGGGGCCGGGAAAATCCTGTGTACTGTGTGGGCACAACTGCTTCATCTAGTTGGTATATGCTTTTCTTAGGAGGGGCGTATGCAGCTTATTCAAGTCAAGTCCTTGGTTGATATTTAGACAACTGTGTCAGGTGAGTTTGACGAGGGGAAGGGGAGTGTTGTAATTATATGGGAATGTCAGGTACACTTTAATAGGTTATGGATGGGATGAAGGGAGTGTGTAAAGGGCTTAAAATGAGCAGGTCTGTGTGGGGAGATTAAGGTAAACAGGACCAGTGTATGGGATAAAATCACTATTAAATTGCTGGGGTATGTGAGTGCGTCATGCTCCAATGTGGGTGTGTCATGCTCATTGTGATGCCTGGGGTTCGTTTGATATTCATAAAATTGGGCTTGTCTCTGTAAAACAGGTTTATTATGGTATCATATTGCCGGTAAAAATTGGGGTGGCAGGAGTTAGGTTTGTATAAACTCACTTTGAGTAAGCGTTGGGGTGGGTATTGTGGGGTTTGAAACTCACTGTCAGAGCAGATGCTCATGCATTTATTTGTGGGTAAAATAAATGTATGGTGGCAAATGGGTTTGTGGCTCACTGTGAGCTGGGGGTAGGGGCACACATTTGTTTAATTGTGGGTAAAATGTATTCAGGGTAGGTCTAGTCTGCCTTTTTCAGAACTGAGGGTGTTGTGCATTTGTTCATTACATACACACTGGTGCTATATTATTGCCTTGCTGATGCATGTTAGGTGCTATAACATTACATCTGAGGGGTTCGGCGAAGTAGATATCACAAAATTCTGAAATCTGAAGGCCTGAAAACTACTTCTGCAGTAACCCTGCTGCCACCACTACGTAAATGAAACTCCAGCCCCCTTTCGAGAACAGATTTTGTTCGCCATTTCCCCTTGAATGCAAGGCAGAGTTATCGGCCTTTGGGATTGTATAGGCCACTGATAAGTGACCAGCAACCCCAAACCATGCAACTAGCATTTTATTAGCCCAATGAGTGAATATTGTTGAGTAAAAAGATAGTTTTGTGGTGACCTGCAGTGTTTAGACACACCCACAAAACACATTCAGTAGAAGAAATACATAAACCCTTCTTTGGAGGGGCTGAAACGTATATAAATAGAAATGCCTAAAATGTAAATAAATAGACAAAATGCAATGTGTGTTTGAATCAGTGGGTGTTTTGCATAACCAGTTGGAATGACGTAGTTATATCAAAATATGACCGCCATTCCAACGAGTTATGTAAAACACCCATAGATTCAAACACACATCGTGTTCTGTGTTTATTACATATCCCATGCATTAAAATTCAGTCAAATAAACAAATTTTAATTCTGATGTTTAAACCCAAAGGTGAAGATCTTGAGAAACTCCATATGATTTACCAGTGTCGCACTTGCGATATACATTAGATATTCACCTTAAATACACTACAACCACTTGATCTGGACAGAAAGAACTTGTTGATGTTGAAGTGTTTTTCAGTAATGTATATAATCATGTCTGCAAATAAGAGTTTTTTTAGCTGCTTCTTGTTGGGACAGTTACTGATGGTTTTGCACCTGTCATTCCAAACTTGTGACCTGTCACAGGGATTATGACCTAAAAGTGTGGTATTCTGGCTATGACTACCAGTATATACTTTTGTATAGTTGAATAAAACAGCATCACTCTAATCAGGGATAATCCAAGCCAGCATCGGGGGACAAAAAAAGGCCCCCTTTCCCAATACAAAATCAGACTTATTTTTCCCAATTCCAGCATGAAAATTCCCAATCCTCTGCCCTAAATCATTGAAAGTTCTTGACTGATAATTATGTATATTTTTGCAATCAAAACAACCAATTGTTCTTCTGAAATTTCTATCTGTTCATAACAACATGACATCTGATACATCAAGAGAACAAATATTGATCAAAATCATCATTTGTGTGTACTTTGAAAAAAACAAAGAGAAATTTATTTTCTCAATTTGGACCTTCAAGATGTGAATTTTTCCCAACTCCAGAGGTGCCAGCCCCTTTTCCCAAAGTACCCCAGAATATCCCTGCAAATATGCAATTCAGATAGATATTGATACATTCATGTAACTTGATTTAACTTCATTGAAGCCAGAAAATATTTTTGTTTTACTGTTTGTCTAACCATGAGATGCAAATGACGAGTTTGTGTCTGTCAAGTTAAGTTTATCACTCTCTCTAGCTACATTCCAAGGATGAATTCTTCAGTATGCTTAGTTCATAATGTGCATATGTATCATCCCCTGAGTTCCAATGTGTTCTATGTGCCAGTAGAACACATTAGAACTCAAGGAACGGTATTTTAATTGTATTTTTGTACACAGATCTAACAATAAACTTGTCTTGTTATCATTTATTGAAAAGCTCTCTGATTTTTTTTCATGAAATTGTACTGGTTATTATGACAGGCTGCACTGAAGTGGTGGCTGTGAAACATGCAAGTTGTGCTTGTCAATAGCCAAGACAGACAGCTTATTTGCTGGCTGTACATACAGTTAAAACTAGAAGTCCTGTCATGAAATGTGCACAAATAGCACGTTGATATGCACGTTAATGTACATGTTATAGCCCAAGTAAAGCTATCAAATTATGTACATATGGCCTGTGCACAAGCAATGTTTCAGCCAATGGACCTCCAGGTAACCTGGAGGACCATTGGCAGAAACATTGCATGTGTTTGCTCTGAGTAACCAAGAGAACCTGCCGTGCTTTGGATGCCATTCGATATGGCAATTGCACGCAATTCCAATGCGCAATTAAGCCTAGATAAGCGCACTATTCGTGACAGGACTTCTAGTTTTAACTGTATACATCATGTTTCCAGGACATTCCCGATTTATTTTCAAAGGTTTCCACGGAGCTGGAGATAAGAAACTCAAAGATTTTCTGTGGTACAAACAGGGGAACTCACCTCTTAAAGATAAAAGATACACATAGTTACATGAATATATAAGGTAGGGCTGTCACGATTAATCAAATGTTTATTGGTCACACCAAAATCGATTTGTATTTTTCATTGTTGAAGAATCGGTAAATTTTACCCCGTTTTAGACGTTTAATAATGAAAAAAACTTTGATGAAAAAACTATTGTTTCTAAAGGTAAAAGGTCAAGAACGTCGACGTTAAACCTCAAGAAACCGTTAGAAGCATTTGTATTTTAGGTACATTCAAAGCTTTGATTATTACACTGACGGTTCAAATGTTCAGAACATCGAAGCCTTGAATGTACCTAAAAGAGGATCGTCTTTGTTGTTTACTTGAGATAGATCAACTCACTTTAACTTCATTTTAACGACTTCAAAGAGGTGGGGGGGGGGGGGGCATCATCTGGGTATGATTAATTGATTATTATAAATTGTTTGTGATGATTAATCAATTCCTAACTTAAAAAATACTTCATTTTAATGACTTCAGAGAGGGGGGTGGTGGTGTCATCTGGGTATGATTAATCGATTATTATTGATTATTTGTAATGATTATTCAACTCCTAACTTAAAAAATCGTGACAGCCCTAATATAAGGTTGGGGTGGGGGAGGAGGGAGGGAGGGAGGGGTGGGTGGTATAATGTATGTGCAATATTTCATGTTTTAAGGTTCATCGGCCATCCAATTCATGTTGGGCACGAAATGGCTCCATTGTTAGAGCATTGGACTTTAATCCAGAAAGTCGACGGTTCAATCCTGACCAGCTTTCTTCCATGGGCTAGACACTTAATCCTGATTGTCCATGGGGGGCATACTGCATGTCAATAGTGTACTTGCCTTCAGCCTAACTCTG
Source organism: Pictodentalium vernedei (assembly GCA_031216915.1). Taxonomy (NCBI): domain Eukaryota; kingdom Metazoa; phylum Mollusca; class Scaphopoda; order Dentaliida; family Dentaliidae; genus Pictodentalium; species Pictodentalium vernedei. The sequence continues at coordinate 430,580,522 of CM062289.1, read as the reverse complement.
CTTGTATACAGTTAGTAAGTTGGAGAATGGAGAGTCTGACAATTGCTTGTCACTGCTTTGTGGTTCTCTCTGGGTACACTGGCTTCCTCCACCCATAAAACAGTCTGACAGGATATGATCCTGGCAGTGGCTGTTGAAAGTGTCATTAAACACCAGTACACAAACATGCATTCCATCAGGCAAAGAAGGTCCATTTCAGCAAAATTCTTCTCTGGGAACCCTGTAGTCACTCATCTTCCTTAGAGATAGTAACATAAATGTTCATTTAACCCTTTACCCAACGCAGACGATATCAAAATTTATTATTTTAAATATCATTTTTTAAAATTTTTAAAAAAATTTCAACAAAACCATATCAGGTGACCCCTCATTGGAACGAGCTTGATGAGCTTATTCCAAAGAGGGGTCACATGATATGGTTTTGTTGAAATTTTTTTAAAAATATTTTTTCAGCTGCTGAATTTACATATTATGTGGATGGATGTGGCCGATTCGATGGGTAAAGGGTTAACAGGATTTCTTTGACTAATTTGGACACTATGAACATTATAGGTGAGTCAGTGTATGGTGGTAAGTGATTTGGTGCTGGATAAAGATTAATGATCTGATTAGCATTCAAGTGGAGTGAACTATATCAGTCCATATGTGCATTTATTACAGCAGACCCCTCAAAGATTTCTTTTGGGCCACTATTGGACCCTTTTGCAATGATGTTCAGTCATGATATACCCGAATTCCCAACCCCAATTTTTCCAAGCTCATGTTATAAGTCTCAACAAACTAAAATGTAATTCAGAATTGTTATCCCAAACTAGGCAGTACAGTGGAGCCCACTTAATAGGATATCTTTTAATTGTATATCCATGTTAATTGAATATAATTTCCCAACACAAAACCATTTACCATACCTCCAGTACAAATTTGACCTGTTAATTGAATATAGGTTATAGAGTAAACTACTGTTAATTGAATAAAAAATCGAGACATTACCCTGACTCTCCCCAGTTTTCCTTTGGCTATAGACCAATTTGGCCTCAGTACATCCAATACAGGCATTTAATCTATTATATCTTTTTTGACAGAGCTCATGGAGCTCTGTCAAACAAGATAGAATAGAATAGGCCTCACAAAGTAGATCTTCTGTTTCTCGGAACATTATTTGTAAAATTGCATGCGGGCGAGCGTTTTTTAGCTCAACTTGACAAAGTCAAGCTGAGCTATTGCCATCACTTCTCGTCCGTCGGCGTACGTACGTACGTATGTACGTTAGTACGTACGTCCACAATTTCCTTTGGCACACCACACAGGTCGCATTTATGATCAGATTACTTTGAAACTTCTTATGCTTGTTTGGGGTGACCTCTAGATGGGAGCTATCGATTTTCTTCAATTTCCGGCAAAAAATGTTGCCGCAGCCAACGTTCTTAGAACTTAGTTTAGTCAAACCACAATATTTCCCTTTGGCACACCCTACAGGGCACATTTATGATTTGATTGCTTTGAAACCTGATACGCTTATTTAGGGTGACCTCTAGATGGGAGGAGCTATCGATTTTCTTCAATTTCCGGCAAAAAATGTTGCCACGGCTAACGTTCGTAGAACTTAGTTTAGTCTGACCTCAATATTTCCCTTTGGCACACCCTACAGGGTACATTTACGATCAGATTGCTTTGAAACCTGGTATGCTTGTTTGGGGAGACCTCTAGATGGGAGCTATCGATTTTCTTCAATTTCCGGCAAAAAATGTTGCCGCGGCCAACGTTCTTAGAACTTAGTTTAGTCAGAAGACTCAATATTTCCCTTTGGCACACCCTACAGGGTACATTTATGATCGGATTGCTTTGAAACCTGACATGCTTATTTGGGGTGACCTCTAGATGGGAGCTATCGATTTTCTTCAATTTCTGTCAAAAAATGTTGCCACGGCCGACGTTCTTAGAACTTAGTTTAGTCAAACCACAATATTTCCCTTGGCACACCCTACAGGGCACATTTATGATTTGATTGCTTTGAAACCTGGTATGCTTATTTAGGGTGACCTCTAGATGGGAGCTATCGATTTTCTTTAATTTCCGACCAAAAATGTTGCCACGGCCAACATTCGTAGAACTTAGTTCAGTCAGACCTCAATATTTCCCTTTGGCACACAATACAGGGCCCATTTATGATCAGATTGCTTTCAAACCTGGTATGCTTGTTTGGGGAGACGTCTAGATGGGAGCTATCAATTTTCCTCAACTTCTGTCAAAAAATGTTGCCGCGGCCAACGTTCTTAGAACTTTGTTTAGTCAGAAGACTCAATATTTCCCTTTGGCACACCCTACAGGGTACATTTATGATCGGATTGCTTTGAAACCTGGCATGTTTGTTTGGGGTGATATCTAGATGGGAGCTATCGATTTTCTTCAATTTCCATCAAAAAATGTTGCCGCAGCCAACATTCTTAGAACTTGATTTAGTCAGAAGACTCGATATTTCCCTTTGGCACACCCTACAGGGCACATTTATGATCGGATTGCTTTGAAACCTTTCATGCTTGTTTGGGGTGACCTCTAGATGGGAGCTATCGATTTTCTTCAATTTCCATCAAAAAATGTTGCCGCAGCCAACATTCTTAGAACTTAGTTTAGTCAGACCACAATATTTCCCTTTGGCTCACCCTACAGGGCTCATTTATGATTAGATTGCTTTGAAACCTGGTATGCTTATTTACGGTGACCTCTAGATGGGAGCTATCGATTTTCTTCCATTTCCGTCAAAAAATGTTGCCACGGCCAACGTTCTTAGAATTTAGTCTAGTCAGACCACAATATTTCCCTTTTGTACACCCTACATGGCACATTTATGATTGGATTGCTTTGAAACCTGGCATGCTTGTTTGGGGAGGCCTCTAGATGGGAGCTATCGATTTTCTTCGGTTTCTGTCAAAAAATGTTGCCACTGTCAAAAAAACTGACATTGGTCCCAATGATCTTCAATTTTGCCATTTCATTTATAACTTACCAAGTTCAAGTTTGTCAAGTTGAGCTACAGTGTCATTGACACTTTCATTTATTTTATTTTTTATTTTGTGTAATTATTTCTTTGCCATTAAAAGTTCACGTTCTTGGTTTTTGTTTTAGGACTCATAATCTACGGAATAGCATGGGTGGTGGTTTATTTCGTCCCTTGAGAACAAGAAGGCTTTGCAATGCTGAAGCATTGCAAAGCCTTCTTGCAAGCAAGGGAGAAATTTATCAATTTTTTTAACTTTGGTAAAATATCAGACATAAACCATTTAATTTTTACTTTTTTAAAGTTTACTTTGGTTATAAAAAGAGAGCATGCAGCAGCCAAAAGGACCATGCGGGAGGGCCTGAGAAACAGATTTTTAATTTTTTTAGGCCATAAATGTCTAGTTTATCTCTAGAATACAGGAAAGTGACACAATCCCTGTTAATTGAATGCTCCTGTTAATTGAATAATTTTCATTGGCAAAGTGGCTATTCAATTAACAGGGTTCCACTGTATAAGAACAGTTTAGGCTTAAAAAAATAAAAAATCTGTTTCTCAGGACCACCCGCATGGTCCTTTTGGTTATCTCGTGCTCTCTTTATCTCATGCTCTCTTTTTATAACCAGTGCAAACTTAAAAAAATATAAATTAAATGGTTTATGTCTGATATTTGATATTTTACCCAAGTTTAGAAAATTGATAAATTTGTCCTTTGAGAGCAACAAGGCTTTGCAATGCTTTAGCATTGCAAAGCCTTCTTGCACTCAAGGGATAAAATACACAACCATCCATGCTGTTTTGTAGATTAGGAGGCCTGAAACATAAAACAAACCAAGAACATGAACTTTTGATGGCAAAGAATTAATTACAAATATGAAAAATAGAATAAAAAACTGCCTGCCCACATGCAGTTGCACCAAAAATGGTCTGAAAAACAGAAGATCTACAGAGACCTATTGAAAATTATAATATGTGATTGGTTATTATAAAAGTTTCTGCATGTATCACACATATAGTCACTTCTGCATTCATGTTCTCAGTTCTGTTCAAAGATTATATTTCTTATTCTATATACTTCTCCTCCAAAACATTTTCTTAACAACACATATATTCCCAATAACATGGGCCCTGACCCTTTCTCCAAGAGGACAGATGAATCCCTGGCCTTCAAAAACAAATATCAAGTTTGTAAATGAAGATAACGGAATTAACCAGAATATTCTGCTGATCAGTATTTCAGAATGCGGGACAATAACCGGCCCAACTATCTCTTCGGTTATGCTAAATCGGGGCATATATTTCAACAGGAATCCGAGAATCGATTCACGCAAAGATTCGAGCAACAAAACCAGCTGCACTTCTACTTGGATTCACATGAAAGAATTGAGTCAGTTTAACTGTTTATCTTACATTGCGACAGCAAATTAACCATACAAGGCTAAGACGACTTGAGATATCCTGAAGCCTTGAGCCATTTACAAGGACAGCCATATTTTTATACTGTACCAATGACCCAGACTTAGCTGGTGCTAACTCTAACAAAACCAGGGCCAAACACAAATTTTGCCCCCCAATCTCCAAAATTTGCATCCAAAACAAAAAGAAATCATGTCCTAAAGGACCTCCATACTACGCCTCTACTGCGCATGCGCAGTGACGCAGACGTCCCGAAATTGGCGCCAATTATCATTCTCTGTTCGGCCCTTCATCAGTCAACATCTCACTGATCTTTGTGCTTGTAAATCTCAGTTTAAAGGATGCCAGACACGTAATTTTTGGAGAAAATGTGAGTCTAAGGAGGATAGAAGGAGGAGAGGAAAAAGAAGTGACAAAAAAATAATCAGGGCTGTACTTAAAATTTTTTGATGAAATTATGTTAAGTTGCCTATTTTCGAGGCATGGGCCTCTTGTTGTCATTCTTGCTAATTGTTGCACTGCTTATTCAGTGTTTCCTCTCCCCTATCCTTCTAAAGTCCCCCCTTGCAATTCTCCCATGCTTTTGGCATATTTTTGAGAAATTTCATTTCTAAAATTTCCTGGGAGAGTTGCTTGGTTACAGAATGTTTTCTGTTATTTTCCCCTTAGTTACGTTTTCACCCATGGGTGTATAACGTTTGTGTTCTGCATCTTCCATCTGATGTTCCGCAGATTCTCCCCTGGGAGTCTCTGTTTTGCATCAGATAGAGTGTAATTGATGACTGATTCCGGGCCAGTTTTTTCAGTGCCTGGAGTCATGTTTTCTGGTGTTTTTACACTGTTTGTTTTCATTGGCAACAGCCTTTTTTGAGGGGGGCTGTTTGCCTTTGCTGTAGTTTATCTCACTATAAGATACATTTATATTATCCGAAAGTGTCTCATTAATTATTTAATATAAATTTAAAATTTTTGACCACACTTTGCCATCGGATCCATCGGGGCTCAACGTTACTTTTCAGCAACTTGGGCTTCGCTGAAAAAATATTTTTTCAAAATTATTTTGTTTTGCAATTGTTTTTTCATTTGTTAATGGATCATGTTATTATGTATCTTTGTGTCAGGGGTTTTTGCGAGTAACTAGGACTTATTGTTGTTCTTTCACAATGAAGGGACGTTGTTCAAATTGTAATAGGAAGAAATCTTCCTCTGACTTTCATGATCATTGTATTAATTGTAGTCAGTGTTCTCGCATTAATCCCTGTCCTATATGTGAACATTGGGATGAGAAACATTGGAAACGTGTGTCACGATATGTTGTTTCTGGAGAAAGAGCGATGCCGGCTCTTTCTCCGCAAGGTCACTCTACTCTCTCAGTTTCTATTTCAGAGGAACCAGAACAGGGTGATGTTTCCATGTTATCTTCTTCAAGTGTGCGTCCGTCGTCACAAATGAATTCAGAGCTAGCGGCAAAAGTGCTCATGGAGATTAGACAAATGTCGTCCGCTAGCTCGCCCGGTGTAACGTCCATTCACCGAATGGTTCGGCAGCCGGGTTCGTCCGATGCGGTCCAAGAGGAAATTTTGGGTGATGCGAGCACTATAAACATAATAGATGCACACCCAGTGATGGCGGATAGTAAGCGAGAACGGAGGAAGCCTTTGAGGCCGGTTCCTAGCTCGTCCAGGTCCAGCCGGGCCGCGAGCGAGAGAGGCCCCTCTCTCGTACAACAACATCTGGGACCAGATGTTGTGGTACAAAATGTGTCTTTAGCGGAGCATACGTCCGTCGCTCGGGACGCTCCATTGTATAAGCAGTCCGCAGAGACTGTTAAGGCTTCCTCTTCTCGTCAGCGCACACAACCGCACCTTGGCTGCGTGACCGCCGATATATTACCAGCTTCGCCGATCAAGGATTCTTCGGCGACCAGGTCACACCATCCGGCAGCCAGGGATTTGAGACCGATGGACTCCGAACGTTCGCATAGGAAAAGTATGCGGGAGCCATCTGATGCGGAGCTGCCCTCGGCGAAGCAGCGAAAGACTGCGCCTCCGCAGGTCTCGACGCCGGACATTCTTGTGCAGATAGCACAGCTTATCGCAGCATCCCAGCAGCCGACAGAAACGGTGTCGGATCGAGAATTATCCGACGACGCTGGGTCGGTACGCTCCGCCGAAGCATCGGGGGCGGACGACCGGGAACATCATGAGGTCCGACCGGATGGTGAAAGGGATACGGATGACTTGGAGCTATCCCTTTCGGAACAACATAAAGCTGCCGTGGACTTCATCCGGCACTTTCTCCCTCAAGTTGTTCCGTCGGGCCAGACTGCTGCGCTTCCGGACAAGAGAATTATAGCGTCATTGGACTCTGAATTTTTTGAGCGGTTCAGGGACATCGCTCCCGAGTTTCCGTCGCAGTCCAATAATGTTGCAAGAACATTTGAATTATTGAACGACGCTATATTTAAACTTGCTTCCAGGACGGGGAAAGCAGGTTTCTTGTCCGCTAATACTCTCAACCTGCCTTTCATTAATGCTAGGAATAAATTCGATACGGCAGGACAGGGTATACCGAGAGTTCCTCTGCGTATGGATGACGAGGCGGAAGACTTAGAGCTATCATTACCGTCGTCAGCTTCTATTCCAACCGCGGTGTTGGAAACAGCTATTGCGTCTAACAGAGCCAATTTAGATGCCTTATCTTTCGCAGATCACCTTACTAAGGCGTTATCACTGCGCCTTCAGGGGAAAGAGTTTCAGGATATACAATCCTCTTTAAGACATCTTTCAAGGGCAGTAGCTTATTCCACGTGTAACTCCGCCCTTTCAGTGGCAAATCTGGAGTTGGTTAGACGTGACGCAGCCCTAGCTACATCCACACTAGTGGATTTTAAGGTGAAGAACTCTCTTAGAGTCGCTTCGGTCTCAGGAGAACTTCTCTTTGACGGCAAGCTTTCCGCTATTTATGATAAAATTACAAAGAAAGCTAAGGATTCTCTGTTGTTCAAATCTGCTCCTAAGAAGTCGGATACAGCAGACACGAATAAGACAGGCACTTCTGGGTCTAATGCGCCCAAGAGAGGTTCCTATAGAGGTTCCGGTGTATCCTCTTGGTCTTATTCGAGAGACCGTCAGGATAGCGACTCTCGTTCGGGACGTCCTTCAGGCCGGGACAATCGGTCGGACGCCCCGAGGTCGACGGGGCGAGGTGCGGGTCGTGGAAGACGTGGTTTCTCCTACCGCAGGCCTTGCAGGTCCAGGAGGTGATGGCTTAAACCTCTATTGCGTTCCGGTTGGCGGAAGGTTGTCGAGCTTTTCACAAGAATGGGCGTCGATTACGGACGACCCTTGGGTGAGAGGAGTGACTTCGGAAGGTCTAAAGATATCCTTCAAACGAAAGCCTCCATTAACTCGAAGTCCAAAGAGGACTCATCTTCAGTCAAATCCGCAGAAAAGAGACGCTCTGTTATCAGAGGTGCAGTCTCTTTTAATGAAGAACGCGGTAGAGGTCGTAGAAAACCAGGAATCTCCGGGATTCTACAGCCATCTGTTTCTGGTTCCGAAACCAGACGGCTCGTTCCGTCCAGTCATAGATTGAGCTGGATAAACAAGCTGATCGTCGCTCCGAAGTTTTATATGGAGACGATTCGATCGGTCAGAGCGAGTATTCGGGTGAACGATTATGCAACGAGCATAGATCTCAAAGATGCGTACTTTCACGTCATGGTACATCCGACATTCCGAAAGTATCTACGCTTCGCAGTCCTAGGAGTGGTGTATCAATTCCGGGCGATGTGCTTCGGATTGAATCTAGCACCCTGGGCTTTCACTCGGGTAATGAACTCGGTAATGATCTACTTCCGAGCTCATTCGTCTGCGGTAACGTCGGCCTACCTGGACGACATTCTTCAGAGGTACGGCAACGAGTTAACGCTTCAGAACGATGTTCAGAATCTTCTTCTATTGCTCCGACATCTCGGTTTTATAGTAAACGAGGAGAAGTCGGATCTGGTGCCGTCCAAGTCATTCACTCATCTGGGAATGAGCTTCGAGACGCACAACAATCTCGTTCGTCTGCCGTTAACCAGAGCGAAATTAGTCAGTTGTTACGCTCGCTATTGTCTGCACGCAGACAAAGTCACGGCGAGAGAATTTATGACACTGATAGGTCTGTGCGGAGCCGCCGCGGATCTCATTCCGATGGGGCGGTTACGCACACGTCCTCTTCAAATTTTCCTGACTCAGAATTGGAGTGTGAAAATTCATTCGCTCGATGTAGACGTTCTCTTGTCAGATCAAGTGAAACAAGAGATTCAGACTTGGGCAAACATTCAGTGGTTAACTCAAGGAGTTCCGCTGCAGTTGCCGGATCCGAGTTTTACCGTTATGATGGATGCCAGTCAAACAGGTTGGGGTGCATCATTAATCCCAACGGATTCGAGATGCCAGGGTCTTTGGGATCTGCAATTCCTGTGCAAGCACATAAACATCAAGGAAATGATGTCAATTTGACTTGCGTTACGTCACTGGATGGACATTATTCACGATGCTCATGTCCAAATCCTATCCGACAATACGACAGTAGTGGCGTATATACGGAATCAGGGAGGCACTCATTCAGTTCCGTTGTTCAATCTAACGGAAAGAATCCTTCTGTTTGCGTTAGAACATCACGTTCTTCTTTCGGTCCGTCACATACCGGGTCGCCTGAATGTGCTAGCAGACTCCCTTTCACGAAAGGGTCGCTTGTTGCCGTCGGAGTGGACTCTCAACAAACAAGTATTCAATCAGATTTGCTACCAATGGGAACGGCCAATGATAGACTTATTTGCGACACATCTCAAGAATCAGTTGCAGACGTATGTGTCTCCGTGTCTGGATCCAAGAGCATTTGCAGTAGACGCTCTGTCGATCCCTTGGGACGGAATGATAGGATATGCGTATCCTCCAGCGCCGTTAATTCAACAAGTATTGCTAAAGATAAAACAATCTCAATGCAAGATTCTGTTGGTAGCATCTCTGTCGCCACAGAGACCGTGGATAAATCTACTCAGGTGTCTGTTGTGGGACCTACCGCGGAAGCTTCCTCCACGGGAGGATCTTCTTTCGCAGGGGAAATCGCGCCAACTCCATCACAACCCGCAAGGTCTCAACCTTCACGTTTTTCCGTTGTGCGGTCCTTCTTGCATGGCAAGCACTTTACAGGACGAGCAGTGGACGCGATTTCTAACTGTAGGAGGACCTCCTCTTCGCTAAACTATGCGGCTAAGTGGAAGGTTTTTCGTCGTTGGTGTAGGGATCATTCTGTAGATATATTCGATCCCTCTATACCAGACATTGCAAACTTTCTAGTATTCTTGTTTGACGAAATCAAACTGCAGCCTGTTACTATAAAGGGTTATAGATCTATGTTATCTGATACCTATGCACATCATGATAGTTTACAAATTGGATCTAATGTCTCTTTATCGAAGTTGGTTAGAAACTTTTCGATAAATAGACCCAGAACTCTTAGATTAATTCCTAAGTGGAATTTAGCTTGGGTTCTTCTTAAATTGAAGGAAAAGCCATTTGAACCTCTTGGGACAGTAGATTTCAAATTCTTATCTTATAAGACAGCTTTTCTCTTAGCTTTCTCTTCTGCTAGAAGAGTCAGTGAGCTTCATGCACTATCGGTGGATGATTCTCATTATCGTAGTGTTGGGAACACTATCACCTTCACTACTAATGTGGGTTTTTTAGCTAAGAATCAGGCTCCTAATAAATATCCGGAACCTATTGTTATTAAGGCTCTTCCGTCTTCAGACGGGCGTAGGCCTTTACTCTGTCCTGTTAGAGCATTACGTATCTATAAACAGAGATCTCAGTTTATCAGAAAGGGACGGAAACGTTTCTTTCTGTCTTTGATGCCTAATAGAAAGGACATTTCAGTCCATTCTATTGCTAGATGGATTCAGTTAACTATCCGTACTGCTTATGAAGATTTATCTTCTTCTCAGCAGTCTGTGCTTAAGATTTCTGCTCATGAAGTAAGAGCTCTTTCTACTTCCTGGGCTTATGCTAATAGTGTTGCTATTACAGATTTAATGAAGGCTGCTTATTGGTCTCAGCCATCCACATTTACGAATTTTTATCTCAGAAATATTGAGTCCATTTCTGGAGACCTGCATTGTTTAGGTCCGTTATCTGTTGCTCAGAATGTCGTCCACTGAACAGTTGCAACTATAGTTATGCAGGCTTTCTGTTCCGGCAGTGACTCCGTCCGGCTGCCCTCTTCGCTCTGGGCTATTTGACCCAGGGCAAGGGGAAGGGGGGGGGGTGTTCCCTTAGGTCACCTGCTTTATAGTGAAAAGCAAGGGAATGCCTCCTCCAAGTCAGTATTTCTGAGTCGCTTCCGGGATGGTTTTAAAGTGTAATATTCATGTTTAAATTTATTCATGTCTTATTTTTAAAGTGTAGCTCGGTGTGAAGCATTTGTATATGTCAAGTGTCAAACGGGCTTTAATATACAATACTCGGACACTTTTAAATGACTATAAAGAGTCTCAATTCTCTGGACTACTTTATTTATTGGCTTGCTTTAAAAATAATTAGTATAAGGGTTATACTGGATGTTAATAGAGAACATGAATGTTATTGTGCTCAATTATTAAGGGTAGTGTATCTTTCTAATTTAATATTAAATAAGAAAGATACATGTAAAGCCTAATACTCCTTTTCTCCTTAAGGGGTTACCTCTTTACTATATAGTTGAGCTTAATGGATTTTCCTCTATGTCCTAGGCCCTCCAGCCTGTTTACTATTCAGCTAAGTCTGGGTCATTGGTACAGTATAAAAATGTTAAAAAATTTATAGTAATTTATATATTTTTTATACTTACCAATGACCCAGACGGGGATGGCCCTCCCTGGAGTTGGGAACTCTTGCCTCCCCGCTGAGTACATAGTGCTGACCAGGCACTGCCAGTAAGAATGATAATTGGCGCCAATTTCGGGACGTCTGCGTCACTGCGCATGCGCAGTAGAGGCGTAGTATGGAGGTCCTTTAGGACATGATTTCTTTTTGTTTTGGATGCAAATTTTGGGGATTGGGGGGCAAAATTTGTGTTTGGCCCTGGTTTTGTTAGAGTTAGCACCAGCTAAGTCTGGGTCATTGTAAGTATAAAAAATATATAAATTACTATAAATTTTTCAACATTTGTAAGGTTTTATTGGTTAATTTTTAGCTCAACTTGACGAAGTCAAGCTGAGCTATTGCCATCATTTCACGTCTGTCAGCGTACATACATACGCACGTTAGTACGTACGTATGTATGTACGTTAGTATGTACATTAGTATGTATGTTAGTACGTACATATGTACATCCGTACATACGTACGTCCACAATTTCCTTTGGCACACCTCGCAGATCGCTTTGAAACTTGGTATACTTGTTTGGGGTGACCTCTAGATGGGAACTATCGATTTTCTTCAATTTCCGTCAAAAATTGTTGCCATGGCCAACGATCTTAGAACTTAGTTTAGTCGGACCTCAATATTTCCCTTTGGAACACCCTACAGGGCACATTTATGATTGGATTGCTTTGAAACGTGGCATGCTTGTTTGGGGTGTCCATAGATGGGAGCTTTCTATTTTCTTCCATTTCCATCAAAAAATGTTGCTGCGGCCAGCGTTCTTAGAACTTAGTTTAGTCAGACCTCAATATTTCCCTTTGGCACACCTTACAGGGCACATTTGTGATCGGATTACTTTGAAACCTGGCATGCTTGTTTAGGGTGACTTCTAGATGGGAGCTATCGATTTTCTTACATTTCCGTCAAAAAATGTTGCCACGGCCAATGTTCTTAGAACTTAGTTTAGTCAGACCTCAATATTTCCCTTTGGCACACCCTACAGGGCACATTTATGATCGGATTGCTTTGAAACCCGGCATGCTTGTTTGGGGATACCTCAGGTTGGAAGCTATCAATTTTCTTCCATTTCCGTCAAAAAATGTTGCCGTGGCCAACGTTCTTAGAACTTAGTTTAGTCAGACCTCAATATTTCCCTTTGGCACACCCTACAGGGCACATTTATGATTGGATTGCTTTGAAACTCGGCATGCTTGTTTGGGGAGACCTTTAGATGGGAGCTATCAATTTTCTTCCATTTCCACCAAAACATGTTGCCGCGGCCAACGTTCTTAGAACTTCGTTTAGTCAGATCTCAATATTTCCCTTTGGCACACCCTACAGGGCACATTTATGATCGGATTACTTTGAAACCTGGCATGCTTTTTTGGGGTGACTTCAAGATGGGAGCTATCAATTTTCTTACATTTCTATCGAACAATGTTGCCACGGCCAATGTTCTTAGAACTTAGTTTAGTCAGACCTCAATATTTCCCTTTGGCACACCCTACAGGGCACATTTATGATCAGATTGCTTTGAAACCTGGCATGCTTGTTTGGGGAGACCTCAGGTTGGGAGCTATCAATTTTCTTCCATTTCCGTCAAAAAATGTTGCCGTGGCCAACGTTCTTAGAACTTAGTTTAGTCAGATCTCAATATTTCTCTTTGGCACACCCTACAGGGCACATTTATGATCCGATTACTTTGAAACCTGGCATGCTTGTTTGGGGTGACTTCAACATGGGAGCTATCGATTTTCTTACAATTCTATCGAACAATGTTGCCACGGCCAGCGTTCTTAGAACTTAGTTTAGTCAGACCTCAATATTTCCCTTTGTCACACCCTACAGGGCACATTTATGATTGGATTGCTTTGAAACTTGGCATGCTTGTTTGGGGAGACCTCTAGATGGGAGCTATCAATTTTCTTCCATTTCCACCAAAAAATGTTGCCGCGGCCAACATTCTTAGAACTTAGTTTAGTCAGATCTCAATATTTCTCTTTGGCACACCCTACAGGGCACATTTATGATCCGATTACTTTGAAACCTGGCATGCTTGTTTGGGGTGACTTCAACATGGGAGCTATCGATTTTCTTACAATTCTATCGAACAATGTTGCCACGGCCAATGTTCTTAGAACTTAGTTTAGTCAGACCTCAATATTTCCCTTTGGCACACCCTACAGGCCCACATTTATGATCGGATTGCTTTGAAACCTGGCATGCTTGTTTGGGGAGACCTCAGGTTGGGAGCTATCAATTTTCTTCCATTTCCGTCAAAAAATGTTGCCGTGGCCAACGTTGTTATAACTTAATTTAGTCAGACCTCAATATTTCCCTTTGGCACACCCTACAAGGCACATTTATGATCGGATTGCTTTGAAACGTGGCATTCTTGTTTGGGGTGACATCTAGATGGGAGCTATCGATTTTCTTCGATTTCTGTCAAAAAATGTTGCCACTGGCAATGACCTTCGATGAACTTAGTAAAAACCATTGGCAACAACCTCTGATGAACTTAGTAAAAACTTTGTGCAGTTAAACATCAATATTTCCCTTTGACACTCCCTGCAAGGCACATTTATGATTGGGTCACTTGCAAAATTGGTGTGCTTGTGTGGGGTGACATCTATATGGGAGCTGTCGCTTTTCTTCCATTTCTATCAAAAAATGTTGCTGCTGACGTCTGAATTCAGTTTAGTCAGACCTCAATATTTCCCTTTAACACCCCCTTCAGGACACATTTACAATCGGATCACTTTGAAACTTGGTATGTGTGTTCGGGGTGACCTCTTGATGTGAGCTATTGCTTTTTTTCATTTTCATAAAAAATTATTGTCGATATCACCAGCCTTTGAACTTACTGCATTTGTGCATCAACTTATCCTTTTTGCACTTGCTGCAGGGTATATTTATGAATTTCCATAAAAAAACAACAAAAAAAAAACATTGCCACAAGCAATGACCTTCTACTTAGTGCATTAACATCTACCTTTGGCATGCCTCAGAGGGCACATTCATTATCAGGCAGGTTGTTTTGAAACTTTGTATGCTTATGCTGTTTGCAGGGTGACAAAGATAGGAGCTATTGATTTTCTTTTCATTTCCATCAAAAACTGTTGCTGTTAGCAACAATCTTTGAATTTAGTGCATTTGTGCATCAACATTCTGTGAAATGGCCTGCAGGCCACATTTATCATAGGATTGTTTTTGAACTTGGTGTGCTCATTAGGCAAGACCTTCAGATTAAAGCTATTGATTAGCATTCATTTCAGTGAAAAAAGTTGCCATTTACAATAACCTCTGAACATACTGCATTTGTGTATCAACATTCTTTCTTTAGCCAGTCTTACAGTTTACATTTAAAAATGCATGGATTACTCTGACGTTGTGCACACATAATGCTGTTATGTTGAAATTTCATCAAATAACTATTTTACCAATGATCTTCAATTTTGCCATTTCATTTATAACTTACCAAGCTCAAGTTTGTCAAGTTGAGCTACAGTGTCATTGACACTTTCATTTAAAATATCAAATTCAGTTTATGTTTTAAAAATTCAGTTTATGTTTTAAAAATTTAAAAGCTGTGCTGGGTAAAGGGTTAACATGTGCTATCAGTCTATAACTGGGATTCAACCATGGTGGCCTCATGGGACACTCATAGCAGATATGGATTCTCACAACCATTTAGGGCTGTCACGATTTTTCATTTTAGGAATCGATTAATCATCGCAAATAATCGATTAATCGTACCTAGATGACCCCCACCCCTCTCCCTCTCTTTGAAGTCGATTAAAATGGAGTTCAAGTCAGCTGACCAACCTCAAGTAAACAACGAAGACGATCAACTTTTAGGGACATTCAAAGCTTTGATGTTCTGAACTTTTGAACCGTCAGTGTAATAATCAAGACCGGTCGGCAGTTGCGAACTTCGCAACTGCCGACCGGTCTTGATTATTACACTGACGGTTCAAAAATTCAGAACATCAAAGCTTTGATGAATGTACATGGAAGACAAATGCTTCCAACGGCTTCTTGGGGTTTAACATCGATGTTCTTAACTCTTTACCTTTAGAAACAATAGTTTTTTCATCAAATTTTCTTTTAATTATCAAACATCTAAAACAGGATACAATTTACCGATTATTCGACAACGAAAAATACTAATCGATTTCGCCGTGACCGATCAACAATCGATTAATCATGACAGCCCTACAACCATTTACACTAGAATCCAAATGGATTCTCCCAAATTTTGATGCCATATAAGCCCTGCTAAATGTGGCATTGGACAGATTTAGTAGTGGGTGAAAAAGCAGTTTTTGTCCCAAGTGATGGTCAGAAACGAGTAAGTTCCAGACACACCCAACCATCATACACTACTATCGGTGATGGGGTGAGACCATAACATTTCCAACAGAAAACATCAAGCACTGCCCTATACATGAGTCAGTTTAACTGTATGAGGCAGTGCTTCAACTTTGAATAGATGACAGCTCAGACTGCTGCCACTTGAGGTTATTAACCCTCAAGTTTGTAAAGTCATAGGGAAACAAAGCTTTTATTTCAGATGATTAAAGATTGGGTGAAATCAGGCATTTTATTGGGCAAAAATATAAATTTTGCAAGGCAAAAGAAATTGGAACATTTTTAGCTCAACTTTGACATAGTCAAATTTGAGGTTATGCCATGGCCTGTAGTCTGTCCGGCGTCAGCAATTCAATATGGCTCAGGCTAGAGGCCGCATTTATGAACCGATCTTTACAAAACTTCTTGGGACGTGAACAAGTGCTTTTGGGTGTGGTCCAAAATTCAAGATGGCCCCTGGCAGCCATTTTATACCGAAAGTAGTGCAATCAGTTTTTTGTACAGAACTTCTGTATGAAAGTTCTGATTTGAATAAATTTGGTTGTACGAATGTTTAGTAACATGGAATACATCACATATAATACAGGTTTTTTTCTCGTGCAGAAATTATGCAAATTAGGTGAACTTTGATTTATTCAGTGCTACTTATACACAGGAAGTACTCATGTCAATATGGCTTGGGCTAGAGGCTGTATTTATGAACCGATCGTCACGAAACTTCTTGGGTAGGTTTGTAATCACCTTGGGATTAGAACGAGTGTTTTGGGGGGCGGTCCAAAATTCAAGATGGCTTCTGGTGGCCATTTTGTACCAAAATTAGGTACAATCATTTTTCTTTGTACAGAACTTCTACATGGCTGGGGCTAGAGGCCATATTTAGGAACTGATCTTTATGAAGCTTCTTGGGTACCTTTGTTATAACTGTGGGACAAGAACGAGTGTTTTGGGGTGTGGTCCGAAATTCAAGATGGTCACCGGCAGCCATTTTGTACCAAAATTATTGAAATCAGTTTTTTGTACAGAACTTCTATATGAAAGTTTGATTTGAATAAATTTTTGTTTGAATGTTTAATAACATGGAATAGATCACATTTAATACAGGTTTTTTCTCATGCAGAAATTATGCAAATAAGATGAACTTTGATTTTATTCAGTGCTACTTATACACAGAAAGTACACATGTCAATGCAGCTCGGGCTAGGGGATGTATTTATGTACCGATCTTTACGGAACTTCTTGGGAACCATTGTTATCACCTTGGGATTAGAATGAGTGTTTTTGGGTGCGGTCCAAAATTCAAGATGGCTGCCAGTGGCCATTTTGTACCGAAATTAGGTACAATCATTTTTTTGTACAGAACTTCTATATGAAGGTTCTGATTTGAATAAAGTTTTGTTTAAATGTTTAGTAACATGAAATACATCACATATAATAAAGGTTTTTTTCTTGTGCTGAAATTGTGCAAATTAGATGAACTTTGATTTATTCAGTCCTACTTATACACAGTTAGTACACATGTCAATATGACTCGGGCTAGAGGCTGTATTTATGAACCGATCTTCACAAAACTTCTTGGGTACATTTGTTATCCCCTTGGGACAAGAACGAGTATTTTGGGGTGCGATCAGAGATTTCAAGATGGCCACTGGCAGCCAAGTAGACAAACTTTGATTTATTCAGTGCTACGCATACACAGTAAGTGCACATTTCAATATGACTCTGGCTAGAGGCATCTAACTGTCACCCATCTTTACAATACTTTACCTGTACATTTGTACAGTCAGACCTACTAAAAATTTCTTTTCTGGTGTAGCATCTTAGTGTCACCCCACCTTTACAATACTTTACCTATATATTTGTTACAGGCTACGGTCAGCATTTATGTACAGACCGTTACAATACTTTACATGTACCTTTGTTATCAGGTCATTACCTAGATGTTTGTCATTGCTGTGTCACATACATACATGTACATGTTTTACACAAGTTGAGCTACATTGTCATTGACACTTTCATCTGTTTCTGCAGTACTGCTAAGATTCTCATTGGGAGAAGGGTTCTAGGGGCCATCTCATTGGGAAAATTTGTGTCACGAAGGCTCCAATTGTAAATTTGTTTTTGAGGAAAAGAAATACACAAAAATTAATAAAAACTACCTTCGAATTGAACTGAGAACATTAATACAGAAGCTACCACATGTTGTAAATTTTCTGAACAGCCATGTGAAATTATGATTAATCCAAGTTTTGCAATCTCTATTAAACTGTTGTTTTACTATTAACCCTTAAAAGATTGAGAGATATTTATGTATTTTTGCTACACATGACACTCTTTATTCTACGGCTTTGCAGTTGTTTCTACTCAAGTCTTGGCTGCTTATATAGGCAACCAAGACATGCCTAGAATAAGTGACAAGGGTCTTAGAATTAAACTTTCAAATGCATCTAAAGACTGCTTGTCTGGGCACCTGTTTTGTCGCAATACAAATGATCAAAGTCAGGAGTCGGTCTTTAAGGGTTGAAAAACAAAGTGGATTTGGTCTTTAAATTCAGAAATTTTCAATGCTTCAATAGGTTGGGAATAATTGTTTTTTTTTGAGGGCTGATGACCACTCAGTTCAAGACAGTAATTGAGAACGGAATGTTTCTTTGAGTGGAGACTAAGACTGAGATGTTTAGGATTGAAATTGGGAATAATCTGGCCCAAATTCCATTGGGAAAGACTCCCATATTTGGCCCCTGTAGACACCTAGAAGAATCCCTGTGCCACTTCTTAGCTTTGAAAAAGTTGCCCCTGAAAGTATGAGAACTCAACTGTTGACTGCAGTTTTCTTGGTAATATTTTTACATCATTGTTGGCTGCCTGTTATCATTGTAAAAAATATTCTGTGGTTTTAACTCTTTACCTGCCAGGGGAAGATTTTCCCGCCCAGAATAAAAATATCCAGTTGCCCAATAAAGGTTACTTTTCCCTCTTCTCAACAAAATATACCATACAAATAGAAGTTATTGTCTTTGATTTCTTGATGCCAGACTCTCTTAAATTTTCATAAAATCCAGTCATGGCCGCTTCACTGCAGGCATGACTTGATTTTATAAGAAATTGAAGAAAATAAATACTCAGCAGGTTTAACCCTTTACCCAACGCAGACGATATCAAAATTTATTATTTTAAATATAATTTTTCAAAAAAAGTTCAACAAAACCATAACATGTGACCCCTCGTTGGAATGAGCTCGACGAGCTCGTTCCAACGAGGGGTCTCATGATATGGTTTTGTTGAAATTTTTTGAAAAATAATATTTTTTCAACTGCTGAATTTGCATATTACGCGGGCGGATGTGGGCGGTTCGTTGGGTAAAGGGTTAAGAGTTAAAGAAAAGCATATGATACAGGTTTTCTCATAATGAAATCACTGTTGCACATGTACTATGTCAACCTCCTTAACCTTTTCTCAGGATGGCGTTAGTTTCTCTCCTCTGATTTTCAAAATGAAAGACCCATTTGCTTAACCACCATACATTAAGTGGATCCGTACTGTTTTGTAATGGAAAATGCTACATAACATTCCGTGCCTGATTTTAAACACATTGAAACTCTCTCCCTGGTTAATGAGAAAACACTCTTATGTCGCATTATTTAATGTAAAACCATTTGATTAATTTACTTTTCTGAACTCACTTTCATTTTTTAAGATTCTTGTAAGATTAAATTAGTAGAGATTTATGAAGATTATAGATTTTTTGTTTAACCCTTTATCCTATGCATAGGATATAAAAAATTATTATTTTAAATATTTTAAATATTATTTTTTCATTTTTAGCTTAACTTGACAAAATCAAGATAAGCTATTGCCATCACGCGTGCGGAAGTCTGTTAGTCTGTGAGCCTGTGAGCCTGTTCACATTTTCCTTTAGCACAGGCTACACCCCCAGTTCTTGTCTGATCATCACAAAATTTCACATGCAAGTTTGGGGTCATGTCTAGATGACAACATCCCCTTTTGGTCGCGATCGGTCAAGAAGTATGGCTGCCCGAGCCCCAAACCCCAAAACCATTAGCACAGTCTACAGGTCATATTTATGAAGGGCTTTCATTGTAACTTGGTAGGATGCCTCTATATAATGCCTAGATGAGAACATCCCCTTTTGGGCATGATATGTCAACCTTGATGGCTGCCCAAGCCCAAAACCCAAAAACTTTTAGCACAGTCTGCAGGTCATGTTTAATATGGAGGGATTTCATTGTAACTTGGTAGAATGACTCCTTATTATGTCTAGATGAGAATTTCCCCATTTGGGCGTGATCTGCCAACTGTGATGACTGCCTGAGCCCAAAACTCGAAAACCTTTAGCACAGTCTACAGGTCATATTTATTGAGGAATTTCATTGTAACTTTGTGGGTTGACTTCATATAATGTCTAGATGAGAAAGAACCCTTTTGGACGTGATTGGGCAACTGTGACGGCTACAGGGGCCCGAAGCCAGAAAACCTTTAGCACAGTCTACAGGTCATATTTATGAAGGGATTTCATTGTAACTTGGTAGGATGACTCCAAATAATGTCTAGATGAGAACATCCCATTTTGATCGAGATCATTCAGCCTTGACAGGTGCCGGAGACCTTTAGCATAGGCAAAAGGTCATATTTATGGAAGGATTTCATTGCAACCTGTTAGGTTGACTCCATATAATGCCTAGATGAGAATGTCCCCTTTTGGTTGTGATCATTCAGCCATGATGGCTGCCCGAGCCAAAGCCCAAAAACCTTTAGTACAGTCTACAGGTCAAAATTTATGAAGGGATTTCATTGTTACTTGGTAGGTTCACTTCATATAATGTCTAGATCAGGACACCCCCTTTTGGACACAATTGGGCAACTGTGACAGCTACAGGGGCCCGTAACCTGAAAACCTTTAGCACAGTCTACAGGTCATAATTATGAAGGGATTTCATTGTAGCTTGGTAGGATGATTCCAAATAATGTCTAGATGAGAACATCCCCTTTTGGGCGCGATCAATCAGCCTTGATGGCTGCCCGAGCCCAAAGACCTTTAGCATAGTCTATAGGTCGTATTTATAGAAGGATTTCATTGTAACTTGTTAGGTTGACTCCATATAATGCCTAGATGATGACATCCCCTTTTGGTCGTGATTGGTCAACTGTGATGGCTACAGGTGCCACTGAAGCCCAAAATCTTGAGCACAGTCTACAGGTCATATTTATGAAGGGATTTCATTGTAACTTTGGTCACGATCATTCAGCTGTGTCAGGTGCCCGAGCCCCAAACCAGAAAACCTTTAGCACAGTCTACAGGTTGTATTTATGGGGGGATTTCATTGTAACTTAGTAGGTTGGTTCCATATAATGTCTAGATGATAACATCCGCTTTTGGTCACGATTGGTCATCTGTGATGGCTACAAGGGCCCGAAGCCCAAAAACTTTTAGCACACTCTATAGGTCATATTTATGAAGGGATTTCATTGTAACTTCGTAGGATCACTCCAGATGGTGCCCAAATGAGAATGTCCCTTTTGGTTGTGAACATTCAACCATGATGGCTGCCCAAGCCCAAAGCCCAAAAACACAGTCTTCAGGTCATATTTATGAAGGGATTTCATTGTAACTTGGTAGGTTGACTTCATATAATGTCTAGATGAGAACAGCCCCTTTTGGACACCATTAGGCAACTGTGATGGCTACAGGGGCCTGAAGCCCGAAAACCTTCAGCACAGTCTACAGGTGATATTTACGAAGGGATTTCATTGTACCTTGGTAGGATGACTCCAAATAATGTCTAGATGAGAACGTCCCCTTTTGGTCGTGATCAGTCAGCTTTGATGGCTGCCCGAGCCCAAAACCTTTAGCATAGTCTATAGGTCATATTTATGGAAGGATTTCATTGTAACCTGTTAGTTTGACTCCATATAATGCCTAGATGATGACATCCCCTTTTGGTCGTGATTAGTCAACTGTGACGGCTTCAGGGGCCCAAAGCCTGAAAACATTTAGCACAGTCTGCAGGTCATATTTATGAAGGGATTTCATTGCAACTTCGTAGGATCACTCCAGATGATGCCCAGATGAGAATTTCCCCTTTTGGTTGCGATCATTCAACCATGATGGCTGCCCGAGCCCAAAAACCTTTAGCACAGTCTACAGGTCATATTTATGAAGAGATTTCATTGTAAGTTAGGTTGACTTCATATAATGTCTAGATGAGAACGTCCCCTTTGGATGCAATTGGAAAACTGACGGCTACAGGGGCCCGAAGCCCGAAAACCTTTAGCACAGTCTACAGGCCATATTTATGAAGGGATTTCAATGTAACTTGATAGGATGACTCGTTTTGGAATAATTTCACTGTAACTTGGTAACTTTCGTTGATATACGTTAACTATGAGGGCCACATACATTAACTGTGAGGTCATATTAACCCACCCCTCAGCTCTTTAGTACAGTGTACACCTCATATTATTTTTATCAAAAACATAGCATACAGGGAACAGAAATGAACATATTCCCAATTATCACAATTCTTGTCTTATTTCATAATCCTTTCATAAACATTGAACATTATCCTTTTCATCAAACACAACACACAAGTTAAGCTACAGTGTCATTGACACTTTCATTTTAAAAAAAATATCAACAAAACTATATTTTGTGACCCGTCATTGGAACAGTTGGACTAGCTCGCTCCAATGAGAAGTCACCCAATATGGTTTTGTTGAAATTTTTGGAATTTTTTTTTTCAATCAGGCCTGGCATTCTTTAGGAGTGCAGGAGTGCTGCACGCCTACTGCACACCTAGAAAAAATTGAGGAGGGCAATTTTTTGCACCCCTTGATTTTTTGGAATGCCAGACCTGTTTGGGACTGCCTTTAAAATCTTTTATCATTTTGTTCCGTGAGTTCCAATGTGTTCTCTGTACCTACTGGCACAGAGAACACATTGGCACTCAGGGGACGATTTGTCAATGTTGTATTGATTCGCAATAATTCATGACCCATTCTGTGTCGCACTCAATAGATTTTGAGTGGAGAAGACAGTCACTTAAAAATTTAATGCAGCATCTTTCTATACTATATTTTAGAATGTCTGTATGTATGTCTGTATGTATGTCTGTATGTATGTGTGTGTGTGTGTGTGTGTGTGTGTGTGTGTGTGTGTGTGTGTGTGTGTGTGTGTGTGTGTGTGTGGGTGTGTGTGTGTGTGTGTGTGTGTGTGTGTGTATGTTTGTCTGTCTGTCTGTGCGCTATAGAAATGAATATGGGGCCACCCTGAGTGTCCAAAATGGGTCTACTAGGAGTACTCTTTTATGGCGGAGGTCATCCTCAGATTTAAAAAAGTGGAGGGGGGGGGGGGGGGGGGGGGAGGCATCAAAAGTTATGACCAAAATTATTTTTACCGATATATGTCTTCAAAGGGGTCTACTAGGGGTACATTTTTATCAGAAATCTAATGGTGAGGTTTAAAAAAGTGCCGGGGTGGGGTTGGTGTGGGGGTGGGGGTGGGGGTGTAGAGGGGCACCAACAGTTATGACCAGCATGTTTTTTCACCGATATAGGTCTTCATATAGGTCTTCAAAGGGGTCTACTTGGGGTACGAATATTAAGTATATTAGTATATTAAGGGAGAATACTCTCCTCAGTCCGAGCAACACTGGGTAACTCTGCTACTTTTTAGCAATGAGAAGATGTGTGTGCCAATTTTTCCACCATGTAGCTGAATATAGTACAATTTCTAGCTCAACTTTGGCGAAGCCAAATTTGAGCTCATGCCATGGCCAGTCGTCCGTCTGTCCATCTGTCCGTCAACAATTCAATATGGCTCGGGCTAGAGGCCATATTTATGAACCGATCTTTACGAAACTTCTTGGGTACCTTTGTTATGACCGTGGGACGAGAACGAGTGTTTTTGGGCCTGATCCGAAGTTCAAGTTGGCCGCTGGCGGCCATTTTGTACAGACTTAGGAGAAATCAGATTTTTGCGCAGAACTTCCATATGAAAGCGCTGATTTGAATAATTTTTTGTTTGAATGTTTAGTACCATGGAATACATCACATATAATACGGCTTTTTTTCTCGTACGTAAATTATGCAAATTAGACTAACTTTGATGTATTTAGTGTTAATTTCAGCACTGTAAGTGCAAATGCCAATACGGTTCGGGCTAGAGGCCGTATTTATAAAACGATCTTTACGAAACTTCTTGGGTACCTTTGGTATCACCGTGGGACGAGAACGAGTGTTTTTGGGTGTGGTCCAAAATTCAAGATGGCCGATGGCAGCCATTTTGTACAGAATTAGGTGCAATCAGATTTTTGCACAGAACTTCCAGATGAAAGCACTGATTTGAAAATTTTTTTTATGTGAATGTTTAGTACGATGGGATACATCACATATAATACGTTTTTTTTTTCTCGTGCAGAAATTATGCAAATTAGAGGAACTTTGATTTTTTCAGTGCAACTTACACACAGTAAGTACACATGTCAATACGGCTTGGGCTAGAGGCTGTATTTATCAACCGATCTTCACGAAACTTCTTGGGTACCTCTGTTATCACCTTGGGACGAGAACGAGTGTTTCTGAGTGTGGTCCAAAATTCAAGATGGACAATTCGGTCTAATCAGTTTTTTGTACACAACTTCTATACAGCTCAGGCTAGAGGCCGTATTTATGAACCGATCTTTACGAAACTTCTTGGGTACCTTTGTTATCACCGTGGGATGAGAACGAGTGTTTTTGGGTGTGGTCCGAAATTCAAGATGGCCACCACAGCCATTTTGTACCAAAATTAGTGCAGTCTTTTGTACAGAACTTCTGTATGAAAGTTCTGATTTGAATAAATTTTTGTATGAATGTTTAGTAAAATGGAATACATCACATACAGTACAGGTTTTTTTCTCGTGCAGAAATTATGCAAATTAGATGAATTTTGATTTATTTAGTGCTACTTATACACTGTAAGTGCACATGTCAATACGGCTCGGGCTAGAGGCTGTATTTATCAACCGATCTTCACGAAACTTCTTGGGTACCTTTGTTATCACCTTGGGACGAGAACGAATGTTTCTGAGTGTGGTCCAAAATTCAAGATGGCTGCCAGTGGCCATTTTGTACCGAAATTAGGTCCAATCAGTTTTTTGTCACAACTTCTAAACAGCTCGTATTTTATGAACTGATCTTCATGAAACTTCTTGGGTACCTTTGTTTTCACTTTGGGACAGGAATGAGTGTGTTTTGGGGTGCATTTGTTATCACTGTGCTATGAGAACAAATATTTTGGGGTTCAGTCAGACCCACTCTGGGACTCAAAGTTTTCTTTTCTAGTTTAGCATCTGACTGTCACCCACCTTTACAATACTTTACCTATACATTTGTTACAGGCTACGGTCAGTATTTATGTACAGACCATTACAATACTTTATATGTACCTTTGTTATCAAGTCATTACCAAGATCTTTGTCATTGCTGTGTCACATACTATACATGTACATGTCTTGACAAGTTGAGCAACAGTGGCATTGACACTTTCATTTAGACACAATATTAATACCTTGAAGTGAAAGTAACCAAAATAGCATACAAGTTTTTGCATTGAAAATTTCAGGTGCAACTGCACTCCCAAGCAATCTGAGGAGGGCAATTGTTTTGCACTCCTTGATTTTCTAGATTGCCAGGTCTGTTCAGTTGCTCCGTTTGTATATTATGTGGGATTTGTTAGGTGAAGGGTTAAAGTCAAATCATGCCTGCATTAAAAAACCATGACATATCATGGCAACATGATGTACATCTCCTAACATGTGCATACTATTCAAGAACCCTATTTGTCAGATATTCTAGTATTAAGTAAAGTCATTGGGGTGATTAACAGCAATTGATAGTTTACAGTAGAATCTTCTTAATTGGGGAGCGCGGTGGCTCAGTAGGTAGAGGTGCAGGCGGCAAGCCGAGAGGTCCTCGGTTCGAATCCCGGCTGCGGCAACCGCGTTGTGTCCTTGGGCAAGACACTTCATCCCCATTGCCCGCGTGGGGGCACGATGATGCCGTGTACTAAGGCGTACTGCATGTCGATGGTACGCATGTCTTCAGCCAATCTAACCTTGCCTGTGCTGCAGTGCGGAGTTACGATGTTGGGGAGCTGGCAGCTGCTCGTCATTGCTCGGTGGTTCTCTCCGGGTACTCCGGCTTCCTCCACCCGTAAAACTGTCACGGTCATGATTAGCCATTGTGCATAAATATATGACCTTAAACATCAATAAATACTATAAATAAAATAAATCCTCTTAATTGAATATCCATTTTGCCAGTGAAAATTATTCAATTAACAGAAGTATACAATTAACAGGGATTTGGTCAGTTTCCTATGTTCTGGAGGTAAACTAAGCATTTATTCTATTATATCTTGTTTGACAGAGCTCATAGAGCTCTGTCAAACAAGATATAATAGAATAAATCCCTGTATTGGATGTAGTGAGGCCAAAAAGGTTGATAAATAAGGGGAATTTGGTGCGTGTCACAGTAATTTTTTCGACATGTTACAAAAATTTATATACAATTAACAGGAGTTTACTCTACAACCCATATGCAATTAACAGATCCAATTTGTACTGAAGGTATGGTAAATGGGTTTGTGTTTGAAAATTATATTCAATTAACAGGGATATACAATTAAGAGATATCCAATTAAGTGGGTTCCACTGTATTCGGTCAAAATCATCAGCATTTTATTTGAGCACTGGGGTCATAGTGTGGTATACTACAGTGTGTTCCACTTAATTTTATACCTATTAAAAGAATAAACCTGTTAATTACATATAATTCTCCAACATCATGGTATTTACATGTACCATACCTTTAGTTCCAATAGGACCTGTTGATTGCATATTTGTTCAGCAATTGATAAAAATATTGTGATTTACTGAGAAATGCCACTGATCAACCTCAAATTCTGAAGCATTACAGATAGTGGCATACTGACTAAGATTGCAAGACATCCCCATGAGCTGGTGCTCTATGAAGCTGTCAACCTAATTATTTGGTTGACCGTAATTCTACATCCATATTTGGGCCAATGAACCATAAAATGGGACAACTTAAACCTAAAAATGGGTTAGTTGGAATTCAAAATAAAAGTTTCTGGACTAGAATCAGGGTTCTTCGGCCCAAGTTTAAGTGTGAACCTGCCTATAATACAATACCATGTCCATAGGAAGAACCCCATGAAGAGCAGTGCTTGTTAATTGTGGGAAATGGATTTTGTTTTACTGGGAATATAAGTCTCAGTAACCAACACCTGGGGTGGAAGTCCTCTGAAATGGTTAGCATATAGTATAGCCGCCATGGACTGGTCACTTTCCACGGGGGAGGGGGGGGGGGGGGGCAATAAAATCAGATTTTAAACACTAATTATAGTAATAATCATAAAAGATTTAATTGATGAAGCGTCGGGTTCATTTATTAGCTCAACTTTGGCGAAGCCAAATTTGAGCTTATGCCATGGCCAGTCGTCCGTCTGTCCAATCAACAATTCAATACGGCTTGGGCTAGAGGCCGTATTTATGAACCGATCTTTATGAAACTTCTTGGGTACCTTTGTTATGACCGTGGGACGAGAACGAGTGTTTTTGGGTCCGATCCGAAATTCAAGTTGGCCGCTGGCAGCCATTTTGTACAAAATTAGGTGCAATCAGATTTTTGCGCAGAACTTCCATATGAAAGCGCTGATTTGAATAATTTTTTGTATGAATGTTTAGTACCATGGGATACATCACATATAATACGGGTTTTTTTCTCGTGCAGAAATTATGCAAATTAGGTGAACTTTGATTTTTTCAGTGCTACTTACACACAGTAAGTACACATGTCAATACGGCTCGGGCTGGAGTCTGTATTTATGAACCGATCTTCACAAAACGTCTTGGGTACCTTTGTTATCACCTTGGGACGAGAACAAGTGTTTCTGGGTGCAGTCCAGAATTCAAGATGGCTGCCAGTGGCCATTTTGTACCGAAATTAGGTCTAATCAGTTTTTTGTACACAACTTCTATTCGGCTCAGGCTAGAGGCCGTATTTATCAACCGATCTTCACGAAACTTCTTTGGTACCTTTGTTATCACCTTGGGATGAGAACGAGTGTTTCTGGGTGCGGCCCAAAATTTAAGATGGCTGCCAGTGGCCATTTTGTACCGAAATTAGGTCCAATCAGTTTTTTGTCACAACTTCTATACAGCTCGTATTTATGAACTGATCTTCACGAAACTTCTTGAGTACCTTTGTTTTCACCTTGGGACAGGAATGAGTGTGTTTTGGGGTGCCTTTGTTATCACTGTGCTATA
Organism: Pictodentalium vernedei; assembly: GCA_031216915.1. Taxonomy (NCBI): domain Eukaryota; kingdom Metazoa; phylum Mollusca; class Scaphopoda; order Dentaliida; family Dentaliidae; genus Pictodentalium; species Pictodentalium vernedei. The sequence continues at coordinate 430,552,500 of CM062289.1, read as the reverse complement.
AGAACAAATATTTTGGGATTCAGTCAGACCCACTCTGGGACTTTCTTTTTAGTTTAGCATCTGACTGTCACCGACCTTTACAATACTTTACCTATACATTTGTTACAGGCTGCGGTCAGTATTTATGTACAGACCGTTACAATACTTTATATGTACCTTTGTTATCAGGTCATTACCTAAATGTTTGTCATTGCTGTGTCTCATACTATACATGTACATGTCTTAACAAGTTGAGCTACAGTGTCATTGACACTTTCATTAAAATTTTACTCACGATGATTTTTATTACCTGGTAAGTACACATGTTTGGATATCACTGCCCATGTATGAATTGCGACCAATCCATGGCGACTGTACTGTGGGTAGAAATGATTGGCTTCATACTTATGTTGCTGTCATGACATAGCCATAGATGCAGAAAGTGACCTTAAACACAAATAAATAAATAACAGTCCACGTCCCTAGAAGGCTCGAGTGTAATTGCACTTGGTATCGCCTGCGATTCCTATTTTTCAGGAGCAAAAATTGCACACAACAAAAATCTGATAAACATAGAAATACAATTGTTTGAAAGAACATCTCTTGTATACTGCATTTCAGTTGGAATTTGTCAGTATCTTATGGCATTAATGTTAATGACTGTGTTTAAAATGAAGTCTGTTTTAATCAAGTATGAATAGATCTGTAAATCGCAATGAATTCTGAATCAGTCTCGGAAGTGAACAAGAATGCAAGTGCATAAGTGAACAGAGGAAATAAATTTACCAGTACCTGAGAAAAAGCGTATACATGTATCAGTTATAAGTAAAATGTCTGGACTTGATTAGAGCTGTAGGTTTTTAAATTTCTTGTTCGGCTTCGGTTTTGGTTTTTCAGGTGGAGTAAAACCTCGGTTCGGTTTTCGGTTTGTTCATGAGGCCAAGTAAAATTCAATAAAACTCATTTCTTATGTCCGGAGTCATAACTGAATGGTAGTGAAAATGAGTGAAAGCCAATGAATGCCCGAAATAAGCTATAATACATGAAGAATCAGGGAGGCCAATATAATAATTACCTAAATATACAGAACTTTTATTGTGCTTGGCCATTTTTCGAGGTCTGACACCTACACGCAACTTGAGGAAAGCTGCAAACACAACTAAACTGAAATGTGGGAAATTCACAGAATGTAGCCTTCCCAGAGTAGTGAGAGTACCCAAACACTGCCATTGGCAGTGTCTGGGTACTCTCACTACTCAGGGATGGCTACATTCTGTGAATTTCTGCAGCAAGAGAGTATTTAAAAAAAAACGGAAAACCTTAGATTACGGGATGTCGACAGTTTCGGTTTCAGTTTTTAAAAAAAACTAAAATCCTCGGTTCGGTTTCGGTTAACCTACAGCTCATGACTTGATAGAAATCTGTATTGATGGTAGCAACACTCCTTGTGTGCGAGCTAAGGAAAAAAGACTTTTGAAGCTGCACTCGATCACAGTCATAATCAAACACATGTTGAGGTCACTGTTTTAGTTAAGACAAAATTTCAGGCCTGGTGTGTTCTTCTTCAGGTGAGAAACCCAGTTAAACATCAGTGCTACCTTGCATAGCAAGAAAAATACTAATACATTTACACTCATCATCAAATTTGTGAGAGAGTGAGTTAAACATTACACCCACTGTTCTTGTTGATCATCTTTGTTGAGAGCAACAACAGAAATAAATAACTAAATTCTGTACTCCCTATGCTGTTGAAATACATGCATTTAACCCATAACTTAACATAAATAGCAGATGACATTTCTAAAAAATTTCTTGATTAACTAAACATTTCCCTTTTTTACCTTTAAAACAAAACTTATGACACCCTTTGGACTGAGTACATCCAATGATGGGTCATAAGGTGTATTAATTTATGAGGCAGAAATTGAAAAATATGATAAAATTTCTTACATATTTTTTTTATATAACGCTGATTAATTATGGTCATTAGATTGCTAGGAATGGGGTTAAGCAGAATTTAAAAAAAATCACCATTCACTGGTTTAGTTAACTTTTCACCTTTCTGCTGGCACATATTCCTGCCCAGGACAGGATTTGTCTTGCCATTGTAATAAGTATAATTTGGGCATTTCATCAAATTTTCCTCTGTGTAAATTACTTAGATTTGATCAATTTTAATTTGTCAAGTTAAATTTAGATGAATTGGGGGGGGGGGGGGGAGGAGGAGGGGGGGGGGGCATGGTGGTGTTGTGGTAACCAGGTAACCAGTTCTCATCAGATCATTGAAGTTAAGCAATGTTGAGCCTGGATAGTCCTTGGATGGGTGACCGTCTGAGTGATCGATTTGGACTCCCACATTGTGTCGTTGAACAAGGCACTTTAACCCTGAGTGTCCACATGGGGGCACGATCACGCTGTGTACTAAGGCGTACTGTACGCCAATGATGCGCATGATGTCTTCAACCAATCTAACCCTGCCTGTGCTGCAGTGCGGAGTTACGATGTTGGGGTTGTTCTCTCTGGGTACTCCGGCTTCCTCCACCCATAAAACTGTCACCGAAACGATATGACCTTGGCTGTTAAAGTGTCGTTAAACCTTAATAAATAAATATATAAATATTTAGATGAGTGAATTTTTCATTGAATCTAGTCATGGCTGCTTCACAGCAGCCATGACTAGATTTGATGAAAAATATCTTGAAAATACTCAGCAGGTTAAGAGTTAAAATAAAAAACTAAAGTTAAAGTTAATCCATCACATCTTGTTTGACAAAGTCCTTCCTTTTCGAGCTCCGTCAAACTCAGCATAATGAATTTTAAAGCTTAGCTTAACTTGGTAGTACAAAGACCAAAAAAGTGTTTTGCAGAGAAATATTTGTTGTAATTTGGTATAAATTTCCAACAGTTCACATTTTTAATTCATTGCATGAGGCATTAATCCACATCCCATTTGCAATTAACAGGTCAGATTTGTACTAAAGGTATGATAAGTGTGTTTGAAATTAAATTAATAGAATTATTCTTATAACTGGTAATTAATTAATTGGAACATACTACATATGAATTTTTTTCAGATTAACTTCGATCTTCAAGAAATATAGTGGAATACGTAGAATAGAGAAAAGAAGATGCTTAGTGACAATTTGTTGAAAGTCCACGAAAGAGTTGACTCCGCAATTAGACCTTTTCATTTTCAATATTTGATTATCCATCTACCTATGAATAGCATGAAAGGTAGAACTAGTGACTGTAGAACTTGTTAAGGAGGACTGAATAAACTCAATAGTTTATATTGATAGAAGTTGAAGATTTTAACTTTTGAATATGCATTGGGGGGCGCGATGGCTCAGTAGGTAGAGGTGCAGGCTGCAAGCCGAGAGGTCCTCGGTTCGAATCCCACCTGCGGCAACCGCGTTGTGTCCTTGGGCAAGACACTTCACCTCCATTGCCCATGTGGGGGCACGGTGACGCTGTGCACTAAGGCGTACTGCACGTCGATGGTGCACCTGTCTTCAACCAATGCTAACCCTGCTTGTGTGGAGTTAGTATGTTGGGGAGCTGACAGTTGCTCTCCGTTGCTCGGTGGTTCTCTCCGGGTACTCCGGCTTCCTCCACCCGTAAAACTGTCGTGGTCATGATTAGCCATTGTGCAGAAATATATGACCTTAAACACCAATAAATAAATAAATAATAATAATATGCATTGCAAAACTGAACTTCCCTTGAAAGTACACACAATAATAAACTGGAGAGCAGATAACTTTGTATGCTGACATCTTTTTATTTTTCAGTGTATCATCTGAAAAGAGTAGGCCTTTTGAGGAATTCAGGAATTTGATTCCCATAAAACTCAACAAAACTCTAACCCTGTGCACTTCAGTGATCTAAGTCAGAAATTTGTGTATTTTACTGTACACCAAGTACAGTCGCTGTGCACTGGTCATAGTCAGTGATGTGATGTCCACACATGCATTTACCAGGTAATAAAAATCAATAGGCAGCAAACTTTTAATTAATGGATCACTGGGTTGTACCCAGTGCTTCATTAATTAAATTTTTGATGATTATTCCTATAATTAGTGTTTGGAATATAATATTACATCCGTGGAAATATTGCCCACCCAGTGACCAGTCCATACTGTATTTGTTCAGATGTGAACTGCCCACATACAGTTATTGTGACATTGCTGAAGTGTCCTAGTTAGGACTAGGCCTCCCATCCCCTAGAAAATTTTGCAAAATTTAGTGCTCTAAAAGTTAACTCTTAACCCGCTGGGTATTTTGAGATATTTTTTCATCAAATCTAGTCATGGCTGCTTTACAGCAGCCATGCCTAGAATTGATGAAAAATTAATCTAAATATACATGTAACAAGAAATCATTGGTGAAAAAACCCTTTCAATTTACAGTGGAAAATATGTTTAAATATGCCAAAATTATACTTATATCAATGACAAGAGAAACCCTGTGCTGGGCAGGAATATCTGCCAGCAGCATGCAAAGAGTTAATGTAGGCCATTTATAGAGTGTGTAGCCCTATATTGCAAACCATTTTAGGGCCCTGTATGTTATATGACAGTTGCATTGAATTAGTTTTGTTTTTTAGCTCACCAACTTTAGTTGTGTGAGCTTATGGCATGGCTTGATCAGTCGGTGTCAGCGTACGTGTCCAGTAATGTTAAATTTTCTGTTTAGGTCACTTACTCGCCCTATTTCCATATCATGGCCTTTATAATGCTGCTTTATGATGATTATTATCATTCTACCATGATTTAACCCCTCATATCCTGCATTTTAAACATTTTTCTTGACATTTTTACTTGCGTTTAGTTTTCTATTTAGCTCGAAATTTCATGTTTAACTTAATGTTCAGGTCAGCTGCTGTGCTCCTTCTCTTCCCATCACTATTCATCATACATGTTCCTCCGTATCATTTTTTTAAACATTTTTCTTGAAATTTTTAGTTGCGTTTAGTTTTCTGTTTAGCTCAGAGTTTCATGTTTAACTAAGTGTTTAGGTCAGCTGCTGTGCTCCGTCTCTTCCCATGGCATTTATATTCATCATACGTGTTCCTCAGTATCATTGTTCCATGATTAACCCCTCATACCCTGCATTTTAAACATTTTTCTTGACATTTTTAGTTGCGTTTAGTTTTCTGTTTAGCTCGGAATTTCATGTTTAACTTAGTGTTCAGGTCAGCTGCTGTGCTCCTTCTCTTCCCATTGCACTTATATTCATCATACATGTTCCTCAGTATCATTGTTCCATGATTAACCCCTCATAATCTGCATTTTAAACATTTTTCTTGAGATATTTAGTTGCATTTAGTTTTCTGTTTAGCTCAGAATTTCGTGATTAACTAAGTGTTTAGGTCAGCTGCTGTGCTCCTTCTCTTCCCATGGCACTTATATTCATCATACATATTCCTCAGTATCATTGTTCCATGATTAACCCCTCATACCCTGCATTTTAAACATTTTTATGGCCCCCAACTTAGGTTGGGTGGCATAATGTGATTGAAGTGTCCGTCTGTGTGTCCATGTGTGTGTGTGTGTGTGTGTCCGAGCCAATAACTCAAAAACGGTTAGGGCCACAGTCATCAAACTTCACACAGTTATAAAGGACCATGGAAGGATGTGCCACACACCATAGCCGGGTTCGTACCTTCAAGGTCAAGGTCACATTTCAAGGTCACACTAAAAATTGGCCAATATTCGTGTCTCAGCCATAACTCAGAAATGAATCATAGTACAATTGTTAAACTTTTTACAAATGTTAAGGACAGTCAGAAGGTGTGTCGCTTATAACAGTTTCCGCCGCATCTGCAAGGTGAAGGTCATGGGGGGGGGGAGCATGTGTTACCTTAGTAACATTCTTCTTGACATTTTTATTTGCGTTTAGTTTTCTGTTTAGCTTGGAATTTCATGTTTAACTAAGTGTTTAGGTCAGCTGCTGTGCTCCTTCTCTTCCAATGGCACTTATATTCATCATATATGTTCCTCAGTATCATTGTTCCATGATTAACCCCTCATACTCTGCATTTTAAACATTTTTCTTGACATTTTTAGTTGCGTTTAGTTTTCTATTTAGCTCAGAATTTCATGTTTAACTTAGTGTTTATGTCAGTTTCTGTGTTTTACTTTTAAGAGGTTGTGTTTAGGTCAGCTTTGTCGCATGTTATGAGCCTGTTTGATACAGTTCTTGTGTTTGCCAAAGCTCCTTTCAAAGAGGAATGTTGCTGAGTTATAGGGCGTTGGCGTCCTTCTTGTGTTGTATCCTATTAATGTCATATGAAATTTATATTGAAATAAGATTTTGGCTTGACATCAGAAAAACCATCTTGAGTAAACTTCAGTGCAAGGAGAAGAACCAATAAAAACAAGGGTAAAAGCTTACAACTAGTGGCTGTAAACTATGATTCTACATGGAGGGGGGTCGAAAAGGATATGAAACAGATGCAGACAAGGCAAAATTGCTGGTACTTTTCACTCCCACAAGGCCGCAATATGGTGGATCCATATTTGCTGTTATGCCAATATCAGACTACCATATTTACTCTATGTAGTGGGAAACTCTATGATTTGGGACACACATTTTTTCCAGAAAACTATATTTTTTTTATGCTCTAAAGTTTGGGACATTCAGGAGATTTGTTTCCAGTTGACCCGTCGCTAGTAGCAGACGACACTCATAAAAAAATTCTTGAGTAACTAAAAATTTTCATTTTTTGCTTCCAAAACATAGCTTATGATCCCTCATTGGAATGAGCGCAATGCGCTCGTTTCAATGAGGGATCATAAGCTATGTTTTGGAAGCAAAAAATGAAAATATTAAAAAAATTGGACGGCGATTTTTGTGTATAGTGATGGAAAATGAATCACACACAACTTTATTCAGCATCAGATCAAGACCAGGCTGTGTTCTTTTCCTATTTTCTAAGAATTGGGACACCTGTGAAAATAATTATTTTTTAGCTGTCCCAATATATAATCTGAAGGCATGATTGAGGTATTGTACCCTGTGGACATCTGTTTTTTGAGTTGATACACTACTATAGTCACCGTGGACTGGCCGTAATCTATGGGTGGGCAGTAGTGCTCAAACGACTAGTGAATTCCAAAGTCGACTAGTCAATACCCAAAAGTCAAGTCGACTTTGACTAGTCATTGGTGATAACTTATCTCCTTATAACAGTGTTGGTGTTCCGGTAGAGTGCTGAAGGTCCAAATTTGGCTTTACTTGGGCATTCATATACAGCAACTTACTGGAACATTATTCTGTTAATGTGCTTCTAATTATGCTAAGAGTGAAATTATTTAATTTGCCTTGTCGCGATTTATGGGAGAGTGCTTATAGGCACTCTCCCATAAATTGCAACAAGGCAAATTAATAACATATCCTGATAGCCCAAAATAATTCAGCAATCTACTTGTACCAGTTAAAACAAACTACTGTCACTACTATTAGATAGCAATAGATGTACACATTGATTGCCCAATATTGCTGTGCAAACTGCCTGACAGTGGCACAGAAGGGATACTATCTACCTAAAAGCTTGAACTCTGACGACTAGTCGACTGCACAATTGAGAGTCGACTACTGGTTTGCCCAGAGTCGACATCGACTAGTCGACTAATCATTTGAGTACTAGTGGGCAGTCATGTCCAGACACACACTTACCGGCGGTAATAAAGATCATCATCAACAAAATTTTAATTAATAAAGTTGTACCCGGTGCTTCATAAATTAAATTTTTTATAATTATTCTTATAATTAGTGTTTGGAATCTAATATTATTGGAAATATTGCCCACTCGTTAAAACTGACCAGTCCACGGTGGATGTATTGTACTTATCTGCAAGTATGTATAAACTGCTATACTGAAAAAAGAAGAAACCTTGGTAACAACTGACAGCAGCCCTTGAAATTAGGAATATTTTACCACAGCAATCAATTGCCGTGGTAAATTCCATTTCCCACGGCATTGCCAAAGCAATCACAGACACGTAAATCAATTCTGTACATTATGTGGAGACGATGAGTTGTAAGCCTCGGGCTTTATGTCTAATCTATGGCCTTGTTTGTGTAGTTTAAGATTTTTTCACTTGGATTCCTGGAAATAAATATGGTTTGAATTAAAGAACATCACAAATCAAGTACTAGGAGTGCATGTAGTCTTTCCTAACTCAAGCATTGAATATCAGGGCTGGCAGGTAACTGCCAGTCCTGATATTCAATACTTGAGTTCTATAATTAAGAGTGTTGCACAAGGGTATTTTGGGTGGGACGTTGCCCATGATTTCTAATACACATAATTGAAATATTATAAATTGAGCATCTAGGAAAAATGTTACCACAGCATTAATGTGCCGTGGTAAAACTAATTTACTACAGTATTCACCATGGCAGTGCTGATTGCTGTGGCCAATTTCGAGGGCTGTGACAGAAGTAGAAGTCTCTCTCATCCCTTTATCCAACTTGAATTGATATCAGACAAAACTTAGCGCAAAATTTCTTGAATAACTGAAAAAATTCATGTTTTTACCTAAAAAGCATAGCTTATGACCCCTCATTGGAATCTTTTCAAGTAGCTATTTCCAATGAGGAGTTATAAGATATGTTTTAGGGACAAAAATAGGAAAAGAAATAAAATTTGAATAGGTATTTTTGAATACCTCCGGCTGGTTTTGCCATTGGTCGGCAAAAGGTTAAAGGGAGGGATACATCAAGGATAACTCTCACAAACGATTTTTCACTTCTTTTTTTTATCACTCTGTGATTCCAGTGGAGCTTAGATCTTAAAGTGATGTTTAGTGCCATGCATGCAGCCAGTCAATCATGAAAAGCAATTACAGGTTTAATTTGGTTCCGGTGATTCCCACAGATAAGTACATATTATCTTGTCTCATTTACAGAGCATTAGAATTATGTGTTTCAAGTCAACATTATTCTCAAAGAATATTGTATTGACAAGAAAAAAGCTGATCCAAGACCTAATGAATCAGTCACATCCACTCATGTCATTTACAAATTGAGCTGTTGAAAAAGAAAAATTTCAACGAAACCATGTCATGTGACACATGATTGAAATGTGCTGATCGAGGTCATTGCAATGAGAGGCCACATGTTATAGTTTTGTTGAAATGTGTTTGGGGGGAGGAGGTGGGGGAGGGGGGGGGGGGGGAAATAACAATATTAGACCCCACAAAGTAGATCTTCTGTTTCTCTGGCCATTTTTTGTAAAATTGCAAGTGAGCGGGTGTTTTTTTATTTTATTTTTGTAATTATTTCTTTGCCAGCAAAAGTTCATATTCTTGGTCTGTTTTATGTTTTAGTCCTCATAATCTACAGAACAGCAGGGATGGTGGGGTATTTTGTCCCTTGAGTGCTTAAAGCATTGCAAAGCCTTGTTGCACTCCAGAGACAAAGTTAGCAATTTTATTAGCTTGGGTAAAATATCAGACATAAATCATTTAATTTTTATTTTTAGCACACCTTGAAGTAGTCAAGCTGAGCTTATCTAATCGCTCTCCGTTCGTCAACACCATTTTTTGGACTTCTCTTCCAAAACCACTGGACCAATTCAAGTGAAAGCTTGTGTGAGTGATGTCCCGAAGGGGTATTGTGTTTTTCTTCAACTCAACATGCCCATCCCCACAGGGAGGGGTTAGGGGAAAATGCTCCAAAACTTTAAAAAAAATCTTCTTTTCATGAACCAGTGGACACAGTGACTTAATATTTGGTATGGAGCTTCCTTTTGAAGTGTAGAAAAAAGTTTGTTCAAACGAAGTTCATGGAGCAATATTTGCCTTTGTAATGGGAGGGGCAAGATTTTTGGCCCCACCCAAAATTCTATTTTCTGAACCGATGGTCTGATTTGAACCAAATTTGGTATGTGGTATTATTGGGTCATAAGTACTTGACTCATGCAAAAACAATTTTTCTGTGGGAACCCCAGGAACTAAAACTAGAAATATTTTCAAATGCCCATATTTCCCAAACCACACGGAACAGAGAACTGTTATTTGGTATGAACCATTACCATTGCCATTGGTTGTGTCAGGGTGTTTTGCAGGGGGCATCAAAAAAAATGTTGAGTCAGCATATTTGCAAAAATTAAAAAAAATTTTTTTTCTCCAGAACTAATGATCAGAATCTTTTCATGTTTGGTATACAGCATCCATTGAGGGTCACATACAAGTTTGTTAAAATGAAGCCTCCTGGTTCATATTTGGGCTCAATACAGGAGACCAAATTTTAAGTTAGTGCAATATGAGGCAATTTCTTTAAAAATCTTCCTCTTCAGATCCACCAGTCAGAATGCTTTCATATTTGGTATACAACATCTCTAGGGGAGGCAGTTTCCAGGTTGTTCAATTCGAGTGCCTAGGTTAATATTTGGGCTCCATATGGGAACATGAAATTTAACTTAGTACAATATGAGGGAATTTCTTCAAAATTCTTCTTCTTCAGATCCACTCGTCAGAATGCTTTCATATTTGGTATACAAGATCCCGGGATGACCCGCATTGTGTCCTTGGGCAAGGCACTTTATCCCGGTTGCCTTCATGGGGGCATGATGATGCTGTGTACTAAGGTGTACTGCACGTCGATGGTGCACATGTCTTCAACCGCTGTAACCCTGCTTGAGCGGAGCTTGAACAGAGTCTACAGTAAACAACACTTCAGGATCCTTAAACCCTTTACCCAACGCAGACGATATCAAAATTTATTATTTTAAATATTATATTTTTAAATTTTTCAAAAAAATTCAACAAAACCATATCATGTGACCCCTCGTTGGAACGAGCTCAACAAGCTCGTTCCAACAAGGGGTCACATGATATGGTTTTGTTGACATTTTTGAAATATAATATTTTTTCAACTGCTGAATTTGCATATTACGCGGGTGGATGTGGGCGATTCGTTGGGTAAAGGGTTAACTTGGAAAATAACGCAATAGTCTGTACGACATCAGTGACCAGTCACCACAAAAAGCCCTTTCAGTAAATATCTCCATTGGGTTCAGCCTAACTTCCCTTTAACCCTTTGAACCCTTTGAACCCTGGTGGTATCTTCCATGATGCTTGAACTATTCTAGTCACTCCTGAGGGGTTCAAGGATTGACAATGGATCTTTTGGAGATTGATTGCTTAATGTAGATTCATTCTTGGACTCTGTTTATATCGGGTTCTGTTCAACTTATATGACCCCTAAAAAGAATGGGCTCATCAAGCTCATTCCACTGAGGTATCATAATCAATGCTTTTGAGGCAAAAAATGAAACTTTTCAGTTAGTCAAGCTCTTTTTTTTCCCAATAGTCTTGTTGGGTAAAGAGTTTATTTTATTTGTGAGGAAATATTGAAGCCAAGATTAAAATTTATGTTTTATTTTAGAGATATTATTTTTCAAAGTTCATCTTTGTACCATGTTATTCTTTTTCTGCTCATTTTTGTTGACTGTGTTGTTAATGCTACTCTCATAGTTTGGAAAGAGTGACATCGAAACAGAAAGAGAGAAATTTGGATTTGAAGTCCAATGCCATAACCACTGAGCCATTAAATTAAATTAGACTAATCTGAAAAATGATTATGATGTTGGCTAACTCTTTTTTATTCCTTGCCCCAGAGGGGGATATAGTAATGAGTTCCATCCATCCATCCATCCATCCATCCATCCATCCATCCATCCATGTCCTTCCAGCCATCCATCCTTCCCTATTTCTTGTCATCACATTTAAAAGAAAACTATTCAAAATATGTTTCTCAGATATAATATGTATCTTTTTGACAATAATATCATGAACGGATTGTGAACCATCTCTTTCCAAATATTTCTTCCAGAGTTGTTGCCCTTGTTGGACTTAGACAATTTCAAAGAAAACTGTTACGGGTTTTTCTTCTAAATTTAATGTATAGGTTTTTGATGGTAATATTATCAATGGAATTATGAACCAGCGGTATCCAAGTATTTCTTTGCGAGTTATTGCCCTTGTTATTCAAGTATTCAGGGATGTTTTATCATTCAAAATTTGAGTAACTACCTTGCTCTGATGGTAAAGTAGTAAGTATTACCATAGCATCCTATGTTACAAAATTTAGCCGTAGTGATATAATATTGGCCATTACATTTGCTAAAGGGTTAACTCTTTACCTAACATGAAAAGCAGACGACACTTGCAAAAAAAATTCTTGAATAACTAATTTTTTTCATTTTTTGTCTCAAAAACATAGGTTATGACCCCTCGTTGGAACGAGCTCGACGAGCTCGTTCCAACGAGGGGTCATAACCTATGTTTTTGAGACAAAAAATGAAAAAAATAGTGAAAATTAATTGGCGATTTTTGAGAATAGCGCTGGCCGGTTTTGGCCGTTACGTTGGGTAAAGGGTTAAATGACCCAGTGTTAGAACTGGGAGGTTTTGATTTTTCAGATTTGGTTCGGTTTCAGAAAAAAACCTTGATTTTGGTTCAGCTTTTCTATGTGTTAAGAACATGAACATACAGTTAGGGCTGCACGATATTCAAAACTGAATACCAGTATCAGTATTAAAAAAAAATACCGTGGTATACCGGTATATCGAAACCTGTTCAGATATATGAACACAAGTACCACATTCGAGACTCGAGGCATCACAGTCGGAACAAATTAGCATGCCTTGATGATGCAGTTCGAAACACCCAACACAGACAATATCAAAAATTATTATTTTCAAAATTAATTCATCAGATTTTCCCCAAACATTTCAACAAAACTATATCATGTAACCCTCATTGGAACGAGCTCAACGAGCACGTTCCAATGAGGGGTCACATAATATAGTTTAGTTGAAATTTTTGAAAATTATTTTTTCAACTGCTGAATTTGTACATTATGAGGGCACAAGCAGATGATTTGGTGGATAAAGGAATAATATTATTCATTCGGGGCTACAATTAAAAGACTCAAGACATCTTGAAAATTAAACTGTGGGTAAATAAAAAATGACGATAAACCGATATTTTTGTAATTACACCGGTATTCAATCGATATTGGTTTGAATACCGGTATATATCGGTTTATCGATATACCGAGCAGCCCTACATACAGTAAACAACACTTCAGGATCCTTAAACCCTTTACCCAACGCAGACGATATCAAAATTTATTATCTTAAATATTATATTTTTCAAAAAAATTCAACAAAACCATATCATGTGACCCCTCGTTGGAACGAGCTCGACGAGCTCGTTCCAACGAAGGGTCACATGATATGGTTTTGTTGAAATTTTTGAAATATAATATTTTTTCAACTGCTGAATTTGCATATTACGTGGGCGGATGCGGGCGATTCGTTGGGTAAAGGGTTAACTTGGAAAATAACGCAATAGTCTGTACGACATCAGTGACCAGTCACCACAAAAAGCCCTTTCAGTAAATATCTCCATTGGGTTCAGCCTAACTTCCCTTTAACCCTTTGAACCCTGGTGGTATCTTCCATGTCAGCTCAATGGCAGCAACTGGAAGAGTCCATACTCATTATTTGAGGGTACACCAATTAACATTTTCAACATGCAGCCTTTGGGCTGCGCATTGAAAATGCTGATTGGTCTAGCCCACACATTCACTTCGCCACCATCTTACTCAAAGTATGGTGTATCATGTTCCTGGACCTGAAAGTGGCCTCTTGGGTTCAAAGGGTTTATCATTCTTAGTGGTTCTCGGGGATCAGTTTCTAAACCTATTGTGCTAGAAAAAAAAACAACACATAAATTAGGTCTCAGAAAGTAGATCTTCTGTTTCTTAGGCCTTTTTTTTTTGTAAAATTGCATGCGGGTGGGCGTTTTTTTATTTATTTTTTATTTGTGTAATTATTTCTTTGCCATTAAAAAGTTCATGTTCTTGGTTTGTTTTATAAAATATGATTTGTTATGTTATTGTGATATTGCGTTATCTGAGATATGATTTGTTATGTTATTGTGATATTACATTATATAAGATATGATTTGTTATGTTATTGTGATATTACATTATATAAGATATGATTTGTTATGTTATTGTGATATTACATTATATAAGATATGATTTGTTATGTTATTGTGATATTACATAAAATAAGATATGATTTGTTATGTTATTGTGATATTACATTATATAAGATATGATTTGTTATGTTATTGTGATATTACACTTTTTAAGGGTAGTATTTCAGAGAATGAACTTTAGAACTGGTTATAAAATTGATTTTACTCTGTAATATCAAGTAGTCATTTACTTGTTTATTTCATACACTTTCTTTTTACAAAAATAAATAATTTGTTTCATAAAGTTACTGAAATAAATCTCTTCTCAAGTACTGTTGTATTGTCTTCTGATGTCATTCAGATTTCCATTAACCCTTTACCCAAGGTAACTGCTCAAACCAGCCAATGCTATTCACAAAAATCATCATTCAATTTTCATTATTTAGTTCTTTTTTTTGTGTCCAAAACATAGCTTACTACCCTCATTGGAACATGCTTGTCCCAATGAGAGTCATAAGCTATGTTTTTGAGGCAAAAAATGAAAAAAATTAGTTATTCAGGAATTTTATTTGCAAGTGTCGTCTTCTTTTTGTATTAGGTAAAGGGTTAAAGTAATAAGGTCCTACCGTAAGTGTTGGAAAACCACCGTCACTGGATACTGGTAAACTTCAAAGGACATAGACAATAGAGGTCACTGACCAGTCAGTATCAAGGCATTTTGAAATAGATGCAATGGATTCAGGATCCCTAAAGGCTGTGGAAACTCCTAGAAAGTTATGGAAAACTAGGATTTCATTTTCCATGGCCTGAAAAATCTTAGAATATTCAGTGTTTTTTTTAACCCTTTACCAAACGCAGACGATATCAAAATTTTTTATTTTAAATATCATTTTTTAAAATTTTTCAAAAAATTTCAACAAAACCATATCATGTGACCCCTCGTTGGAACGAGCTCGGCGAGCTCGTTCCAACGAGGGGTCACTTGATGTGGTTTTGTTGAAATTTTTTGAAAAATAATATTTTTTCAACTGCTGAATTTGCATATTACGCGGACGGATGCGGGCGATTCGTTGGGTAAAGGGTTAATAACCTCTGAAAAAGCTATGGAAATTCACAGAACTCCAATCACTGATATGTTCTGCAAACTCATGGAGAGTTTTTAGAGAGGATATATATGCCGGGGGGGGGGGAGGGGGGGGGGGGTTGGGGTGGGGGGGGGGGAGAGTTTCAGTTGTTATTAACAAAATAATAAACAAAGTTTGTGCAGACATCTCTTCATTTATAAAGACAGCTGGTGTATGATACCCACAGACTGATATGTACCCATATCATTGTTTGCTACACCCATAGAAACTTGTGCATCAAACAAGAAATCTGCAGTTCATGAACCACCTGGGAAGTCCATTCTGTGGTCCATAAACACCAGTTTTGCTTGTTAGAAGCTTAGATTTCAAATGTAAAGGTCGTAGCTGGATGCTGGATGTCTTCCCGTTTGATTGCCAAATACCACATCAACATGGTTCACAGAAGCTATTTTGATGAAAGTGCAGCCGTAAAGATGAGAGAAGAGGAGTTGATGCTACATCGAAAAATCAAACACAGTCACCTTAACCATCATAATTCAACCAAAGCAACAGCACAAAAAAGAAAAATAAAACTCAACGAATCTTGACGGTCCTTGTGACTAAAGTAGGAGGTATCGCTCCTCCCCGTGCCCCTCCATCCACTCTGCCCAATGATATCGTTATGTTTTTGATTACACACTTACTTTAAATATTTGTGTCAGTGGCGTAGCCAGGTCCCCCACCCCTGGATAAGCCACTGCCCATACCCCCCCCCCCCCCTCCTCCCGACTTCACTGTGCACATGATGTGCGAAAATGTATGGAAGAAAAAGGCTGTAGTAAAGGTGAGCAGTATAGCACGTACCCGATTATGCCCGATTGGGGGACCCCGGAAGTGACGTCATGTCACGTGACCCAGTGGCGCCATGTTTGGTTGTCATGGTAACCCACGTGAGTGGCCATCTTGTGACATCATCCCCATAGTGATACATGGTCCTAGTGTGCATCTGCAGCGCATGTTGTTAGGCTGATACTTGTTTCCGTTGTCCATTTTGTATACCGGAGACTGCCATCTTGGTTTCTATGGTAGCAGCACGTGGTTGCTATGTTACCCAATTTTCTGCAATGGGGCAGGGATATGTTCAGAGGGTATGTTCCTTTCTACCAGAGTAATTTCCCATTTAATAGAATTATCAAATAGACCCGACAACCTCTCCAAATCACCAATAAAGCAATTGCTTTAAAGCTCATTTGCTCGATGGGCTTTTCAGTAAATGCTCGATGGCTTATAAGGGGAATTTGGGATAGGTATGTCCTGGGGTGTTCTAGAAGGCTGAGCCAAACAAGTAATAGTATCCTTAGATAAGTATCCTATAAAAGGTATCCTCAAATACTACAATACCGAAATGAGTCGAAGAGCAGTATGTGTGAGTCACTCGAACGAGCAATTGCTCTATAGCTCATTTGCTCGATGGGATGCGAGTCATTCGAGCAGTATGTGTGAGTCACTTTACCGAGCAATTGCTCTAAAGCTCATTTGCTCGATGGTCTTCGAGTCGTTGGAGCAATGACTTTTCAGTAACTGCTGGATGATTTATAAGGGGAATTTGGGATAGATATGTCCTGGGGTGGCCAAGAAGGCTGAGCCAAACAAGTAATAGTTCCTCAGATAAGTATCCTATAAAAGGTATCCCCAAATAATACAATACCAGGCCATAGGTATGCTCAAATACCGAAACGAGTCGAAGAGCAGTATGTGCGAGTCACTCGAACGAGCAATTGCTCTATAGCTCATTTGCTCGATGGGATTTGAGTCGTTCGAGCAGTATGTGCGAGTCACTCGATCGAGCAATTGCTCTAAAGCTCATTTGCTCGGGGGCTTCAAGTCATTCGAGCAATGACTTTTCAGTAACTACTCGACAGCTTATTGGCTTTGGCTTTAGGAATGATAGAGGCTTTTATTATCCAAAAGGAAGATAACTCTGCATACTGATTATGGAAAATCAGAGCAATTATGCGGTTGTTTGTGATGATTCTACAAAGTAAATATGGATTCTGGGAGGGGGGGGGATCCAAGCCAGAAAATTACTCTAGTTCAATCGAACTTACCCCAGGGCCCATACGTGCTAAGCCGAATGAGGAATCCGTATCAAATAAAGTCGTTTTTGGTGATTTGGAGAGATTGTCGGGTCTATTTGGGTAATTCTGCGAAACGGGAAATTACTCTTGTACAAAGGAGCATACCCTCTGAACATGTCCCCCGCCCCAGTGCAGAAAATTGGGTAACATAGCAACCACGTGCTACCATAGAAACCAAGATGGCGGCCTCCAGTGTACAAAATAGACGACGGAAACACGTATCACCTTAACAACACGCGCAGCGCATGCGCACAAGACCGCGTATCACTATGGGGATGACGTCACAAGATGGCCGCTCATGCGGGTTACAATGACAATCAAACATGGCGTCACTGGGTCACGTGACATGGGGTCGCTTCTGCCGGGATCCCCCAATCGGGCACGATCGGGTACATGCTATACTACTAAGGTGGCTCATTCCCGCCTTTGGGGGCACCCTGATAAACATACCAGTATTATTTTGCTTTTCTATTTGCGCCCAAAATCTGAAGTGTCTAACGGAAAAGAATGCCCAAAAGAGCTAAAGCAACCTACATTCACCCTCCTGGGAATCTTGGAAGCGGGGCAGTGCTTATTTACTGCGGTAAGCAATTTCTGCTTTACTGGGAAAATAGGATATGGAACGAACCCGAGGTGGAAGTCATTTAACCCTTTATCTAACATGGAAAGCAGACGACACTTGCAAAAAAAATCCTTGAATAACTAATTTTTTTTCATTTTTTTATCTCAAAAACATAGGTTATGACCCCTCGTTGGAACGAACTCGTCCCAACGAGGGGTCATAACCTATGTTTTTGAGACAAAAATGTAAAAATAATGAAACTTAATTGGCGATTTTTGTGAATAGCGCTGGCCGGTTTTGGCCGTTACGTTGGGTAAAGGGTTAAAGCGGGCAACATAGGTTTCAACGATTGACTAAACTTGACTGCATCCCACTGTTGCTGTCGTGAGATAGCCAGGTCACCTGCATTTCTAATTTGTACATGGCTGTTCGATTTGACTTGTCCAACTCGTCGCATTGCAGATTTCACAACACTCACCCCTATTTATCCGTGCTTAATGGACCTAAGCCTAAACTTGTGAAAATTAATTTACATGTCATTTCTTCTATCGTCATTATTACTCTTAAGTGATTCCTAACCTTTAAAACAATCTCCGTCAAGTGGGCGAATTTAATGCGGCTCATGGAGAGTAAGAAAATGCAACACCTGTCGCTTGCCAAGAACTCTGTTAATTATCTCCCGTAAAAACAATAATCAATAGCTTCTTTTTTGAAGTAACAATGCAAGAGCTCTCAAGGATACCAGATCGATATTGTAAGATCGTGGTGTACTTGCTGTGTATGTTGATTGGTATTTGAGTGACAATATTAAGATTCACGTCGATGTTGGTTATGCTCTCCCATGAAGTCCATTCAATAGTCAAGACAATAGTCGGAGTATTGTTCCGACTGTCGCCGAATTTGAAATCAGAGTGTTGGGCTCGGTAGATGTCTAGCATGCAAGTGTCTTTGACACTTGCCGTAGATGCCGGAGCTACGACGAGTGTCAAAGACACTTACATGTCAGGAAGTCCCTGGGAATGCTTCCTCGGCAAAAAATTCAAATTTAGTATAACAAACTGAGCTCTCTGGGGGAATTTAGGGATCATTTCCATCCCCTTTCTTGAAAAAACGTGTACTATTTCACAATACAAATACAAAACACCACACCAACAAACCCATAGTTAGTACACACGGTCCTAGACAGCAACATGGTTTTGTCCAGTTCCGCAAGGTCTCAAGAGTATAGCATTTTAAAAAAGCAGCGTGGCTTGTTCATTAACCCTTTACCTAACCTGAAAAGCAGACGACACTTGCAAAAATAATTCTCGAATAACTAAAGTTTTTCATTTTTTGTCTCAAAAACATAGGTTATGACCCCTCGTTGGAACGAGCTCGTTCCAACGAGGGGTCATAACCTATGTTTTTGAGACAAAAAATGAAAAAAATAATGAAAATTAATTGGCGATTGTTGAGAATAGCGCTGGCCGGTTCTGGCCGTTACGTTAGGTAAAGGGTTAATGTTCCAAGACCACCGGTTTGGAATACGACTAGACGTACGACTTTCACAAGTGGTTAGTGGTAGTAGTCAATTTAGAAAACTATCAGATCTGAACATCATTTACCGGGGATTCTTTTAGGTGTCTGCAATGGCCGTTTATGGGACCCTTTCCCAATAACATTTGAGCATGATTTTTTTCCAATTCTTAACCCCAAATGTCCCAATGTCAGTTCCCACTCAACAAAAATTTGATGCACAACTGGTGCCCTGAACTGGGTAGTCAAAGGCCTTATAACCCCCTAGTTCAGGACACCATTTGTACATTAAATTTATGCTTGTTCAACGAAGTCTCTTAATTGAAAGACAAATGGCAAGTTCTTTTTAAGAGTAAAAGAACAGTTTGGTAGAGGCTACAAAGACAGCGTGAACATGATTCCATGTGACTGTTTGTTATAAAACTTGCTTGTAGTTTACATACAGTTGCTTAGGCATCGATCTTAAATGTTCTCTGCTCAATTCGAATGTGAAATCTCTTAGTCTTTGTATGTTTTCTCCTCAAATACAAATTCCCAGTTGGAACTCCCTTAACGCAAATTTTCCCAAATGGCATGGGCCCTGAACCCTCCCCCAAAGAGGGCAGAAGAATCCATGTTTACTCACATCGACTGTAAAATGAAAAAAAAACTACGCTGATATCTCCATCTGGAATATGAGGCCGTGAAATATAATGACTAGATCCAGGAGATCAGGTTTCAAATCTAGTCTGGTAAGAAAATACTTGATTACTTTCAAGCGGTTCGATATCTTAAGACTCCAATGAAAACGGAAAATGTCCCGACTTGAAAATTTATTGTTTTTTTTTTATCCGGGTCTGAGAGTTCAGTAAGAAAACTGGTTATAGATGTAATATATGATGGAGTACTTTATACCTGTACGTCATGATGTAGAGGATAACCATGCTTAACACATAACACAGCAACATTAAGAGTCTCAACCCACTGGCGTCTAACTTTCTTTCATGTTACTCCATAATTTCAGGAACTGATTTCCAGCACTTCCGATGACTGTATCAGAGCTCATTGTCTTAAGGATGAGGTTAATCCTTTGAGACTTTAATTATTCTTACGTTCAAACGTCACTGGGAATTCAGTTTCTTTAACGTTTTTCAAAATGATAGGTCGGAAAGTACAAATAACAAAATATTTTTCACATTAGTAATTATCTTGTTGAGGGCTAGATTATTTTTGGTGGTCTGAATTTGTTATTCAAAACTTGTTTTATTACAAATTATTGGAGAGTGCCCGCAGGCACTCTCCAATAATTTGTAATAAAACTAATTTATATAAACAAAATATTATTTGTGTTTGACTGAATATAAAATATGAGCAAGGAAAGTGTTGGCTTTTGCTCTGGTATCCTCATTTTTTGAAAGCCCTGATAGTGGTTTCTAGCACTCAACCAGTTAAGACGTCTTGACAGCAGGATTATATTAGTATTTTAAGCTGCGATAACAGTTCGCTCAACGGTTGTCACTGAGCACTATTCTAGAGAAAATAGGAACTGAAGTTAAAACTTTAAAAAATCAAAAAATAACGAAAGCGTGTATCGGAGCAAAAACCCAAATTTTCCTTGCTCATATTTTATATTCATTCAATACACAGAACGACACACGCGTGTGAATGGGTTAATCGATAATGCACGAGGGCCAGCGCGGAAGGATATAGCGAGAGGCCATCCTTTCGCGATGGCACAAGTGCCATATCGATTAACCCATCCACATGTGTGTGTTGTTCTGTGTTTATTACACGCCCTCACGTCTATAGAAGGGCACTCAGCAATTCATTTGACAACTATCAACAAAAACAACACATTTTGTCGCCAACCAAATTTGCGAGGGGAACCCATGTTACTATTTCGTCCCTGAGTTCCAATGTGTCCCGTGTGCCTACTGGCACATAGAACATTTTGGAACTCAGGGGACGATTTTTAGCTATAGCTAGCGATTCAAACTGTAATTGCGTTGCACGATTTGTAAAAAATTCCAATGGAATTTCGCTTCTATTTAAAAATAGAGCGTCAACGATTTCCGTTCCGCACATATGTGCGGAACAGATTTTTCTTTTCCGCGTGGTTTAGTGTTGTTGTAGATGAGGATTAAATAGAATAGGCGTGTAATAAAACGCAAATAATATTTTGTTTATATAAATTTGTTCTATTACCTCAGGGCACTCTCCAATAATTTGTATTAAAACAAATTTGGATAACATATTCAGACCACCAAAAATAATCTAGCCCTCAACCAGTTAAAATATCTGCCTCATTTACTTAATTCAAGCTGAATTGTGGTATACTATGTACACAAACACAACTCAGCTACAGTATGGGAGAAGGAACCAACGAGCCTTGTTGGAGTTTTTCCTGGATATCCTGTGCGCCATCGCCGCCTGTACTCCACCCTCGTGTTCTGTCTTAATATCCTGAGCAGACGTTTTAAGTCAGGCCTATTCCGGCAGATAACACTTGACTAAAATCAAATGGTAGGCCATAAGTCTTGATACCGTTACTGTTTAATAAATTTTCTTTATTTCCAAGGCTTTTCCAACTGAAAACTGTGCAGTATCCTTAATGAAAGTGTCAATGACACTATAGCTTAACCTGACTGTGTGTAGAGTTTGATGAAAAGGATAATGTTCAATGTTTATGAATAGATTATGAAATAAGACAAGAATTGTGATAATTGGGAATATTGTAATTTCTGTTCCCTGTATGCTACGTTTTCAATAAAAATAATATGAGGTGCAGACTGTATTAAAGATTTGAGGCCTGAGTTAATATGACCCTCACAGTTAATGTATGTTAACCAAAGTTACCACGTTACAGGTAAAATCGTTCCAAAACGAGTCATCCTACCAAGTTACAATGAAGTCCCTTCATAAATGGTTCGGTAGTCACGGTTGACCGATGATGACCGAAATAGGAGAGACTCATATAGATATCACCAGACCTGGTATTTTCAGGAGAGCGATTTATTCACTCGCCTACTGCTCGCCTTAAAAGAACTGAGGAGGGCGAAAAATAGTCCTCCTAGCCTCAGAAAATAATGATTACCACAACAGTCTATCCTAAAATCCACAGGTTTTCAGATCTTTGCTATGTTAGTGGTCTCTGCAATATGGCCACACTGCCCCTCCCACACCCGGAGGTGTGGGAGGGGCAGTGTAGCCGTCTTACAGAGACTACCTGGTCAGCAGCCCCAAGTACAATATACAAAGCCCACTAGGCAGAATTCATTAATAGTACAACTTCATCTTGCCACTTTTAACTTTTGTAAGCTTGAGGAGAGCTAATCGCCCCCCTAGGCCAGTGAGGAGAGCGACTTTTAGCCCTCCTGCATTTTTAAGAATGCCAGGCCTGTATCATACCAAGTTATGCTACCAAGTTACACTCAAGTCCCTTCATAAAAGGCAACCCGTAGACAGTGCTAAAGGAATCTAGGTCACGTGACCAGGTGGCGGTAACGCCTGACCGATCGTGACCAAAATAGGACAGTCTCATCTGGACATTATACAGAGTCATCCTACGAAGTTACAATAAAAATGCCTTCAAAAATACGACCTATAGACTCTGGTAAAGGTTTTCGGGCCTGCGCAGCCGTCACGGTTGACCGATCGCGACCAAAAGGGAACGTTCACCTCTAGACCTTATACGGAGTCATCCTACCAAGTTACAATGAAATCCCTTCATAAATACGACCTGTATACTGTGCTAAAGGTTTTCGGGTTTCGGGGTCGCGTAGTCGTCATAGTTGACCGATCGCGACCAAAAGGGGACGTTCTCATCTAGACATGACCTCGAAACTACATATGGAATTTCGTGCTGATCGGTCAAGAACTATGGGCTGTAGCCCGTGCTAAAGAAAATGTGAACAGACAGACTAACAGAATGACAGACTTCTGCACGCGTGATGGCAATAGCTTATCTTGACTTTGTAAAGTTAGCTCAGCTAAAAATCAAGAACATTCGATGCCTTGGCCACAAAATTTCATTTCAAGGACTTTTAAGGTTTCCAGGGACGACAGTGAACCCCGTTTAGTTAGGCTTTCTGCCTACGACAATTTTCGAAGTGTGGCGCTCAAATTTGGCACATGGGTGGAACTAAGTTCAAGGGGTAACGTGGGGGAGGTTTCGGTCATCTTCCGATCACGCCTTATTTGGGTTTAGCGCAATTCGGGATGTGGTGGAGGAAAGAGTCGTTAGTAAACTAGTTTACATACCCCCCCCCCCCCCCCCCCCCCGTAAAATTTGGATTCCGTGTTTTTACATCGACACTCGAGGGTATGGAAAGGGTTTGATAACACCCAATTCAACAATGACTACAAGACTCTGAACAGAGACAACCAACCACTATAAAACAATAAAGGTACAGAACGAAGATCCAACATAACCAAGATCGAAGTAAACATAACAAAGTGAAAGAATGTCAGACTAGTCGGATTGGTCGAACAAGTTTGACAGACTTAACAGAACAAAGATCCAACACAACTAAGATCGAACTGATCAAAACAAAGTGACGAAAATCGAACTGAACAGATAGAAGAGAACTGACCCAATGAAGGTATCGAACTGAATTGACCATAACAAATTGAACAAAGTTCTGAACTATAACCCTAATGAAGGTATATATAATTAACTCCTTTGAACGGTTTGAATGAACTATAACCCTAATGAATGTATATATAATTAACCCCCTTGAACTGAATGAACTCTATTTTTTAACTATAGCCCAATGTTAACACCTTTTGAACTGAACGATTTTTTAAACTTCATGACAATATAACGAAAGGTGATCTGAATTTTTAAACTACAACCCATTGAACTGAATTCTTCCAATAGGGAATGGGAATACCCCCGAGTGTCGATGTAAAAACACGGAATCCAAATTTTACGGACTGGGCCACTTACGGAATGCCTTATATGTATACACGGGAAATCAGATGGAACATTTTGAAAGCTTCAGCGAAGGTATAGCTAGGAAGTAATTGATGGTAGTTTGGCCAATAGTACTGGTACAAGGCCGAAATGGAACAAGACTGTTGTTGAAGCTAATGATAGGACAGATAGACCATAGACCTGTAGTGGCCTTGGATCTTTGGAGACAAGATGGAAACGGAATCCCATTTGTGGAGTCCCTTTTTGGAATCCCATTTGTGGAATCCCTTTTTCGAAAACGCCTGTGGCTATGGAATCCCATTTTGGTCGTATGTGCCTATGTGATAGGGCACATTGTGTCACATTGTGCCTTTTCACATAAGCACATATCGGCACATAAAACATGTGCTTATGTGCTAGGTCACATTGTGTCACATTGTGCTTTTTCACATAAGCACATATGACAAAAAAGGGATTCTCCAGAAGGTATCCTAGATAGGTATCCTCAAATAATACAATACTAGGCTATAGGTATCCTCAAATACCCGTATGTGCCTATGTGGTAGGGCATATTGTGTCACATTGTGCCTTTTCACATAAGCATATATCGGCACATAAAGCATGTGCCTATGTGATAGGGCATATTGTGTCACATTGTGCCTTTTCACATAAGCAATATGAAAAAGGGATTCTCTAGTAGGTATCCTCGAATAATACAGTACCAGGCAATAGGTATCCTCAAATACCCGTATGTGCCTATGTGGTAGGGCACATTGTGTCACATTGTGCCTTTTCACATAAGCACATATCGGCACATAAATCATGTGCCTATGTGCTAGGGCACATTGTGTCACATTGTGCTTTTTCACATAAGCACATATGACAAAAAGGGGTGCCGAAGGTCATATGTTTTTCAGAAAGGGGTGCCTAAATTGGGGTGCCCGGGGATATTGCCACTGGATATAGGCTTTTATTATACACAGGGGGATAACTCTGCATACAGGTTATGGAAAATCAAGCAATCTGATTGTTTAGTTATAATTTATATAAATGATCTAGATAAAGGAAACAACGAGAGTACTTGGAATAGGGTCAGAACTAACAAGAATAGACTAGAATAGCTAATTATAGTAATAATAAGCAAAACTGTTCCAACTAATAGGCTATTCTACGCTACTGGAGTATACTCTAGAACAAAGGAACATGGCCAGATAGACGAAAACTGTTGCTTATATAGATAGAAGCAGAGAATTCTTGGTAAATTTGTCCTATAGCACTGCGTGCTATTCTTAATAGGGAAAAACGTCATGGGATAAGGATCCAAAAAGGGATTCTGGGAGAATTCTAAGCCAGAACATTACTCCTGTTCAATCGAACGCACCCCTTTGTACCCCCTTAGTACCATAGCACTACGTGCTAAGCCGATAAATTGGGGAAATAAAGTCAATTTCGGTGATTTTGGGTGGATTTTGGTGATTTAGAGGGATTGTCAGGTTGTTTGTGGTAATGAGATTTACTCTTCTACAAAGGAACACACCCCCATAAATACCCCTGTCTTGTTAGAAGCCATTGGTAACATAGCAATCACGTGCTACCATAAAAACCAAGATGGCGGCCTCCAGTATACAAAATGGACGACGGAAACACGTATCACCCTAACAACACTCACACCACGTATCACTATGGGGATGACGTCACAACATGGCCGCTCACGCGGATTACCATGACAACACAACATGGCGCCACTACGTCACGTGACATGACGTCACTTCCGAGGTCCGGCACCGAGGTCCGGCAACCTGTCCCTCAAACATACGAGCTATACTACTGACGAGTCTTCGCTTTCGATTTTGAATCTTAGTTTGCGAAGACCTTTTTGTACAACTCTCTTTTTTTCTCATCTTCATCCACCTAATCAGAGGCGGCGGAACCAGGAGGGCACAGGGGACACGTGCCCCTCCACTTTTTCCACAGACATGTTGCACGGTTACACAATGATTTAAAATGGGCGCAACCAAACGTGCCAATACACAAACATTCCTGGAATATATTATTTGCAAATCCAAGCAACATTTGGCAAAACAATCCCACTTTCGGTCCATTTCTTCTACTTCACCCATCTTGCAACCCGAAGGCTAGCCTTCGGGTTGGAAGATGATTGAAGTAGAAGAAATGGACAAGACAGTGACGGTGAGTGACCACACCGCGGTATCTAAACGAGAGACTACAGTATGTCATTGAACATTTACTGGTATGTGATTGTAACTTTTCTCCCACTGGTCCGATCTATGATAGCCTTGAAAAGTTGTGCCCCTTCACTTTGATCGACCTTCCGCTCCCTCTGCAGGGGAGCGAAGCTCGATAAACGTGGGGACGTGGGGACGTGGGGGGGGGGGGGGGGGCACAACTTTTCATCATTTACTACCATTATTACTTCCTCATCACACAAAACTCAGCTTCAAACCTGTCAACCAGGCCTGGTAACACCAATTATCCTGATGGCGTTCGACGAGTTACTGTGAACGTTTCGATGCAAACAAATTCGAGGTCTCCATTTGTTGCATTAAACCGGTAGCGCAGTTGGATGAGGTGTTTGTTATTTTAATAGCAGCACAGAGACAAACTCCTTTGTTGCCAGGGGTTCGCGTCTTGTCTGGTCGTTTGAGTGAAGAAAACAATTTCCCGTTTTATGTTGCCTTCAAGTGCTCAGTACAATGTTTTGGCGGAAAGTTTGACTTATCCAAGAAAAGCTGTAGATGTTGAATTACTTTTTTCTTGTTTTTCTTCTTTGTTGTTTTCCAGTTGCTTTTCCAACTTGATGAAACATATGACCGAGCACTGATGTAATCGCGGTGGCGCAGTCGATAGCGATGCAGACTCAGAGTCTGGCGATCCGGGTTCAAACCTCACTAGCGGCAACTTAATAATATAAAACATACTAAACACTAAAACCAAACGACATCAAATTAGTTAAACCTAAATAAACATGAATGTGGTGAGTGAGTCTTGAGATAGATCTCCCGAAAGAAGGTAGTGACAAATTGAATGAATCCGAAAACGCTGTTATTCTTTCTTACAACATTTTTTCTAAAATTTGTGTCTTTCTTATTTTTTTTTAAGCTACGTGCTTAATTTATTCCGTCTTGCAGCTTTCTCGCTGTACGTTACACCACACTGTTTGTCCTACAGCGTCTTTCAGATTGCGGCATGTGGGATTCGAACCCACGACTTCCAGATTTGGAAACTGACACGTTACCACTGCGCCAACCGTTCTCTTAATTTGAATATATTGGAACTTGTATTTAAATGTTTATTATTATACAGATGGGGAATAAACCGGACGACAACTCCTTTCTAAAATCTGCTTATTCCTTACACAATCTGTCTGCGGGATTTGATCCCAGGACCTCTCGCTTGTGAGTCTGACACTTTACCTCTGCACTAACCGTTCACTTACGAATAAGCGTTTGAAACTTGTATTTTAGGTTTTAGCATATTTGACCTGGGGATTAAGAGCGAAAACAGATGTTTGTGCCAAATTGAAATTTTGAATTGAGTTCTGCTGGTCAGTGCCTTTCGTATTTCATGAGGGCATTTTTTTTCTCTCTTATATATATATGTGTATATATATATATTTTTTTGAAAACTTTGTTGGTTTTGTTTTATTATTAGGCCTACTGTTGTTCGACGTGGGTTTCCATTCCAGAATCAATGTTGTCAACACTTCCACTAAAAAAAAAAAAAAAAAAAAAAAAAACTTTTTTCAGTCACATTTTCAGTACATGTATTATGAACAATAACCCAAGTGTTGGCCGTTATACTGGCGCGATGTGAATGCTGTGGCAAATTTACATCTTCTGATTTCTTACTCCGTTTGTGATTTGGAAACAGTAAATCTAAGCCTTGCAGCCGAACAAAGACATGAGAACCAATAAAATTCAGTCCAATGTGTGGCGGGGAACAAATGGGAAATATACCAATACTTTCAATACATTTTCAAACACAAACATTTCGTTTTATTCTTCCAAACCATTGCTGATGATACTTCACTGAAACGAACTCAACGAATTCGTTCCAATGAAGGGTCAAGATTAGAGCTGTAGGTTAACCGAAACCGAACCGAGGTTTTTAGATTTTTTAAAAAACCGAAACCGAAACTGTCGACATCCCGTAATCTAAGGTTTTTCGTTTTTTTAAATACTCTCTTGCTGCAGAAATTCACAGAATGTAGCCATCCCAGAGTAGTGAGAGTACCCAGACACTGCCAATGGTAGTGTCTGGGTACTCTCACTACTCTGGGAAAGCTACATTCTGTGAATTTCCGACATTTCAGTTTAGTTGTGTTTGCAGCTTTCCTCAAGTTCCGTGTAGATGTCAGACCTCGAAAAATGGCCAAGCACAATAAAAGTTCTGTATATTTGGGTAATTATTATATAGGCCTTCCTGATTCTTCATGTGTTTTTGCTTATTTCGGGCATTCATTGGGTTTCACTCAATTTCACTACCATTCAGTTATGACTCCGGACATAAGAATGAGTTTTATTGAATTTTACTTGGCCTCATGAACAAACCGAAAACCGAACCGAACCGAGGTTTTACTCCACCTGAAAACCCAAAACCGAAACCGAACAAGAAATTAAAAAACCTACAGCTCTAGTCAAGATCGAATTATATCAGCCGAAATGTTTGGAAGCCAAAAGTTTAAAAAATAAAAGCTCTTTGGGTGGTTAGGAAAAGGTTAACCTCCTCTAATTGAGAGTAGAATGCATCGAAAAAATGCAGAGATTAGAATCCTCAATTACATTCTCAGCACAAACAAATTCGCCCTTTGTCGAGTTATTATTTATTTCAAATGATTTGTAAAGAAAGAGAGAAAGTGATGTCACCTACACGTTGTTGATGGCGAGGAGATGGGGCATCATTGTTGAGTCATACGAATTGCTCCCAGTCGAGGAAGAGCACCAAAAACAGGCTGATGTTCCTATGCCAACCTTCTGCCCAACAAATTAACTATTTACCGAACACAAGCTATAAGACGACACTTGCAAAAATATTCTTGAAGAAATAAAAAAAATCATTGTTGCATCAAAAACCTAGTTTCTGACATATCGATGAGTTCGTTCCAATGGAGAGTCGAAAGGTGTTTTGAGGCAAAAAATGGGGAAAAAATAATAAAATTTGAATTGCGATTTTGTGCCCTACAACCTAATACAGGGTTGCGAATGTGACTTAGTCATAGGTTCTGGAAGTGACATTAACTGGTGGAGTGCAAAATTATTTTTGGTCGCCAAAATTTGTTCACATGTCTCTGCCTTGTTACAATTTTTGGGAGAGTGTCAGTACTCTCCTATAAATTATAACAAGGCAAATCCATACAGCCTGCATAAATTCAGTTCTAAGATAATATGAAGCTTTGTGTGGGGCCTTGACATTGTCACGATCTGTTCCCTACTAGAAATATAAACCTGGCTCTTTTCAACAAAACCGTGATACCCCCATAAATTGGAGTGGTCACCTTATTATTGATGTCTTGGAGCCTAGCCTTATTAATCAATTCTTCAAATGGAGTCAGGTTTGCTTTAAAGTAGCCATGACTTGATTTTATAAGAAACTGATGAAAGACACAAAAAGGTTATATTTAAACAAAAACAAACTTTGAATGGTTTGGTGGGTGATTCCCCACGTAACATTCCTGAGTTGTGCCCACCAACTTTATCGGAGCAATAATTTACAATAAGCAATAAAAGATTGCAGTGTGTTTTTGTTTACAATTCCTACCAAGAATGGACACAGTTTTTTTTTTAATTCCGTAACGCGAGAACTGAAACAACTGAACATTAAAACAGCTCACTTCCAGAAAATACCACAGCTCTTGAATTATAAACTCCTATGAATTCAACACACTGTAGCAATATAAAACACCCCCACACACTTGGCCGATAAACAGATTAGAGATATGTCTGCTGAGTGTGAGCTGAATTATAATTTCTGTGCAAATAATTTTATGTGAGCAAACGATGCACGTGCTTTCCGTGCTTTAGCAGAAAAAAATCCTTTGTTTTATGATACAAAACAGCTTTAAGATTAATGTGTTGTTGTTGAGGTGTGATGGCGCGGTTGGATCAACTACAACTTATTGTAATTCATTCTTGACTTCATACAGAACTCGGGATTCTGTCCGCATGAGTTCGAATCCCGCATGATAATTTTTTTTTTCTTCTCTTCTCAACAATTCCTTTTTTCTCTACGAAACGACAAATTTAAGCCTTCCAAATGCAATTTAAGCTATTGATTTATCTTCTTGTCGTATTTGTTGAGGAAGTACAAACATTCGGCGGTGTTCTTAAACAATACGTCTCGTTTGGCCCTTGCGGCTTTGTTAAAAAATGCCGTAAGTCGGTGGCGCAGTTGGTAAATCCACCAACTATTTTTAACAGCAACACATTGCTGACCTGGAACCTCTGTCGACAGAGGTTCGATCCCGGTATAAACACTTTGCGTGGAAACATTTTCTAATGAGTATTTCGACCTTTTCAATCACTCGAACAGCTAATGAGAAGAAAATGTGACACGTAAAGGTAAAAATATTGATTTCACGTCTTGTTTTTGGAGGGGCTTTCTTCTTTCTGGTATTATGTTTCTGATACCATTCTTACTTTAAGAAACATATGAAATGATATTTGTGTAATCGCGATGGCGCAGTCGATATCGGTGCGGACTCCGAGTCTGATGGTCAACGGTTCGAACCTCAAAAGCGGCAACTAAACAAAAAACACAATAAAATGAACAAACATAAAAACCGGTTAAAACCTAAACAAACATAAAATGTGGTGTAAGGGTGTTCAGATGAATGGGTGACTCGACAGGAGAAGGTAAGTGGACACAAGGTAAGTGGACAAAGAGAAGGTAAGTGGACATCCCCGAACCAAGGTGAGTAGTAGTAAGGTAGTCAGTATCAGCAAAAAAGGAGACTTTTTTCTAAATTTGGTATTTTTTCTCTACTTTTGGTAAATTTTGTTGATAAAAGCGGCAAGCGGGATTCGATCTCACGACCTCCAGGTTAGGAGTCCAGTATCTTACCACCACGCCAGTCGTCTTCTTACAAATGAGTATTGAGAACTCGTATTTACGTATTTACCATTATAGGCTGTCGAATTGGCACAACTGACCAGACAATTTTTAATACTTTTCGTTCAACAAAAACTTTGGTGTCTTTCTTATTCGGAACGAATATAATTTTTTTTTCCAGATATTTTTCCACATTTTTTAAAAACAAGTACTGTTGTTTTTCCACTGATGCTACCGTTGCTGAGTCGAGAATAATTGCTCCCACTGATGGTGACCCAGGGCAGCGGATGTACTCATTCCAACCATTTACCAAATAATTCTAATTCCACATGCACACATACTGAAATAACCGTATTGTTGGCAGAAAGTAAAAGTAAACAAACAGGTGCCAGTCTTTGGGAGGGGGGGGGGGGGGGAGTGAATAGAACGTGCGCCTTGTACGTACATACCCATCCCCTCCCTCGATTATGCCAAGGTCTCGAAACTCGTTTGCTCAGATTAACAGAGATAATTAATAATTGCTATTGTTTTATTTTATCTTTTAGGATATAAATCGCCCGAAGAAGAATGGTTTCACGCGCGCAGGGGCGATGTGGGGCAAGCCCCTTTCAACCCTTGGTGAATGTATAAGTGTTGAGTCATGTCTGAGCGTGGTAAAGCAAGGAAAGAGAAGGAAGGAAGCAGCTTATCCCCGTCTGTGCTTCTTGCAGCTCTTCTTTTTTAGACGAGGATAAGCTGCTTCCTTCCTTTTAGGATATAATTCTGTGGTTACAATTTATACACATCCGAAGATTGAATACTTTAAATCTTTCCGAATGTTTATATTTCGTTGAAGATGATAAGTGTATGCCTGAAATGAATGAACTTGTGTCATAACCCGCTTAGTGAGTACTTAACTTTCTCATCAGATCTGATTCAGATGTGAATGAGGCGAGCATGGGAATGAGTGAGTAGATGTGAGCCCAAGTTAACTCGGAGATCGCATATTATCAGTTACACAGTTTGTTGGTGGCCTAATATGGTATATATGGTGTCAGTTAATATGGAATAACTGACACCATATATACCATATTAGGCCACCAACAAACTGTGTAACGAATATATCTTACCGACTGCTGCCTCGATGCACAGAACTAATAACAATAGCGATCAAAATTAAATGAGAGAATTCTCACAATGTGTTCACGTGTCTTTGCCTTGTTACAATATATGGGAGAGTGCCTTCAGGCACTCTCCCATAAATTGTAACCAGGCAAATTCATACATACCACACAGTTTCATTTCGAAGGTAACATGACACACATCCACAGAAAATGAAGCCTTTTATGTTGCCTAATCTGCACTTCAGACCAAATTTGGGCTTCCAACACTCAATCCTTCATCTTGAAGAGTTCATCGGCTGCCGCCATTTGGAATAATCAATGAACAAAGGGGAGATTACCCATAGCTGTCAGCATATATTGATGTTGACAGGCAGTATATGGTTTTATATGCAGTCTGCATGTGACGTCTTTGAACCAATGAAATTCCCAGATACTTGTAGAATGTAAGATATATATGTATATTATGTATCTGTGATATACAGATCCCACGAGTCGGATGCTTATTGTATCTTGAACTATATCAGTATTATAATTGTAGCACATGGCGCAGTAATAAATATTACTACTACTACCACTACTTCTACTACCACTACTAAATCCACAGGTGCTGAAAGTGACATTAAATCACAAACAACATCGATGGCATTTTACGTGATCTGTTGAATGAAAATCAGCCGGAACCTACCGTTGACAGTGCGTACCATTCTAGAACATCAACAAGATGGATAAGAAATGTTATTGTACCCAGTGTTTCGAAACACGAGTCAATAATAACTGTACTGACATTGTTAATTGTGGTATAAGAACCTAAATTTCAGAATTTAACCTTTTAACGCCTCACACCCCTCTGCTATCGCATACGATTGCAATGTCTTACTGATCAGAGGGGCAAACAACAATGAAATATTTTACTAACTCATAAATGTCCACCTCGTCTTACAGGGTTCTTGTAGACAAGGACTGATAAAATTCAAGGCCATTCAGTGCTGTTTCTAGACATTTCCCAGCATTTTGAAGGTCCAGTAAGAGTCAAATTCCACGATTTTATCAAACACTCCCACCCTCACAAGTCCCAATTAGGAACATTGAAGGAAAGTGGGAAGAGGGGTAGCAACCGTAGGGTCCTGTTTAAAACTATAGCTTCATGAACTGTGGTATATAAAACAAAACATCTGTGATAACGCGATCTGTCGGCGTGCTCATTTTGAGAATATTCCAGGCTTTTCAAGGCGTCGTGGCCCATTTTCCAGGATTTCAAAGCATTGAATGGCCCTAGTTATCAAGGCCGTTCCTTGAATTCAAGGCCCCACAGTATCCCTGTCTAAAATGTCCGGCTACGTTCAGGCAGTATCTGCATACAGCGCTCATGGTGTGCTTCGACAACAAAAAAGACCAAGTTTGTTTCATTCGAATCATCAGTGAAGGGTGTTGATATGATTATTTATCGTCAGATAGAGTGTCCTACGCATTACCTTTGTCGTCAAAAGTTGGCAATACATACTATTTTGTTACACTTTATTGCGAAGAGCTCATGTACACTCTGTAATAAAAGAGACTAGAGACAGATTCCAATTAATGTAAATATAACAAATCTGTATGAACTCTTTGAGGAGTGCACACTTTTAACCCTTTACCCAACGTAACGGCCAAAACCGGCCAGCGCTATTCTCAAAAATCGCCAATTAATTTTCAAAATATTTTCATTTTTTGTCTCAAAAACATAGGTTATGACCCCTCGTTGGAACGAGCTCGTCGAGCGCGTTCCAACGAGGGGTCATAACCTATGTTTTTGAGACAAAAAATGAAAAAATTTAGTTATTCAAGAATTTTTTTTGCAAGTGTCGTCTGCTTTTCATGTTAGGTAAAGGGTTAAAACAAAACCTTAATGGCAGCTTACCGAATGAGTCAGTTACAGCTTAGTGTCACTTTTCGCAAGGGTTAAAATATCACACCGATGACCGTCTCCCCAAACACTACAAACGCCCGATCAACACAGTGCTTTTGAAGAAATGACCATACTTGGACTCCACAAAGGAATGTGTCAAAGCTGACTTCTGCATTAAATGCGTAAACAGACGGAGGGGATGGGGGGGGGGGGGGGGGTGAAAAACAAGCACGATCAGTAACCCAGTAGAGATATCAACTCGGATCTTTTTAACAAAATATATCCCATAAATTGGAGTAGTTATATAACTAATGATTACTTGGAGTTCGACCTTCTATATTAAATTTTCTATCAAATTTATTCATATCTAATTTTAAACAGCCATAACTTGATTTTATGAAAAATTCAAGTAAAATACTCCATCACGTTTAGAGTTGAAAAATCATTTGAATGGTTTAGTGGATGATGGCGCAAACAACTTTCCAGATCCGTGTAAACCAACCCTGTCTGAGAAATAATCACAATTAGCAAACACAAGATTTTACGTCTTTTTAATTCCTACCGAGCCTGGAGACTTTTAATAGATGTTATTACATAAGAACGAACACAAATATCTGTTTTGAAGTGGAAATATAAACCAGGCATTTTTTTTCAACAAAATACACCCCAATAAAAGGGAGTGGTCATCTTATTAACTGGTAGAGTGCTAAATTATTTTTAATTGTCATAGTTTATTCTCAAGTCTTCTCTTCGTTACAATTTATGGGAGAGTGCCTTTAGGCTCTGTCACATAAATTGTAACAATGCAGATCCTTGTAGACAAAATAAGTACTCTTCAAAGAAAATATGAATCACCTCCTTAGAATATGGAGACTTTTATCTGTGGAGCCTGCACTTAGAATAAAGTCCAAATATAGACTTCCAGCACTCTACCAGTTAATGATTTCTTGGAACCAGATCTTATTGAATTTTTCATTAAACGACATTAGTTTAGATTTTCAAGAAACGTTTGAATGGTTGGGTTGGAGATGGCCCACACAACATTCCTAAGTCGTGCCCGCCAACTCTATCGGAGCAATGATTTACCACAAGCAATAAAAGATTACTGTGTCTTTTTAATTTAATTCCTACCGAGAATGGAGGCTGTTGGTAAATCCAGTAACGCGAAAGCTGAAACAACTGAACATTAAAACTGCTAACTTCCAGAAAATACAACAGCTCTCGAATTATAAACCCACACGAACTCATCACTCGGTAGCAATATTATCTACTCACACACACACATGACCCATAAACAGATAAGAGAAAAATGTCTGTTGAGAGTGTGAGCAAAATTATAATTTCTGTGTGAATATGTCAGCAGGCGATGCACGTGCTTTCCATGCTTTAGCAAACTGTTCCCACATAATACAATAAACACTAAACAACCGGAGGGTGCTCAGTTTTTGTTTGTTTTTAAAGCATCACCCTCTCCACAATTATCAGCTCCACCGCACAATACACCATTTAAAACATGTTATAAAACGTTTTCTGTGGTCCAGAAATAAAAAGTGTTTAAAAATGTCACTCTCATTTGAAATATCACACACTACAATTTTCATGGAAATGAAAGGAGCATATTTTCAAGTCAAGGCAACTATTTATGAGAAGCAATGAAAGCCTTAGAGAGTGTTAGCCCAGTGGATAAGTGCGCTGGTTCCTCGTGACAATGGTCAAGGGTTCGATGCCGTGTGGGGGAAAGATATGTTGTGACCAATCCAGCGCATGCAGAACTCGAATCCCGTGGTGGATCCTGTATGGAAAGAAATTCAAGGATCGCATTAGAACGAGATATTTTATGAATGAACGCGAAAAATAACCAATTCATTTACTTGCGATTTCTTTTGATGAAACATGAAAGTTTTCACAGGGCACACAATCTTCAGTAATTCTTTACTGTTGTTGATTTGTTAGAGAAACCGAGACTACATCCTTTAAAAAACATTCATCATCTTTTCCATAAAAATACTTGTTTTTATGTCTCCAGAAGGCTTTCAATTTGATGTGTTATTGCTGAGATTTGAAAAAAAGGTTATTGTATAACCTCATGGCGCAGTGAGATCAACTGCAATGTGATCACAATTCTTTCTCGGGGGTTCTGCCCGCATGAGTTCGAGTCCTATGTGATAATTTGTTTTATTCTTTATTGTCTGTTTATCCTAGTTTAAATCTTCTGAACCCAATTTAAGCTATTGATATATCTTTTAGTCATATTTGTCAAGGAAGTACTCAAATTCCACGGTGTTTTTAAACGACACGTCTCGTTTGTCCCTTGCAGCATTGTACGAAATGCCGCAAGTCGGTGGCGCAGTTGGTTAATTCGACAACCATTTTTAACAGCAACACATTGCTGACCTGGAATCTTTGTCGACAGAGGTTCGATCCCGGTATAAACACTTTGCGTGGAAACATTTTCTAATGGGTATTTCGACCTTTTCAATCACTCGAACAGCTTATTAGAAGAAAATGTGACACGTCAAGGTAAAAATATAGGTTTCTCATCTTGTTTTGGGAGGGCTTTCTTCTTTGTGGTATTATTTTTTACGGATGCTTTTCTTACTTTATGAAACATATGAAATTATATTTGTGTAATCGCGGTAGCGCAGTGGATATCGGTACGGACTCCGAGTCTGACGGTCGATGGTTCGAACCTCAATAGCGGCAACTAAATAGAAAACATAAAAAAATAAAAAAAATAAAAACCGGTTAAAACCTAAACAAACATAAAATGTGGTGTAAGTGTGTTCAGATGAATGGATGACTCGACAGGAGAAGGTAAGTGGACACAAGGTAAGCGTACAAGGAAAAGGTAAGTGGACATCCCCGAACCAAGGTGAGTAGTAAGGAAGTCAGTATCAACAAAAAAAGGAGACTTTTTTTTCTAAATTTGGTATTTTTTCTCTATTTTTGATAAATTTTGTTGATAAAAGCGGCAAGCGGGATTCGATCTCACGACCTCCAGGTTAGGAGTCCAGTATCTTACCACCACGCCAGTCGTCTTCTTACATATAATTATTTAGAACTCGTATTTACGTATTTACCATTACAGGCTGTCGAATTGGCACAACTGACCAGACAATTTTTAATACTTTTCGTTCAACAGAAACTTTGATGTCTTTCTTATTCCGAAAGAATATATTTTTTTTTCATATATTTTTCCACATTTTTTAAAAACAAGTACTGTTGTTTTCCACTGATGCTACCGTTGCTGAGTCGAGAATAATTGCTCCCACTGATGATGACCCAAGACAGCGGATGTACTCATTCCAACCATTTACTCAATAATTCTAATTCCACATGCACACATACTGAAATAACCGTATTGTTGGCAGAAAGTAAAAGTAAACAAATAGTTGCCAGTCTTTGGGAGGGGGGTGAATAGAACGTGCGCCTTGTACGTACATACCCATCCCCTCCCTCGATTATGCCTAGGTCTCGAAACTCGTTTGCTCAGATTAACACTAAACAGAGATAATTAATAATTGCTATTGTTTTATTTTATCTTTTAGGATATAAATCGCCCGAAGTGGAATGGTTTCACGCGCGCAGGGGCGATGTGGGGCAAGCCCCTTTCGACCCTTGGTGAATGTATAAGTGTTGAGTCATGTCTGAGCCTGGTAAAGGAAGGAAAGAGAAGGAAGGAAGCAGCTTATCCCCGTCTGTGCTTCTTGCAGCTCTTCTTTTTGGGAAGCATAGACGAGGATAAGCTGCTTCCTTCCTTTTAGGATATAATTCTGTGGTTCCAATTTATACACATCCGAAGATTGAATACTTTAAATCTTTCCGAATGTTTATATTTCGTTGAAGATGATAAGTGTATGCCTGAAATGAATGAACTTGTGTCATAACCCGCTTAGTGAGTACTTAACTTTCTCATCAGATCTGATTCAGATGTGAATAAGGCGAGCATGGGAATGAGTAAGTAGATGTGCGCCCAAGTTAACTCGGAGACCGCATATTATTAGTTACACAGTTTGTTGGTGGCCTAATATGGTATATATGGTGTAGGTTAATATGGAATAACTGACACCATATATACCATATTAGGCCACCAACAAACTGTGTAACGAATATATCTTACCGACTGCTGCATCGATGCACAGAACTAATAACAACAGCGATCAAAATTAAATGAGAGAATTCTCACAATGTGTTCACGTGTCTTTGCCTTGTTACAATATATGGGAGAGTGCCTTCAGGCACTCTCCCATAAATTGTAACCAGGCAAATTCATACATACCAAACAGTTTCATTTCGAAGGTAACATGACACACATCCACAGAATATGAAGCCATTTATGTTGTCTAACCTGCACTTCAGACCAAATTTGGGCTTCCAACACTCAATCTTTCAACTTGAAGCGTTTATCGGCTGCCGCCATTTTGAATAATCAATGAACAAAGGGGAGATTACCCATAGCTGTCAGCATATATTGGATGTTGACAGGCAGTATATGGTTTTATATGCAGTCTGCATGTGACGTCTTTGAACCAATGAAATTCCCAGATACTTGTAGAATGTAAGATATATATATATTATGTATCTGTGATATACAGATCCCACGGGTCGGATGCTTATTGTATCTTGAACTATATCAGTATTTTAATTGTAGCACATGGCGCAGTAATAAATACTACTACTATCACTACTTCTACTACCACTACTAAATCCACAGATGCTGAAAGTGACATTAAATCACAAACAACATCGATGGCATTTTACGTGATCTGTTGAATGAAAATCAGCCGGAACCTACCGTTGACAGTGCGTACCATTCTAGAACATCAACAAGATGGATAAGAAATGTTATTGTATCCAGTGTTTCGAAACACGAGTCAATAATAACAGTACTGACATTGTTAATTGTCGTATAAGAACCTAAATTTCAGAATTCAACCTTTTAACGCCTCACACCCCTCTGCTATCGCATACGATTGCAATGTCTTCCTGATCAGAGGGGCAAACAATGAAATATTTTACTAACTCATAAATGTCCACCCCGTCTTACAGGGTTCTTGTAGACAGGGACTGATAAAATTCAAGGCCATTCAGTGCTGTTTCTAGACATTTCCCAGCATTTTGAAGGTCCAGTAAGAGTCAAATTCCACGATATTATCAAACACTCCCACCCTCACAAGCCTCAATTAGGAACATTGAAGGAAAGTGGGAAGAGGGGAAGCAACCGTAGGGTCCTGTTTAAAACTATAGCTTCATGAACTGTGGTATATAAAACAAAACATCTGTGATAACGCGATCTGTCGGCATGCTCATTTTGAGAATATTCCAGGCTTTTCAAGGCGTCCTGGTCCATTTTCCAGGATTTCAAAGCATTGAATGGCCCTAGTTATCAAGGCCGTTCCTTGAATCCAAGGCCCCACAGTTTTCCCTGTCTAAAATTTCCGGCTGCGTTCAGGTAGTATCTGCATACTGCAGCATACAGCGC
Organism: Pictodentalium vernedei; assembly: GCA_031216915.1. Lineage (NCBI taxonomy): Eukaryota > Metazoa > Mollusca > Scaphopoda > Dentaliida > Dentaliidae > Pictodentalium > Pictodentalium vernedei. The sequence continues at coordinate 430,512,807 of CM062289.1, read as the reverse complement.
TCATGATGTGCTTCGACAACAAAAAAGCCAAGTTTGTTTCATTCGAATCATCAGTGAAGGGGGTTAATATGATTATTTATCGTCAGATAAGTGTCCTACGCATTACCTTTGTCGTCAAAAGTTGGCAATACATACTATTTTGTTACACTTTATTGCGAAGAGCTCATGTACACTCTACAATAAAAGAGACTAGAGACAGATTCCAATTAATGTAAATATAACAAATCTGTATGAACTCTTTGAGGAGTGCACACTTTTAAAACAAAACCTTAATGGCAGCTTACCGAATGAGTCAGTTACAGCTTAGTGTCACTTTTCGCAAGGGTTAAAATATCCCCCCAAACACTACAAACGCCCGATCAACACTGTGCTTTTGAAGAAATGACCATGCTTGGACTCTACACAGGAATGTGTCAAAGCTGAATTCTGCATTAAATGCGTAAACAGACGGAGGGGGAGGGGGGGGGGGGGGGTGTGAAAAGCAAGCACGATCAGTAACCCAGTAGAGATATCAACTCGGATCTTTTTAACAAAATATATCCCATAAATTGGAGTAGTTATATCACTAATGATTACTTGGAGTTCGACCTTCTATATTAAATTTTCTATGAAATTGGATCATATCTAATTTTAAACAGCCATAACTTGATTTTATGAAAAATTCAAGTAAAATACTCCATCACGTTTAGAGTTGAAAAATCATTTGAATGGTTTAGTGGATGATGGCGCAAACAACTTTCCAGATCCGTGTAAATCAACCCTGTCTGAGAAATAATCACAATTAGCAAACACAAGATTTTACGTCTTTTTAATTCATACCGAGACTGGAGACTTTTAATAGATGTTATTACATAAGAACGGACACACACATCTGTTTTGTAGTGGAAATATAAACCAGGCATTTTTTTAACAAAATACACCCCAATAAAAGGGAGTGGTCATCTTATCACTGGTAGAGTGCTAAATTATTTTTAATTGTCATAGTTTCTTCTCCAGTCTTCGCTTCGTTACAATTTATGGGAGAGTGCCTTTTGGCTCTGTCACATAAATTGTAACAATGCAGATCCTTGTAGACAAAATAACTATTCTTCAAAGAAAATATGAATCACCTCCATAGAATATGGAGACTTTTATCTGTGGAGCCTGCACTTAGAATAAAGTCCAAATATGGGCTTCCAGCACTCTACCAGTTAATGATTTCTTGGAACCAGATCTCACTGAATTTTTCATTTAACGACATTAGTTTAGATTTTAAAGACACGTTTGAATGGTTGGGTGGGAGATGGCCCACACAACATTCCTCATTAAGTCGTGCCCACCACCTCTATCGGAGCAAAGATTTAAAACAAGCAAAAAAAGATTACTGTGTTTTTTTTAATTTAAATTCCTACCGAGAATGGAGGCTGCAGGTAAATCCAATAACGCGAAAGCTGAAACAACTGAACATTAAAACTGCTAACTTCCAGAAAATACAACAGCTCTTGAATTATAAACCCACACGAACTCATCACCCGGTAGCAATATCATCTACCCACGTACACATGACCCATAAACAGATAAGAGAAATGTCTGTTGAGAGTGTGAGCAAAATTATAATTTCTGTGTGAATATGTCAGCAGTCGATGCACGTGCTTTCCATGCTTTAGCAAACTGTTCCCACATAATACAATAAACACTAAACAACCGGAGGGTGCTCAGTTTTTGTTTGTTTTTAAAGCATCACCCACTCCACAATTATCAGCCCCCACCGCACAATACACCATTTAAAACATGTTATAAAACGTTTTCTGTGGTCCAGAAATAAAAAGTGTTTAAAAATGTCTCTCTCATTTGAAATATCACACATTACAATTTTCATGGAAATGAAAGGAGCATGTTTACAAGTCAAGGCAACTATTTATGAGAAGCAATAAAAGCCTTAGAGAGTGGTGGCCCAGTGGATAAGTGCGCTGGTTCCTCGTGTCAATAGTCAAGGGTTCGATCCCGTGTGGGGGAAAGATCTGTTGTGACCAAACCAGCGCATGCAGAACTCAAATCCCGAGGTGGATCCTGTTTGGGCAGAAATTCAAGGATCGCATTAGAACGAGATATTTTATGAATGAACGCGAAAAATAACCAATTCATTGACTTGCGGTTTCTTTTAATGAAACATGAACGTTTTCACAGGGCACACAAACTTTTGACAAATCTCCAGAACTGTTCTACCAAGTAGATCCTGGATCCTGGTTTAAGCCTTCTGAACGCCATTTAAGCTATTGATATATCTTTTAGTCATATTTGTCAAGGAAGTACTCAAATTCCATGGTGTTTTTAAACGACACGTCTCGTTTGTTCCTTGCAGGATTGAACGAAATGCCGTAAGTCGGTGGCGCAGTTGGTAAATCCGACAACCATTTTTAACAGCAACACATTGCTGACCTGGAATCTTTGTCGACAGAGGTTCGATCCCGGTATAATCACTTTGCGTGGAAACATTTTCTAATGGGTATTTCGACCTTTTCGATCACTCGAACAGCTTATTAGAAGAAAATGTGACACGTCAAGGTGAAAATGTAGGTTTCTCGTCTTGTTTTGGGAGGGCTTTCTTGTCTTGTTTTGGGAGGGCTTTCTTCTTTGTGGTATTATGTTTCCGATACCATTCTTACTTTAAGAAACATATGAAATTATTTTTGTGTAATCGCGATAGCGCGGTCGATATCGGTACGGACTCCGAGTCTGACGGTCGAAGGTTCGAACCTCAATAGCGGCAACTAAATAGGAAACATACAAAAAAAAAAAAATGAACAAACATAAAAACCGGTTAAAACCTAAACAAACATAAAAAGTGGTGTAAGAGTGTTCAGATGAATAGGTGACTCGACAGGAGAAGGTAAGTGGACACAAGGTAAGCGGACAAGGAAAGGTAAGTGGACAAAGAGAAGGTAAAGTGGACATCAGCGAACCAAGATGAGTAGAAAGGAAGTCAGTATCAGCAAAATAGGAGACTTTTTTTTCTAAATTTGGTATTTTTTCTCTATTTTTGATAAATTTTGTTGATAAAAGCGGCAAGCGGGAATCGATCTCACGACCCTCCAGGTTAGGAGTCCAGTATCTTACCACCACGCCAGTCGACTTCTTATTAAATTAGTATTTATAACTCGTATTTACGGATTACCATTATTGGCTGTCGAACTGGCACAAACAACGAGACAATTTTTAATATTTCACGTCCAAGCGAAACTTCGAAGTGTCCTCCTCATTTCAAAAGAACGAATTCTATTTTCTTTCATACAATTTTTCGAGTTTTAAAATAAGTACTGCTATTTTCTCACAAGATTCCATCGATGCCACTGCTGCCAAGTCGAGGAAAATTGCTCACACCGATGGTGACCTTGAACAGCTGATATACTCATTCCAACCATACGCCCAATAATTCTAATGCGCACACTGAAATCAGGGACATGGCGACGGGTGTGTGTGTGTGTGTGGGGGGGGGGGGGGGGGGGGGAGGGGGTCATCCCCAATCCTGTCCAAAATTTCCTATAGTCGGAAATTCGGAGGGCAAGCCATGAGTAGTTGGAAATTCCATTTATCTGGATTTTGAAGCTTTTTTGGTGATGCTGATGTCTCCTTTACTTCCCAAAATCCCAACTCGGTTTGAAGTCGGCAAAAAAACCAACTGTTATTATTTGCAACTACAGTGTACGCAATATCGAGCATCATAAGTATGCATGATGTCAATCGGTACGAGATTTCCATATTACATTTACTTATCGTAATAAAAAAAAACCTCGAAATGCACTTCAAGAAAATCACATCATGTAAAATCGTTATCCTGAGTTAATTCCATCACTCACAGTTACAAAATGATGAAACATCGAAAACTTATCATTCCTGCATAAGATCTGATTTAATGTTAGGACCCGCGTGAATTGCTCAAAATTCTCAGCTTGAGCATTTGTTTAGCACATATTCAATTCCCAGAATAATACCAAATAATAATAACCTGATAATTCTATCATAAATGTGTTGGCATTTCAGCTACTAGAATCAGTTTTATGGCTTCATTTTCAAAACTTTTATCGGTAATGAATTTCCATCTAGGTGGAGGATACCGGAAGCCCCCCCCCCCCCCCCCCCCCCTCCACCCCCAGTTAGAAACTCATTATCCTACACCACCCCAATCGGAAACCTCTAGCCACGCCCTGACTGAAATAATCGTGTTGTTGGCAGAAAGTAAAATTATAGAAATAGGTGCCAATGTTTCGGGGGAAAAAAGTGAATAGAACGTGTGCCCTGAATGCAGATACCCGCCCCACTCCCTCGATTACGCCGATGTCTCGAAACTGGTTTGCTCAGAATAACGGAGTTTATGGACGTGGCAAACGTTACTTATTGCCAGTTTCTTATTCGACATTCGATATCAACTGATTTTATCGGTTGCTAACGAATGTCGAATAAGGAACTAGGAATAACTAACGGTTGTCACGTCCCCAGAGTTTATTGATAATTGATAACGTTTTATTGTATCTTTTAGAAAATAATTCTATGGTTACGATTTAAACACAATCCAAGACGTCATACTTTAAATCTTACAGAATATTTATATTTCCTTGAACGTTATGAGTCTCAAATGAAAGAACCGTGTAAAAACCGTGTCATATCACGCTTAGTGAATTCTTAAATTTCTCACCCAAATCAAGGTATGACTGCCATACAGCAGCCATAACTTCATTTGGTGATTTGATGAAAAAAACAGGAAATGGTAAAGTCAGGAAATTACTGACTGATGTGTCAATGCAATTTCCCAGCGGAAGTTCCGTGAAGTGGTGCAGTTCTAAGTTTATTGCGATTAAACAGTTACGTTTTGCAGACGTAATATCAGGTGGCCACATGGAGCGAGAACAATGGCTTATTTATAAACAACTCGTCTCTTGAGTTCCAATGTGTTCTATGTGCCTACTGGCACATAGAACACATTGGAACTCAGAAGACGAACTCACTAAACTTGCCAAAATACAGGTTGGACACATCGAATGTCTTTTCAATTTCGCGAGGATTTTGTTGTCTCATAATTGTTTTGGCTTTGCCTTTTCTCAACCACTGCTGTTTGATCGCAAAGTTCCATTTCAGGATGATGTTTGTCAACACAGATCTGGAAGTTGTCTTTGAGGGTGACAATGGCAGCATAGATGCCGGTGACAAACCAGTAGAATCCATGAAGTTCATAAGAGTATTTATTTATTTATTGGTGTTTAATGTCACATACTTATGCACAATGGCTAACCGTTACCGTGACAGTTTTACGGGTGGAGGAAGCCGGAGTACCCGGAGAGAACCACCGAGCATCGACGAGCAACTGTCAGCTCCTCAACATTCTAACCCTGTTAAAGCTCCGCTCAAACAGGGTTACAGCGGTTGAAGACATGTGCACCATCGACATGCAGTACGCCTTAGTACACGTCGACATCGTGCCCCCATTGAGGCAACCGGGATATTGTTTCTGATTCTTTTCACCAAGTCCGAAAATTCATTTTCTCCTACTCCTAGTTCAGCTATCCCAAAGTCCCGCCTTCCCCATCCTACTCCTAGTTCAGCTATCCCCACTGGGGATGCCGGGACGTTCGGATAGCTGAACTACCTCTTCTCCAACTTCAACATATCTCCGCTTACGTCCCTCAATTTTAGTTTGCGATGCATTTTCTGTACAACTCTCCATGTAGGCAACCGGGATAAAGTGCCTTGCCCAAGGACACAACGCGGGTCGTCCCGAACGGGGATCGAAGCTCTAGCATAGAAGTGTCAACAGACTACCACTGAGCGACCGCGCTCCCCATAAGAGTGATAATAACTTATGTAGATTTCGAGGAAGTCCTCACTACTTCCGATCATTTCCGTACTCCGGGTTTCATTTGGTCCTTTTCCGCACGAAAACAAACCCATAAGGAATTTAAAAAACAAAAACAAAACAAAGACCCCCCCCCCCCCCCCCCCCCCCCCACACGCCAAAAAAACCCCCAAAACATCAAAAACAAACAGAAACACATTGGTTGAGACATATTATTGAACTGGTCTCAGTGAACCAATTCCAATTGTATATCACTCCCAATAATATGTCACACAAACATCCACCGCTGACTTGTTCACGTATGGGCATGGGATCTTTTTTGTGTGGTGTTTTATTTCCACACACCGTGCAGGGGAATCCACCCATTTGATTTTTCTGACCACGCCACGTGACACTGGCGAAACTGTCTAAATCTTCCACTGGAACATTTCTACTTGAAAAAATTTCGGTCACATTTTCAGTATTTCGAAAAATGATCCGTCTGAAGGTTGTCACACACTGGCGTGACGTGAACGTCGCGATAAAGTTATAATTACCCCAAATAACCTGACAAAATTTACTCGGATCCTTGCTGTCGAATAAAGACATGAACCAAACATAGCCCAATGAGGAGGAATAAATAACCATTAGTTACTATTTTGATCTAATGAATCGTAAATTACAATTTTAGGTTTCATTTTACACACAAGCAAGGAGTGTGGGACGCCGGAAGCACGTGGGCAACTGCCCTCCTTGTATTCGGACCACGTTGGCGAGAAGGAGCAGACAACGCCCTTCCCGGTTTTTTTTCAATGATTTATTCTCGAATTAAAGCTAAAATACACCATGAATCCGTTCCGAGATATTCAAAATTCAATGGGGGCGTTTGGGATTGGGTACCTCCTCTCAAACTCCCCCATCCCGGGCCTTCGAGACATGCATGATTCAGCATATCATGGCGAGGCTGCCAGTGCGAGTAAATGACGTTTTCCCGGGGCCTGGCCCCCTACCCCTGCCTTGAAGAACCTCCGGCGCCCCTGCACACAGGTCTCGGTGAAACAAACTATTTGTTTGCCGGTTCGACACTGACGCGCGCCATGTGCTTTGTGTCTTTGGGCAAGACACTTGATCCTGGTTGCCAATTGAGAGCACGGGAACGCCTTGGTCTGACGCGAAAGGAAGTCGACAATACACTTTCCTTGGACCGAAATTAACCTTCAGTGGGATAAGAATGTTGGTGGTTCACAAGTTACTCTCCGATGGCCGTTCCCGGGTGCCCCGGCTTCCTCTACCCGTATAACTGTCGGGCCACGATATGACCCTAGCGGTCGAAAGTGTCGTTAGATCCCAATTAACAAACAAACAGTTTTTGTTTATTTAACATCAACACAAAGATTGCAATTTTAGAGTGGGAAGAAAAAGCGGTTGTCGGCAGCGAAATAAGTCACTGTTTGTTGACATGTTGGAGTTAGGAACCATACGAGTCCTTTATCAAGCAATGATGTGTCAAGGGGCGGCGCTTAGATAAATACAGCGATGTGATTGACTGAAGAGAGAGGTTGAGACAGGACCAGAGATAGTGGAGAGCAGTTAAGACTGGACAGACTGCTAGAATAGGTAGAATAGGCTCCGTAATATGTAGAAAACGAGGATTCTGGGAGAAATCGAGATACTAAAGATACTCCAAATCCAACCGATCACACTTTTGGAAGACCCTATTTTAAGCCAAACTTTTAAGGACCGATAGCACAACGTACTTCTCATCTTGCAGTCTTTTGTATGAAATGGATTCAACCCTTTACCTAACATGAAAAGCAGACTACATTTGCAAACAAAATTCTTGAATAACTAATTTTTTGTCTCAAAAACACAGGTTATGACCACTCATTGGAACGAGCTCCATGAGCTCGTTCCAAAGAGTGATCATAACCTATGTTTTTGAGACAAATAATGAAAAAATAAAAATTAATTGGCTTTTTTGTGAATAGCGTTGGCCGGTTTTGGGCGTTATGTTGGGTAAAGGGAAAGTCCGTCCCAATACTTTTTGGTAGTCGTCGTCGTCGTACAGTTTTCGGTAATTAGATATATGCCCATCAATTCGAACATGCACCCAGAACACACCTTCGTATTACTGTATGTATTCATTTACGAAACAAACCTCTTGCCACCGTAGAAACGAAGTTTGCAGCCACCATAGCCACCCTAACACGTGCTGCGCATGGGCACTAACACCACCATCACCATAATTATGACTTCACAAAATGATCGCTGAAATGGGCCATAATGACAACTCCAACATGACGTCACTTCATAGGTTCCCCAAAGAGGGGATTATCCACCCCCATTAATTACTCACAGACCTCCATTTGTATTAACCAACTGTGCGTTTCAGTCCAAGTATTAAATTTGATCGCGTTAGAAAGTATACATGATCACTACCAAAGACTCCAATCTAGACGACAATGTCCCAAATTGAAAAATTATTGGGATGGGGGGGTATCACACCCCTACACCCCTGTTAGTTACGCCCTGGAGAGAACTTTATTTATTTCTTGAAATTTAAAGTCACTTTGAACATTTTTGTCTATGTTATGACCACAACATAGGTGTGATGTAAAGTTTAGTCCATCGTTTTTTTCTTATGCAGTTCAATTTAAAGGACTTGCACACTAGGCGTTGGTGACCAAAATCACAGGGGCGTAGTTAGAATTTCCTATTGGGAGTGGGGGTGGGGTGGGGGGCTATATATATTTTTTTTTTTGGGGGGGGGGGGGGGGTGCCAGGTCGATATATGCCACAGGTATATCAGAAGGCCGTAAGCCTGAGGTGGGGTGGTATGGCCTCCCATTGGTGGGGGTCGGCTCCCGAACCCCGCCAATGAGAGGGCCATACCCGAACCCACCTCAGGCCTACGGTATCATCCTCCCATTGGTGAAGGTTCGGGGTTCTCCACGCCACTGCCGGATCCAATCTTACCAGTAAAGTATAACTTGTTTATCCAACACGTGGTGAGCCTGGCTATCGAAAGTGTCGTTAAACCTCAATAAATAAATTAATAAACTTGCTTTCTACAGTAAACAAACACTGTTTCCACGGAGGGGGGGGGGGGGGGGGACTTTAAATTTCTAACCAAACTGTGCGAGGATTGGCCATCCCTCCTATATCTACATGTCATCGATAGAGTTTCATCATAGGAGAATGCCGAGTCAAAGTAATATGTTCCATTTTACTGAACGGATATTCAGAACACTGAACTTCGAGACAAAATATGAAATTACATCGATTTTAAATTTTTTTCCAAGATTAAAGCATCGTATTGATTGTGTGAGTCGCGGAACTTGAAAAAACAATTCCGGAAGAATCAAGCCATTCCGAATCTAATGCAGAATCCATTAAGAACATTATAATTAGGCACAGTTATGCTTTTCCACAGCATAAAATTACATCGAATTACTTTAATGGAACGAGGAAACACGTTCATGGAGACAAATAGCACAAAGGCTCTTGTATTTTCTTAGAAAGATCTGAAGTATTCCGTTCTGCAGCAATAAACTGCCAATTTTCTGGAAGAATGATGTTTTTTAACAATAGCACTGTGATCTAGCACTTTTACTACAACAAAACTCACTTCAAGAGAAGAGAATATTCAACGCCAAAAATAAAGGGCCATTGAATTTATTGAACCTGGGGAAAATTTTTACCATAATCTTATTTTCCAAACATTAATAATGGCAAATCCTAAAATCATGAATCTAACTTCAAACAAATAAATTTTCAAAACTTTGGAATCTTTTGGAATTAATAAGCATATTAGTGGTGATAGTATAGCATCCTGTAATATAAATGTATCAACATACAGAAATGAACTTTGCGCAAAAACATTCAAATGATTTTAATGTTCAAATACACGCGGATAACAGTAAATTAAGAACCTTTTAGTCCTACAGAAATATGATATTACTATTCCTATTCCAAGTAAACAATACAAAGAAGTACAACCAAGTTACGTACACTCTAAAATCAGTTGGGTTAAAATCAACCCAAATCAACTGGGTTAAGTGAATATGAACCAAATTGGGTTCATATTCACTGAACCCAGTTGATGTGGGTTAATGTTTATCACAACTGATTTTAGAGTGTAAAACCAAAGGGCGTAGAAGCCGAGGAGGAGGGGCACATGGAATACTTTACGTTACGTTCCCCACCCTTGTCCATGAATCGTAGAGAGAGAGAGAGAGGAGAGAGAGAGACAAAACAAGAGGCCTCATGGAGCCTGAGGCGCTCACCTTAATTAGCATCTCTAGATAGCTAACCGTTAACACTACAGAGAAATGAAGTTATTTAATTATTTATAACACTGTTGTCCACGCCAGATGATTTTTTAGTATTGGAATGCTATAGAAATAATGCCAAGATTTTCACTAATGCAAAACTAGGGAGTCCAAATATCAACCTAGGGACTTAACTTGAACAAACTTGAAGGATGTTGTATACCAAATATTAAAAGATTCTGACTGGTGGTTCTGGAGAAGGTTTTGAGAATATTACCAGTTTTGCACTGATTTTTTTTCGTTTCGATGCCCCCTCCAAAATACCCTGACACAACCGATGGCATTTTTTACCATTCCATTCTACTTGTCCTAAGGATGCTTAATACCAAATAACACTACTGTTCGTGTGGTTTGGGAAATATGTGAGTTTGAAAATATTTCTTTTGTTTGCTCCTTCCACAACAAAGACAAATATTGCTTCAAGAACTTCGTTTGAACAAACTTGATTCTACACATCAAAAGGAATCTCTTTACCAAATATCAAGTCATTATACCCACTGGTTCCTGAGAAGATTTAAAACAAAAATTGGAGCACTTTCCCCCACCCCCTCCCTATGGGGCTGCGCAAGTTGATTTGGGAAACAGAACAACACAATGCGATGTCAGAACAAGCAATCATCCAAAATTTAACTGAAATCGGTTCAGCGGTTTCGGTGGAGGAAGTGCAAACACAATGTTCACGAACGACGGACGGTGAGTGATCACAAAAGCTCATCCCGACTTTCAATCTTGTGAGCTAAAACGAGGTGTGTGTGTGTGAGGGTGTGAGTGTGCACCCACCAGTTCGTCATTACGGCCAATGCTGGTTGAAGTCGACTTTCTCAAAATACATAAAAGCCTGGAAGTAATGAATGAGGTCCGCAGAGGGTGAATTTGCTGATGCTATCCCAGACAGTGGGTCAACTTATCCCAAGGATACCTTTTTCTCTTTAAGCCCGATACCATAATTCAGATTGAGGTTTACAAATAGTATATAAGCCAATTTCGAAACTGCCATCTTTGGACTTTAATCTATGCAAGGTCACAGGTCACGGGGTGTAAACAGTGCGCTTTCATTGCTAACAACGCGTTTTCTTGGAATGTTTACACCTCGCGACCTGTGACCTTGCATAGATTAAAAGCCAAGATGGCAGTTTCGAAATTGGTTTATTCAGTGATGCTACCTTGCACTGTGCAGGGTAGCATCACCAAATTCACCATTTGGGGAACTTATTCTGCAAATGACAATCTGCTTATTTCAAAGCTTGTGACATTCGTGCAACTACTTTTATTCTCAATAATTATACAAAATTATTCGAAAGTCAAAGTTAACAGTTAACTAGTTAACAGAAACGTGCCCAAGAAGCAAGGAATTACATTTCCGGAGATCTGATACCGATGCTACCCACATCAGATGACTTCTGAACCCGGATGTTGGCTACCGGGTGCTATTTTACAAGTAAAACATCAACTCTTTACCCCCGCGGTTTCCGTGGGATGCAGGGGCGGTGGAATCTCGATAAAAGTGGAGGGGCACAAATTTACAATGCGGCCATGCTTCGACCTAGTGTGAGAAAGGTTACAATCGTATATCGGTAAATGTACCATGACTCGCTATAGTCTCTCGTTTAGATTAATATGCCGCTGTGTGGTCACTTGTCCTGCCCGTTTCTTCTACTTCAACCATCTCCCAACCCGAAGGCTGGCCTTCGGGTTGGAAGATAGTTGAAGTAGAAGAAACAGTCCGAAGGGATCGAAAGTGGGATTCTTTGGCTAAATATTGTTTGGATTTGCAAATAATGTTACAGGAATGCCTGTATATTGACACGTTTAAATGTGCCCATTTTAACAGTCATTGTGTAACTGCCAAAGATATCTGTGAAAAAAGTGGAGGGACACGTTCCCCCTGGCTCTGCCGCTTCTGTCGGGACAGGTGGTTGTAAGGATAAATTAGAGGTTAGACAAAAAGAAAACAGCAAAGCATACTACAGTCCCTATTTGGTGGCCAATAAACGCCAAGACAACAAACAAATGAAATATTTAAAGTTAGTTCACATCACTAAGTGTGAATACAGTCCCGTACTCGTGGTAAGATTGGTTTAATCAGCGACAGGATTAAATTATTAAACAGGCTGAAGGAAAAAGGTGGGATTACCAATATTATTTTCTGATTAATTTCAGCCATTCAAAAATAAGATAAATCAATAGGATAGGCGCCAAGATGCTGCTCCAGGAAAGTAGATCAACCCTCTACAAACAAGTACTAAACTCTTCCAAGCAACATTATATAAGAAGAAGTCGCTGGAGCCCCGAGGTGCTTACCTGAGTACCCATCCCAGCAGTGAGTGAATGACCCTGTCTCTATGCTTTGTAATTCTAAAACTGGAGCAAATGAAACTATTCAAGTGAGTGCCAATCAGTGATGCTTTCCGAAATTAAGGAGTTAGGGAATGGCCCGTGGCGACCATAGCTGCACGCCGAGCGCCTATTCCGAAAGGGCGTTCAACGCACAGCGTTGGCCGATGCGGACACGTCGTTGGTGAAAAGCTTGAGAGGTGGTATCTACCTCTACTCGTAAGAGGTCCGGGAGGTCCATCTCCGGGAACATTTTGAAATTTAGTACCCGAAACTCTTCAAAGAAAGTGGGCATTGTTGTCTGAGAGACGCTGTGTGAGTTTCACACAGATAAAAGGTACCTTGCTGCTAGCAAGACGAGTGAGTGTACTCGCCGTGTTAGACATTCGTGGGACCAAGCCATTCCAGATCTTGAAATTGGAGGGGAACGACGTTCCCGGTTAGACAAAGTAGGGGAACGACATACCCCGCGCTCCCCTAGGAAAACACCATTGGACTGCCCACATGTGGGCTCAGTGCAGTGTAGTTTGCCACAATATGACCACAGAGTTTTAGAACAAATAATCTTGTAACTAATCATAACGTTCATATTCTGATGAATACAACAGCCTTCTGAGGTAGGGGTTCAACAGAATGTTTCTTTAACCCTTCGCACATTGAGCTTCAATTTTCCCCCATAATGCAACTTGGAATGTAACTAATTCAATGACCTCTGTCAAACACGACTGAAATTGTTTAAATTTGAAGTTGCACTTGAATCATGCAACTAGTTTCTATGACACGCCCATGAACTTTAATATTTTTTTTATTATCAAAGTGGTGCTTAGGCGTTTTACAGAAACTACATGCAAACGAGAACATTTATGTTTTAAAACAAATTACCCCGAAACACCGTACTCTCTGTGGCCAAGCCACAGAGAGAACGATGTATCAGGGTAAGTGAGGTCGCTCCATTTTATCAAGTTTTTCAAACACAAATAGGAAATCCCTCAAGGGGAACTACAATTTTGTGAGGAGGTGCGTTCGCACTCGTCGCACCTCTCCTGGCTAGTCGCCTGTATGACCCAGGATTTTTGGAGAGAAAACAAATGACTTAACAACTCCCCCAACCTCTATTTGATTACAGTGAGCAACAGCTGATTTGGTACTTGTCGGGTGGACAGCCATCTAAACACTTTATTTCCACTTCGATAATACCAGAATCCATCGAGCGGTTTTGCAGTTGAAAACCCACCGGATAAACTACCTGGTGCTCTATGCGCTGCTAATTTGACGGCTTGCTTATTGGTTACTCGCGTTTTTACCAGAGTAGAGAGTAAACGTTCAGACAGATGTTCACCCGCGTTTCCTAGACACTTCAAACGTAACGCAACTGAACTTGATTTCAATAATCTTGTATCTCATGATGTCAATGATGGTACAAGCCAAACATCAAATTTTGGGTGGGTGGTTAAGCAGAAAATCCTTCAAAAAATTAGCAAGAGTTCCAAGCTTGAGGTGTGGATTGGTTGCAAACAAGGAACACAAGACACCAACACATAGGAAAATAAGTAAGTGGTTTTTAGTTATAGTTATTTATTTATTTATTGGTATTTAAGGTCACATACTTATGCACAATGGCTAGCCGTGACAGTGAGAGTTTTACGGGTGGAGGACGCCGGAGTACCCGGAGAGAACCACCGAGCATCGACGAGAAGCTGTCAGCTCCTCAACATTCTAACTCTGTTCAACCTCCGCCCAAGCAGGGTTACAGCGGTTGAAGACATGTGCATCATCGACGTGCAGTACGCCTTAGTAGTAAGTTAGTACACGGCGTCTTCGTGCCCCCATGTAGGCACCAGGGATAAGTGCTTTGCCCAAGGACACAACGCGGGTCGTACAGAAAGGGGACCAGACTCGGGACCTCTAGCATAGAAGCCCAATAGTCTACTATTGAGCCACCGCGCTCCCGGGTTTTAGTTATAAGTGGCGCATAACTAAAACAAGAGGCCCCGATGTGCTTGAAACGCTCAACGGAGTGGCAAAATATCCAAATTACCAATCTAACCAATAAAAAAGAAACTTAAAATTACAGACATCCTATAACAAATCCAAATAATCAAAAGAAGATGGGAAATAACAAAATTGTGCATGGCTACTTTCAGGCCTGAAAACAAGCAGTCTGACATTTGCAGAATGAGGTTCCCAGAAGGTGAATTTGATGATGCTATCCCATATAGTGGGCCAATTTATCCTCTGGGTACCTCTTTCTGTTTAGTTCTGGGACCCTGATTCAGAATGAGTTTCACAGAGGGTAAATTTAGTGATGCTACCCTGCAGTGCAGGGTAGCATCACTAAATGCACCCTCTGGGGACCTCATTTTGCAGATGACAGTCTGCTTATTTTCTGGCTTGGCTACTTTGAAACCAAGTCGTGATGGAAGTATACAATAAAATATTCAAATTGAAACTCACAGATGTTAATCACAGCAGGGTAGCATCACTAAATGCACTCTCTGGGGACCCCATTTTGCAGATGATAGTCTGCTTATTTTCTGGCCTGGCTACTTTGAAACCAAGTCGTGATGGAAGTATACAATAAAATATTCAAATTGAAACTCACAGATGTTAATGACAATGATTATGTTAAACTTTACCGACTTGAACAACTGTTACGAGTGATTAGTCAGACAAATATCTTTTTCAAAATTTCCCAGTGACACACTATTCTAAAAGAATGGTTCCCATAAGATCCCTTAACCCTTTACCTAACGTAACGGCCAAAATCGGCCAGCGCTATTCTCAAAAATCGCCAATTAATTTTCATTATTTTTTTCATTTTTTTGTCTCAAAAACATAGGTTATGACCCCTCGTTGGAACGAGCTCATCGAGCTCGTTCCAACGAGGGGTCATAACCTATGTTTTTGAGACAAAAAATGAAAAAAATTAGTTATTCAAAAATTATGTTTGCAAGTGTCGTCTGCCTTTCATGTTAGGTAAAGGGTTAATAGGATTCCTAGAACATAATTTGTTTGCCAAATGACGCCCCCTGAAACAAATTTATCAATCAACCATACAAACATGTTATATATAAAACATGGAAGCATCTGAAGCCTTAATTGGAGGGAGTGGGTGGTGGTGGTACAGTTTAAACGCATTTCTTCCATTACCAGTACAGATCAAGACTACTAAACATAACCCAGGGGACTTGGTTTGAACTAACTTGTGAACCATCCTTACAGAGATGTTATTTGCTAAACACGGATGCTTTAGAATCAGTGATTTGTGAGAAAAAGATTGTAGAATGTTTTAACCAACACCCACAGGTTTAAAATTTGGGGCTTCTTAACACCCCCAATATGACCCCCAGGAATTTGGTTAGAACAAAATTATAAATCATCCTTACTCTCATGTTGATTATCAAATATGGAGCCATTTGGAACAGATGGTTTGGAGTATAAGGTTTTTAAAATGTTTTGTCCATTAACCACAGTGTTGAAGTTTAGTTTTTGTTATTTGGGGTGAGGGGTGGGGAACTTAACACTCCTAAATATGGCCCTATAAACAAACTGATAAACATTATTTATACAAATGTTATATTCAACACGTGTAATCATTTGGACTATTGATTTGCAGGAAGAGTTTTTTATGTTTTCCCAGTACCAACAGTGTTATTACACTCAAGCCTGGAAATAATACTGTCATCTGCAGAATGAGGTCCCCAGTGGGTGAATTTGGTGATGCTACTAAATTTACCCTCTGTGAACCCCATTCTCAATCACAGTCTCAGGCCTAAAGAGAAAGAGGTACCCACTACCCAAAGGATAAATTTGCCAACTGTATGGGATAGCATCAGCAAATTCCCCCTCTGGGGACCTCATTCTGCAAATATCAGACTGCTTATTTCCAGGCTTGGTTACACTACAGGGGCACATGGCATCCCAAAATATGATCCAAGCCATTTAGTATAAAAAAATTGAAAATCCTCCTCGCAATGATTTTATATTTCAAATACAGAAGTTTTAGTTGTGGAGATTTTGGAAAGGTTTTTCCATTACTTGAATGTTAAAATCTTGGGCCTCATGACATCTCTAAATATGCCCCTAGGATTTTGATTTGGACAAATTCATAAATCTTCATTAAAATGACACAACATTCAATACATGAAAATGAAAGCATTTAGTGCAGTGATTTGTGGAAAAATTATTTATTGTTTTCACTATTACTCACTATGTCATCTAAGGACCCTGTGTCACCCTAAATATGCCCGTAGTTTGATTCAAACAAACTAGTTTTTTTTTAAATTTTTTTTTTATTTGGGTTCAACGACACATTAACAGCAAGGGTCATATCATGTCGGTAGCAGTTTTACGAGTGGAGGAAGCCGGAGTACCCGGAGAGAACCACCGAGCAACGACGAGCAGCTGTCAGCTCCCCAACATCGTAACTCTGAACTCTGCACCGCGGCACAGGCAGGGTTAGATTGGTTGAAGACATGTGCACCATCGACGTGCAGTAGGCCTTAGTACACAGCGTCATCGAGCCCCCATGTAGGCAAGTGGGGTAAAGTGTCTTGCCCAAGGACACAACGCGGTTGCCGTAGGTGGGATTCGAACCAAGGACCTCTCGGCTTGCAGCCTGCACCTCTACCTACTGAGACACCCCCCCCCCCCCCCAAACAAACTTGTACATCAATGTTTCTGAGATATATACATAAAATATATGGCAATTCATAGATGTGGTAAAAGGTTTGGGAAAAAAAGATCTAAAACATGTCTTGTCCACTGCCAACAATGTTAACCCTTTACCCAACGAATCGCCCGCATCCGCCCAGGTAATATGCAAATTCAGCAGCTGAAAAAAAATTATTTTTCGAAAAATTTCAACAAAACCATATCATGTGACCCCTCTTTGGAACGATCTCGTTGAGCTCGTTCCAAAGAGGGGTCACATGATATGGTTTTGTTGAAATTTTTTGAAAAAAATTAAAAAATGATATTTAAAATAATAAATTTTGAAATCGTCTGCATTGGGTAAAGGGTTAATTGGTTGATTGCTAGAAGACACTGTCATGGCTTTATTGTAAAGTGCTGAAAACCACACTTGTGACTTTACAATGTATTCATTATCTTATTGCTTTCTTCAGCAAGAGAAAACATTTTTTTGTATTGAATTGTTTTTTTTTACAGTTTATTGGAGAGTGCCTAGAGGCACTCTCCAATAAACTGTACCAAAACAATTATTAGGCACTCTCCAATAAACTGTACCAAAACAATTATTTAATAACAAAATCTTACCAAAGTAAGACTGCCTATGCTGGTAGCATGGTATCTTTGAAAAATGTTCATGTTACAAATCACATTTGTAAAATAATTCAGCACATTACAAGTTAAAATCTAGAGGTCAATAATACCCATAATCCATAAATATCACCCCAAGGGCTTAAACTGAACAAACTGGTGAAACATTCTTACTGAGATATTATTTGCATAACATGAAAGCCTTGGCACTAATGGTTTATGAGAAGATATTTTAAAATGTTTTCAACATTACCCACTCTGTTATTTATTTATTGGGGTTTTAACGACACTTTTGACTGCTAGGGGTCACCTTGTGTCAGACAGTTTTATGGGTGGAGGAAGCCAGAGTACCCAGAGAGAACAACCAAGCAGTGGCGAGCAGCTATCACTCCCCAACATACTAACTTCACACAGGCAGGGTTAGCATTGGTTGAAGAAAAGCGCACATCAATGTGCAGTATGCCTTAGTACACAGTGCTACCATGCTCCCACACACTGTGTTAAAATGGGTTTAGAAAAATGCTCTTTGAAATTTAGCCTGTTATAGTAAGGGCCCGATGCCACCACTAAATATGATTCCACGGGTTTGGTTTGAACAATCTTGTAAATCATCCTTCCAATGATCAAATTTATCAAATATAAAGGCATGTGAAGCAATGATTTGGGAGAAAAAGATTTTAAAAATACTTCCTCCATTACCTACAGTGTTAAAATTGGGAGAACTAGTAACACTCCTAAAACTGGCTGAATATGAGCCAAGGGGCTTGATTTGAACAACGTTGTGAATAATCCTTACAAGCAAATCTGGAAATATGCAAACTGTCGTTTACAGAATGAGGTCCCCAGGGGGTGAATTTACTGATAATATGCCATACACTGGGCGAGAATCCTCTAATTTATCCTCTGGGTACCTCTTCCTGTTTAGGCCTGAGTCCTTGATTCAGACTGAGATTCACAAAGGAAACATTTAGTAATGCTACCCTGCTGTGGGTAGCATCACCAAAATCACCCTTGAGGACCTCATTCTGTAGATGACAGTCTGCTCATTTCCAGGCCTACTTACAAGGGTATTATATATCAAATATAAATGCTTTTGGAGTGGTTAGTGGATTGTGAGATGATTTTTGAATATTTTTCCCATTACCCACCCTGTTAAAATGGTTTTGGAGAGAATGCTCTTTAAAATTTTGTACTATTTTTAGCCTATGTGGGTTCCCACGGGATCCTGGCTATTTTTCTTTCTATTAATGAAGTATATGTCACCCACCTTTCAACAAATCAGCCCAGAGAATATTATAAATTGAAAATATGGGTGGTGGCAAAAATCTTTCCTCTCCAAGAACTGCTAATATTGCCCCTTAAACTTCCTTTGAACAAACTTTTGTGCAGGGCTTATATTTCCGATGAGAATCCGAGAATCAATTCACGCAAAGAATCGTGCAACAAAACCAGCAAGAATCCATGTAGATTCTAGCTGCACTTCTGTTAGGATTCGTGCGAAAAGAATTGAGTCAATTTAACACTTTACCAAACATACCGGAAGCAAATTAACCAATACAAGGCTAACATGACCTGAAATATCCTGACACTTTGTCAATACAATTGTACAAATATGGTTATTATTGGAACCGGCTCAATGAGCCGGTTCCAATGACAACCATATTTGTAAGGTTTTGTTGGTAAATATTATTTAGTTTTTAAAAAATTATCAAATTCAGTTTATGTTTTAAAAATTAAAATGCCCTGGTGGGTAAAGGGTTAAAATGTGTTATCAGTATATAACAGGGGTTCAGCCATGGTGGCCTCATAGAATCCTGGGATACTCATAGCAGGTATGGAATTACAGTGAAGCCCATTTAATTGGATATCTCTTAACTGAATAACCCTGTTAAATGAATGTAATTTCCCAACACAAACCATTTACTATACCTCCAGTACAAATTTGACCTGTTAATTGCAAGTAGATTATAGAGTAAACTCCTGTTAATTGAATGAAAAATCTTGTAACCTCTTGAGAAATTACCCTGACTTGCTCCAGTTTCCATTTCTTTAAAGACCTATTTGGCCTCAGTACATCCAATACATGCATTTAATCTATTATATCTTGTTTGACAGGGCTCATGGAGCTCTGTCAAACAAAATATAATAGAATAAATGCTAAGTTTATCACTAGAATACAGGAAAGTGACACAATCCCTATTAATTGAATACTCCTGTTAATTGAATAATTTTCATTGGTAAAGTTGCTATTCAATTAACAGGGTTCCACTGTACTATGTACTGGATTCTTGCAATCATTTTCGCGAGAATCCAAATGGATTCTCCCAAATTTAGATGAAATATAAATCCTGTTTGTGACACACGAAAAAAGGGTGAACACCATATATGAACTAATTCCATTCATCAGTTCATGAGAAGAATATTTTTGAAAATTTTGCTACATTCTCCACCTCCTCCCCATGGGGTGCAACAACTTTATTTCATCTAAATCAAAATGCAGCCTTATAACAAACAGTTCCCTCAAATTACTTTAAAATAAGACCAGAGGTTTGACGTTGATAAACAAGCAGTGTGCAAAATTTGACGTGAACGCTCATTTCGTTCGCATGGTGGTTATGCAAATATAAATCTACACGAACGGATGACCAGTTAGTGAAACGTTGCATCTTGAGTGGTAAAGTCTGAGTAACTTTACTGGTAGAGTGTTCAATTTTTTCTCGGCCTCAAGATTTGTTCACACATTTCTGTCTTGTTACAATTTATGGGAGAGTGCTTATAGGCACTCTCCCATAAATTGTAACAATGCAAATCGATGAAGATGAAGTACTTTTACTTCTAAGATAATAAGGAAATCCACAGAATATGAAGTCTTCAACTTTAGGCACCTGCTGTTCAAAATAAAGTCCAAATATGGGCTTCTAGCACTCTACCAGTTAAGCAGCCTTTCTTGCAGGCATGAAAATAAGTAGTCTGACATTTGCAGAATGAGGTCCCCAGAAGGTGAATTTGATGATGCTATCCCATACAGTGGGCCAATTTATCCTCTGGGTATCTCTTTCTGTTTAGTTTTGAGACCCTGATTCAGATTGAGGTTCACAGAGGATAAATTTAGGGTAGCATCACTAAATTCACCCTCTTGGGAACTCATTTTGCTGATGATAGTCTGCTTATTTTCTGACTTGCTTTCTTGTGTCTTGATAGTTTATTATTTGACTTTTGCCTTGAGAGACCATGTATATTTTAGTTCCATGCAATATATGAATACTTGTTAATGATAAAAAAAAACATCTTCCAAGAATCTTTACACAGCCGAGCATCCTGATAGCCATCTCCGAACCACGTGAACGGTCAGTCGGTTAGAGTCATTTTTGAAATTTTGCACACTGAACAAAGAGAACAATATTCACAACAAATGAAGTATTTTTTTAAGAATACATTGCTTCCAGCAAGGGGAGCCTCAGTTTAGCAAGATTGTGTTGATAAAAAATTATTTTGTTACAGTTTATTGGAGAGTGTCTGTTGACAGAAAACAAAACAATATTATATGAACATTTCTTTATCTACTGCTGCACAAGCTAATGCATACAGTGTAAAGCCATTAAAGTGGCTTTCACGGCACTTTTCAGTAGAGCCCTGATAGTGGCTTCAGCAGTCTAACAGTTAAAAAATCTCAATCCTTGGGTGTAATTGTGTGACAATGAGATCACAATTTGATATAGAAAGAGATTGCTTTTGTTATCACTGTATGATGAGATGTTATTCTGACATTTCAACATTACTGTTGAGACACCTCACCATACAAATGACCAGAAAGGATTTGAACTTAAAGTTGAAAACCTAAGGCCATGGTTAATTCATTTACAGTTTTGCATTATTTACCTCATTTTGATTTTTTCCCGAAATAATAATGAATTTTCTTTATTATTGGCTCTGCAAATGGGTCACCTCCTTTATAGGACAAGGAGAATACACCATTTCATGTTTCTTCCTCATCCATTGATATGCTAGATTATTGCCTCATTATTGCCAGATTGCTATAGCAATCTGGCAATAATGAGGAAATAGTCTGGTGTTATTAAGGATAAACTGCTGACTGATGGTAGATTTTATAGGCTGTTACGACTTGTGCTGTGTCCTTGAGCAAGGACTTTATCCTGGTTGCCTACATGGGGGCACGATGATGCCGTGTACTAAGATGCACTGCACGTCAATGGTTCACATGTCTTCAACCACTGTAACCCTGCTTGAGTGGAGCTTGAACAGAGTTAGAATGTTGAGGAGCTGACAGTTGCTCGTTGATGCTCGGTGGTTCTCTCCGGGTACTCCGGCTTCGATGAGCTCGTTCCAACGAGGGGTCACATGATATGGTTTTCTTGAAAAAAACCTGTATTATATGTGATGTATTCCATGTCACTAAACATTCATACAAAAATTTATTCAAATCAGAACTTTCATACAGAAGTTCTGTACAAAAACTGATTGCACTAATTTTGGTACAAAATGGCTGCTGGTGGCCATCTTGAATTTCGGACCACACCCAAAAACACTTGTTCTCATCCCAGTGTGATAACAAAGGTACCAAGAAGTTTCGTAAAGATCGGTTCATAAATGCGGCCTCTAGCCTGAGCCGTATAGAAGTTGTGAACAAAAAACTGATTAGACCTAATTTCGATACAAAATGGTCACTGGCAGCCATCTTGGATTTTGGACCACACCCAGAAACACTCGTTCTCGTCCCAAGGTGATAACAAAGGTACCCAAGACGTTTCGTGAAGATCGGTTCATAAATACAGCCCCTAGCCCGAGCTGTATTGACATGAGGACTTGCTGTGTGTAAGTAGCACTGAAAAAATCAAAGTTCATCTAATTTGCATAATTTCTGCACGAGAAAAAAACCTGTATTATATGTGATGTATCCCATGGTACTAAACATTCACACAAAAAATGATTCAAATCAGCACTTTCATATGGAAGTTCTGCGCAAAAATCTGATTGCACCTAATTTTGTACAAAATGGCTGCCATCGGCCATCTTGAATTTTGGACCGGACCCAAAAACTCTTGTTCTCGTCCCACGGTGATACCAAAGGTACCCAAGAAGTTTCGTAAAGATCGCTTCATAAATACGGCCTCTAGCCCGAGCCGTATTGGCATTTGCACTTACAGTGCTGAAAGTAACACTAAATACATCAAAGTTAGTCTAATTTGCATAATTTACGCACGAGAAAAAAACACGTATTATATGTGATGTATCCCATGGTACTGAACATTCATACAAAAAAATTTTCAAATGAGAGCTTTCATATGGAAGTTCTGTGCAAAAATCTGATTGCACCTAATTTTGTACAAAATGGCTGCCAGCGGCCAACTTGAATTTCAGACCGGACCCCAAAACACTAGTTCTCGTCCAATAGTGATAACAAAGGTACCCAAGAAGTTTTGTAAAGATCGGTTCATAAATACGGCCTCTAGCCCGAGCCGTATTGAATTGTTGATGGACAGATGGACAGACGGCCGACGGAAGACTGGCCATGGCATAAGCTCAAATTTGACTTACATCAAAGCTGAGCTAATAAATAATGTAGGCTGTTCTATAACCCTGGCCATTGAATGCTCTACTATCTGAGACTAGTTAGACAACCTACACAAGCAAGGAAGCAGTGTGTAAGTGCAAAATGATGAAATATGCATCTTGGAAAGGTATATATTATGCCATTTCCCCATGAGGATATAATTAATAATAACGTCATTCCACATTTTGTTCTTATAACCTGGAATAACACAAATTGAATATTAACTAACAATGGCTTAAAGTGTAAACTGAGGCCTAACAATTTGTCTCCATTTGTGAGAATTGGGTTTTATTTCTGCTTCAGGAGAGAATCAGTTTTCAGCTCTCGAATAACTTAGAATTTT
Organism: Pictodentalium vernedei; assembly: GCA_031216915.1. Taxonomy (NCBI): domain Eukaryota; kingdom Metazoa; phylum Mollusca; class Scaphopoda; order Dentaliida; family Dentaliidae; genus Pictodentalium; species Pictodentalium vernedei. The sequence goes on along the minus strand of CM062289.1, from coordinate 430,489,141 downwards.
AGAGTACTGTTATACCTTTGTGAGTGGAATAAGTACATATTTCATTGGTAAAAACAAACCTCAAATTCATATATTTACTAGAGTTTAACCATTAACCCTTTACCTAACGAATTGCCGCATCCGCCCGCATAATATGCAAATTCAGCAGTTAAAAAAATATTATTTTTTCAAAAAATTTCAAGAAAACCATATCATGTGACCCCTCGTTGGAACGAGCTCATCGAGCTCATTCCAACGAGGGGTCACATGATATGGTTTTCTTGAAATTTTTTTAAAAATAAAAAAAAATGATATTTAAAATAATAAATTTTTGATATTGCTGCATTGGGTAAAGAGTTAAGGGCGAAAACCATATCATGTGACCCCTCGTTGGAATGAGCTCATCGAGCTCGTTCCAACGAGGGGTCACATGATATGGTTTTCTTGAAATTTTTTTAAAAATAAAAAAAAATGATATTTAAAATAATAAATTTTTGATATCGCTGTGTTGGGTAAAGGGTTAAGGGCCTAGGTCCAATGTTATCAAGTTTCTTCACTTTTATGTACATTTAGATGGCATTTTCCAACATACTGGCTTTTGGCGGTCTTGCTGATGGAAGTTACAGTACCTTAACAGTGATTTCTATCGATGTCTTCAGTGTGCAAAATTCTACGAGAATGCTCATTTCGTTCTCATGGTTGGTACGCAAATTTAAATCTACGCGAACGGAAGACCAGTAAGACAAAAGTTGCAGCTTGAATGAGTAACGTAACTGGTAGCGTGCTCAATTTTTTCTCACCTCAAGATGTATTCACACATTTTTGTCTCGTTACAATTGTAACAATGCAAATTGATGGAGATGAAGTAATTTTTTTTCAAAGATAATAAGAAGGAAATCCACAAAATATGAAGTCTTCAACTTAAGGTACCTGCAGTTCAGAATAAAGCCTGAATATGGGCTTCCAGCACTACCAGTTAACCAGCCTTTCTTGTGTCTGATAGATATTTAGACTTTTACTTTGAGAGGCTATAAAAATTTATGACAAAGTCACAAGAATTGGTTTTCCAAGACTTTTTACATGGATGAGCATTCAGTTAGCCATTTCCAAACCACATGAACCGGTTGGAGTCATTTTTGAAATTTTGCACACTGGTCTTGATTGCCTGTATAAGCAGTCAAAACTTCACTAGACACTATTGCAAAGTCCAAGTGTTACCATATTATGAAGGAGCCAAAAATAAATGAGATTTTCCAGGCCTTTAAGGACGCTTTCAGAATTTAGGACTGTTACCAGAATCAAAAGAACATTTTCAAACATCAAAGTTGATTCTCATTATTTTCCCTTCATAAATCATTTTCAAGAAACGATTATGATTCTCACATGAATTTTGAGGTCTGGACCTTTACGAGAAAAACCTTTAAGATAGAAATCTGAAAGATTATGGGCAACAGCACCTCACTGCACAAAACATTTCTGGATATTTTTACAGGCTCCAAGCAAGATATCCATACTTGCTACAATCTCAATTGAAGAGTGAAAAAAACCCATAAAGGGACTCAACTTTACCAGTTTCTGGGATTTTTTTTATGTCAACAGAGGCCGAATATGGGACCCTTTCCCAATGGTATTTGGGCATGATTTTTCCCCAATTCCCAAACCCACATTTCCCAATCTCAGTCTCTACTCAAAAAGGGTAGTCATAAGGCCTCAGAAAACACAATGGCATTTTGGGCATGATTTTTCCCAATTCCAAAACCCAAATTTCCCAACATCAGTCTCCACTCAAACAAATATTTATTATTTAATGCACATTTGGTACCCTGACATGAACTGGGTAGTCATAAGGCATCAGAAAACCATTGGTTTTCTGAGGCCTTATGACCACCACCCAGTTCAGGACACCAACTGTGCATTAAATTTAAATACCCCAGAAAGTGTCTGAATTCAAAGACAAATGACGAGTTCTTCTTTAATAGTATAAGTACGGCTGTCACGATTAATCGATTAATCGACTGTCGATCAATCACACTGAAATCGATTAGTATTTTTCGTTGTCGAAGAATCGGTAAATTTTACCCCGTTTTGGACATTGAAAAAAAATTGAAGAAAAGACTATTGTTTTTAAAAGTAAAAGGCCAAGAACGACGATGTTAAACCCCAAGAAGCCTTTAGAAGCATTTGTCTGTTCGGTACATTCAAAGCTTTGATGTTCTGAACTTTTAAACCGTCAGTGTAATAATCAAGACCGGTTGACAGTTGCGAACTTCGCAACTGCCGACCGGGCTTGATTATTACACTGACGGTTCAAAAGTTCAGAAAAGTTCGCAACTGTCAACCGGTCTTGATTATTACACTGACGGTTCAAAAGTCCAGAACATCAAAGCTTTGAATGTACCTAAAAGGGGATCTTCCTCGTTGTTTACTTGAGGTAGGTCAACTGAATTGAACTTCATTTTTAACGACTTTAAAGAGAGGGAGACGGGGGTGGGGGCTAATCTAGGTATGATTAATCGATTATTATCGATTATTTGTGACAATTAATCGATTCCTAAATTAAAAAATTGTGACAGCCCTAAGTATAAGTACAGTTTAATGGTGACTACAGAGATGACAGTGGACATAATTTCATGGGTGACTGTTTGTTATAAAACTTACTTGTTGTAAACAAATAAGTTTTATTCTTAACCTTATACCACATGTCCTTCGTTCTCCCATCCCACTTCCCCATCAAACTCCCGGTGAATCTTATTCTGTTAGACTGGTATTTTGCACATTCTAATATAAAGTGTTCCAGGGTCTCCACTACGCCTAGATTTCACATTTGGAATTCCTTTTCATTGTCTTTCGCAGTTTTTCTCCTTAGCTCCAGCGACCGTGACCTCACCTTGAACAACAGTGGCCCCCACCCCCCCCCCCCCCCCCCCCCCCCCAAAGGTGCCATAAAGGTACTATTTTGTACAACTGAAATGGTTAACTGATTAACCCTTTACCCAACACAGACGATATCAAAATTTATTATTTTAAATATCATTTTTTTCAAATTTTTCCAAAAATTTCAACAAAACTATATCATGTGATCCCTCGTTGGAACGAGCTCGTTCCAATGAGGGGTCACATGATATGGTTTTGTTGAAATTGTTTGAAAAATAATATTTTTTTCAACTGCTGAATTTGCATATTACGTGGGCGGATGCGTTGGGTAAAGGGTTAATTGATTAACCAATGATCAACATCTTGCCCGATCAAAAAAGTAATTGATCAGTTAACCGTTACTTTTGAACTACTGTGTTATATGGGTTAACAAAGGAACAAACTTACTCCAAAACAGGCATTTGAACATTGTCCCATTGACTCACATCAAGTATATAAGACAGAGTGAAGCATGCAAGCTACGTGCTGACATACTTATTCACTAGTATGATCATCATATCAGTAGATGGAAATGGTCATTCTTAACCTTTTACCCAATGCAGGTAGCAGACAATACTTGAGGAATCAATTCTTGAATTACTAAAAATTTTCAATTTTTGTCTCAAAAACAGGCCTGGCATTTTCAGGAGAGCGATTTATTTGCTCTCCTACTGCTCGCCTTAAAAAAATTGAGAACAGCAAAAAATAGCCCTCCTAGCCTTAGAAAATAATGATTACCACAACAGCCTGTTCCTAAAACCTGCCAGTTTTCAGATCTCTGCTATGTTAGTGGTCTCTGCAAGATGGCCACACTGCCCCTCCCATGCCTCCGGGCCTTCAAGGCCCGGAGGTGTGGGAGGCGCAGTGTAGCCATCTCACAGAGACTACCTTGTTAGCAGCACCAAATAAAATGTACAAAGCCCACTGGGCAGAATTCATTAATAGTACAACTTCATTTTGCCACTTTTAGCTTTTGCAGGCTTGAGGAGAGCTAATCGCCCCCCTAGGCTATGTGAGGAGAGCGATTTTTAGCCCTCCTGCATTTTTAGTTTAGTTTAAACATATTTTATTTGCCAAACAATACATGCAAAAGGGATTGGAGAAAAGTTATTTCAACTTATTTAAACTCCTCTCCCGTTAACAAAATAACACAATTTGGCGACAAAACAAATTTTCTGCAAAATATAAATGTGAAAACACATAAATTGAGACTAAGATTTTAAGAATGCCAGGCTTGTGACCCTTCCCTGGAATGAGCTCATCAAGCTTGTGCCAATGAGGGGTAATAAGCTATGTTTTTGAGACAAAAATTCAAAACATTATGAAATGTGAATGGAGATTTTTGTATATAGTGCTGGCCATTTTTGTCTGTTACATTGGGGGAGGGTTAATTATGTAAATTTTCAACGGTACAGCAATTATTCAGCTACCTATTAGGGCAAGTGATTAATCGGTTAACCATAGTTAATCCATGTGATTAATCGATCAAGAAAACCCTTTAACCATTTCTGCTCTATTATTTTGTTTCATACTTTTTTTTTTATACCTTTTGGTGAAAGTAAGAAGGTTAAAAAGTTGAAATTGTCCAATAGTGTCTGTTAGGTGACAGTTTCATGTTATACTTTACCTTTTGAAGTTTTCTGTGCACATAATACAAGGAAAGGGAAGAATTATAGGCAAATTTCAGTATTTAGAATTATATAGTCTACCAAATTACTCTTTACCTAAAAACATCAACCTGAACTATTCTTGTCCTCTTACCAACACAATGTCATGGAATTGCACAAATATCTGTTCATGGAGTGATTTTGATGCGTGTCTGTCAGTTTACAGGCCTTTAAATTCATTTATTTTGGCTACACTGTTTTGCCCTAATTTGGGCACAATAAAACCAGAAATAACAGCCTTATCCTGTTAGGTTCTATTGCCAATTGCCAAGCCTTTCTATGGCTAGAGATGGGCAATATACAGAAAAACCGAACTGATACCGATACTATGGGGACACCGAAAAACCGAACCGACCTCATCTTTGAATACCGAAACCAACGGTATTTTCAATTTTCCCTGTGCATTCGCTATTTATAAGGCCTTGATGAGGATTGATAGCAGTTGAAGTGTTCATTTTCTTGAAAGAAGTGACTGATTTTATTTTTCAGTTTTGTTAAGCCTTAAAGACCAGGGCAGTTAAATTATCAATAGTCTACGACCTGTACATGTCAAGTTGCTTAGCAGTGATTTCTAACAGGCAGCCAAGACTTGGCTAGAAATCACTGACCAGATAATTTTACTACTGTCATCAGGCCCATCTAAAGATGACATCTTCAGGACACACATTCTATGATTACAGACGCCTTAAGTGGAGCTTGAAAAGTTAAGGCATATTTAGAACAAGTCACCAAATTACTGTAGATATGATCTGTGCTGACAAAAGAATGACAATGTTGAGCCCATCAACAATGGCATGTGTAGCACTGTGAT
>CM062289.1:429577136-429883671 GCA_031216915.1 Pictodentalium vernedei | reverse complement strand
ATGAATAGTACTGAAACTGAGTCGGACTATACTTTCCAATAACGGTCACATGCCAACCGCGTGAGAGGCATAACCTCTGGTGATACTTCCATTAGAAACCAAGAGCGTGTCAATGGCGCCGGAAGCGGCGGGGGCAGGAGTATCAACAAGGGCACTCGACTTTGGGTATGAGTTAAGACCAGGGGTTTATTTCTAAATTTCTGATGTGACGCTCAATAATTTTAACATGAAAAACATCGTCGTTTGAGAGCAACAAAGCGCCATCTGCAATGCTTAAACAGAAAACGACGATATATAAAGTTTTAGAACTCACCCCGCCGAGTGTATAGCTTCTTTATCGATTATCGGCCTGCCTCGGTCCTTACAGCAGTTGTTACCCCCCCTCCCCCCCTCCACGCCCCCCCCCCCCCCCCCCCCGCACACACACACACACACACTGGCATTGACACACGTAAAATGCGTTAGAAACGAATACTCAAGAGTTTCTCAGTTACAGTTCTGGGAACATTAAGTCTATTAGACTAGTGCACTTTTGGCAAGAAGGACACTTGCTACCCCCCTCGCCCCCTATTCTCAGGCAAGGGGACAGCTGTCCTCAGTCTCCCCAGCTCCCGGCGACCTTGGAGCGTGAGACAGATTATATCAGCCTGTGGGGGCCCAGACCTATACAGCTACCAGTGGACGTTTATATACTAGCATGAACACACAACTCTATAATATTCTCCGAGTTGTGGGTCGTGTTTTCCCCGCCTCTCTGGGAGGGCACCGGTAATCTCAGCGTGTGCACATACTAAACATATCCTTCTTCACTAAGTCGAGAATTAGTAACCATAGTCTTGAAATTGAGAAAGAGAGGCACAAACAACCCCAAATCCCGGCAAAAACTTAAGAATATGTAAAAAGTGTGGCAGAAACGCGGTTAATCTGAGGAGCATTTCATAATGCTGTGTGCGGTATACAATTTCACACGGAATCATTTCTTTAACTGGTTGAGTGCTGGAAGCCCATATTTGGGCTTTACTCTGAAGTGCAGGTAGTGCAACTTAGAGGCTTTGAATTCTCTGAATGTGCTTGATATTACCTTTCAAGCGAAATTATTTAGTCTGTATGGATATGCCTTGCTACAATTTATGGGAGAGTGCCTATAGACACTCTCCCATAAATTGTAACACGGCGAAGACATGTGAATAAATTTTAATTAATAAAAATAATTCAGCACTCTACCAATTAACTGGTAGAGTGCTAACCTATTTCCGGTCATCAAAATTTATTCATCATTCTTTGGCATGTTGGAATTTATGGGAGAGTGCCATACGGTAACAAGGCAAATCTTTTCAGTTGAAATAATTTCACTTCAAAGATATTATGAAGCACACCCACAGAGTGTTAACCCTTTAAATTGTTGTACCTGCACTTCAAAATAAAGCCCAAATCTGGGCTTCCAGACTCTATCAGTTAATAAAATCGGGAATAATAATAATAATAATAATAATAATAATAATAATAATAATAATAATAATAATTATTATTATTATTTGGCCTTCCGCTGGTTTGTCGCGGTCCTCTTACGAGCACGCCTACACCGACCCATTCCCCCGTCGGGTTATTCCTCCTCCACTCTACCTCCTAAACCCCATGCATTCAGTCCAAAATTGTTTCATAATTCCACCCAGTGTCTCTTTCTCGATTTCCCCAACTGTAAATCAACTGTAAACAGAAAAGTGTCTCGCCGGCCGACATCTTGCGCGGGGAGGAGGAGGTGGGGGGGGGGGGGGGCTATTATGTTGTGGCTGTAGTCGTAACGTAACAGCGTTCACGTAATCAAACATCATCGATGGGAGCAGTAAATGTATTACGACTTTTTTCGCTGACTCTCCAGTAATCCAGTTGTATTGAGATCAGTATAATAACAAGGTACGTTTTGCAGACATCTACCAGATGACAAGGACAATTCTGATTTGCACCGAGTCATAAAGACACCGAAAAAAAATAGATAAAATGCCTTACTTTTTTCACAGGACAACAGCAAGTCCCACATACTCTGGCTTACTATTTGAAGTGATTGACGACAGGACTGGTAACAGGATAACAGGACCTATACCAATGGGCAGGATATTACAACTGAAGTTCTCTCTGAAGGATACAACCGGTAAGACACCAGGTTTGGACAATCCACTTCAGCATCTTGACAATGCTTTTTACACAAACCGGTGTGTGCACTCTCCATGCCTTTGAGTTTGCTAACATATTTATTGAATTTAACCCTTTACCCCAACGCATACGATATCAAAATTTATTATTTTAAATATCATTTTTTTTTAAATTTTTCAAAAAATTTCAACAAAACCATATCATGTGACCCCTCATTGGAACGAGCTCGTTCCAATGAGGGGTCACATGATATGGTTTTGTTGAAATATTTTGAAAAATTTAATGTTTTCAACTGCTCAATTTGCATATTACGCGGACGGATGTGGGCGATTCGTTAGGTAAAGGGTTAAATCGTTCAACCCTGACTCTCCAAAAAACAATCGGATGCAAATGGGCGATGCTATTCGGATGCAAATGGGCGGGCATCGGTGACCATTTCAGAGTTTTCATAAAATGTTCACTGTGAATTTGATTTTCCTCAAACTGACCATTATGTAAAAATGTGTAAATATCTGAACCTATACCATTGTTGGTTTTTCAGAGTGAATAAATAATGGAATTGAATTGAATTCTGTATTTATGGGGAAGATCAACAATAATTTGACCATACAACCCTGTGGTGCTGTGGAAACAAATTCTTGCTGACCCTTTCCCCCGATTTGTTAATTATGATGCAACCACTCAATGGGTGCCAAATTTTTAAAGAAACTAAATTTGTGCAAGGGTTAAAGTATTGAGATAAATTTTAAATCCGGAAGGTACGCTGTGAATACAACATACGTATATTTATTTATTTATTTATTTATTGAGGTTTAACGACACTCTCGACAGCCAGGAGGGTCACCTTGTGCCGGACAGTTTTATTGGTGGAGGAAGTCGGAGTACCCGAAGAGAACCACCGAGCAACGATAAGTAACTGTCAGACTCCCCAACGTATTAACTCCACACAAGCCGGGCTAGCATAGGTTGAAGACATGCGCACCATCGACGTGTAGTACGCCTTAGTACACAGCGCCACCGTGCCCCCCCCCCCCGCCCCCATGGGCAATCGGGATGAAGTGCCCTTGCCCAAGGATACAACCCAGTTACCACTGGCAGGGGTAGAACCGTGGCCCTTTCGGTCTGAAGTCCAGTGCCTAACCACTGAACCACCGTGCTCCCAACATAATATGTGAATTAAAAATCAGTTTAACCCTTTACCCAACGAAGACGATATCAAAATTTATTATTTTAAATATCATTTTTTTTAAATTTTTCAAAAAATTTCAACAAAACCATATCACGTGACCCCTCACTGGAACGAGCTCAATGAGCTCGTTCCAATGAGGGGTTACATGATATGGTTTTGTTGAAATATTTTGAAAAATTTAATCTTTTCAACTGCTCAGTTTGCATATTGCGCGGGCGGTTGCGGGCGATTCGTTAGGTAAAGGGTTAACGTGGTGCGTTGTTTAGGTTACTTTACACAAACAGTCTGGGAATCTCAAATATCGTATTTCTTTTCAGGGAGTGTGATGTTCGTTCTGAATATGTCTTTAACTTAGTCATTTGGTCGTTGCAGTGCTAGTTTCTTCTGGCTATAAAAGATGTAGTGATTAGAAAAGGAGCGCGGTGGCGTCGCGGTAACCGGTTCTCGTCAGATCACCGAAGTTAAGCAACGTCGAGCGCGGTTAAGTTGGGTGGGTGACCATTTCAGCGACTGATTCGCTCTCCCGCGTTGTGTCCTTGGGGAAGGCACATCACCCCGATTGCCTACACGGGGGCACGATGACGCTGTGTACTATGGCGTACTGCACGTCGATGGTGCGTATGTCTTCAACCAATCTAACCCTACCTGTGCCGCGGTGCAGAGTTCAGAGTTACGATGTTGGAGATCTGACAGCTGCTCGTCGTTGCTCGGTAGTTCTCTCCGGGTACTCCGGCTTCCTTCACCCGTAAAACTGTCACCGACATGATATGACCCTGGCTGTTAATGTGTCGTTAAACCCTAATAAATAAATAGTGATTAGAAAATCTTTTTCGATTGATTTCTTGCATTGCATCACCTCACTGAATCACGAAAATTGGAATCGTCGCTCAGTCATTTCACCATCATCACCGAACAAAGAACGGCGCCAATTCACGGTCACTCAAACTGGTCGTCTCACGATCATTCCATATCGTCAACCAGTTAACACGGAATCTCAGAAGGATTGACAGAACATGTCAGGTTTTTCACATTGGTCCAACATTTGAGAAATTCTTCAACCCTTTATCCAACATAACGGTCAAAACCGGACAGTGCTATTCAGACACAAATTATTTTTTTCTTTCAAAAACATAGATTACGGCCCTTCTTTGGAACGAGCTCGTTGAGCTTGTTGCATTGAGGGGTCATAAACTATGTTTTTGACGCAAAAAATGAAAAGAATTACTCAATCAAGAGTCTTGTTTGTAAGTGCCGTCTGCCTTTAGTGTCAGGTAAAGGGTTGAAGATGAAACCAAAATCCATCGTTTCTAACCATCAACGACACGACAGACAAAACAACAGACACCTGACAGGGTCCCGTGCGACTTCGGCGCGCAAAAAACGTTCTATTGTCCACAAATGTGGTTAAAATACTCATTGCTAGAGGTAGCAGCGTTGTGTCCTTGGGCAAGGCACTTAATCCCGATTGCCTACGTGCCCTAAGGCGTACTGCACGTCAATGGTGCACTTGTCTTCAACCAATGCTAACCCTGCTTGTATGGAGTAAGTACGTTGGGGAGTATGTTAGTTGCTCACCGTTCCTCGGTGATTCTCTCCGGTACATCGGCTTCCTCCACCCGTAAAACTGTTCGACACGAGGTGACCCTGGCTGTGGAAAGTGTCGTTAAACACTAATAAATAAATAAATAAAAAAAAATAAATAAATAACATTGTCAGAGGTAATTCAGTTATTTCAGACCATAATATATAATCCGTTCATTGGTGCCATTCCAGAAGGTAAAGTTCATGTCTTGCAATTTTTTTTTTAACTTCCACGTGTTTCAATCAAGTGATGTTAGGTATTTGCCAACGCCTAGACTAAACTATTATTTATCTTGGCTCGACGGACTTGAGGAAAATTTAGTCCCAGAAAGGGCATCTACACGCTAAAAACTAAAGTGTTAAAAACTACACCTGAAGTGCTGTATTTAACACTTACTAAGTGCTGAACTAGCACTTTGTTCAAGTGTAGATATCCCAGAACTTGACAGGTGTTACAATAATACCACTTGACAAGTGTAATGTCGCGACACTCAAAAGGAAACAACGCAGATAACGCGGATCAGACTCGAACTCTCGAGCCTGATCCGCGTCATCTGCGTTATGTCCTTTTAATTATGTACCCACCAAGCGCAAATCAAATGATTATGGACGATTGTGTTAGAACCACCAATGCTAGAGTACACATGGGAAGTGCCATCCATTCAAGTTTAAGATGTCTGACGATTGTAATGTCTAAGTGCTTAAAACATTGCACTTTGTGTGTTAAAACCAAACCCTAAGAGTTAGAATGGGTTTAACACCTTGAAAGTGTCAGTTTTAACACTTTAGTTTTTAGTGTGTACCTTTGATTTGTGGGGAAGATTTCAAGTTAATGTGTGATTTATTGTCTGTTTTTGCCTGTGGAGCAAAAGTAGAAAATGAATTGACCTTTTTTTCACATAGTAGACCTTATAGACATAGGGTCATCGAAGCTTCGAAATTCGATTCAATGTGAAAGAGTACCCATGATTCGATTCAATTCGATTTCAATCGCGCTGATTCGAAAATTTTCGAATCGTCGAGATGATCTCAAAATCCTACAAAGTGTCTAGTTGTACAGGAGACCTGATGATAGAAGAAGAGTTCAAGTAGGTTCCGCTTTCGAAATTACATCGATTCCGTTCTGGAATATTCCACTTTTTTGCTTCATTTACGCGATTCGCCGTTGCACTAGAGCTGTAGGTTTTTAAATTTCTTGTTCGGTTTCGGTTTTGGTTTTTCAGGTGGAGTAAAACCTCGGTTCGGTTCATGAGGCCAAATAAAATTCAATAAAACTCATTCTTATGTCCTGAGTCATAACTGAATGGCAGTGAAATTGAGTGAAACTCAATGAATGCCCGAAATAAGCTATAATACATGAAGAATCAGGAAGGTCAATATAATAATTACCTAAATATACAGAACTTTTATTGTGCTTGGCCATTTTTCGAGGTCTGACACCTACACGCAACTTGAGGAAAGCTGCAAACACAACTAAACTGAAATGTTGGAAATTCACAGAATGTAGCCTTCCCAGAGTAGTGAGAGTACCCAGACACTGCCATTGGCAGTGTCTGGGTACTCTCACTACTCTGGGATGGCTACATTCTGTGAATTTCTGCAGCAAGAGAGTATTTAATAAAAAAACGAAAAACCTTAGATTACGGGATGTCGACGGTTTCGGTTTTTAAAAAAAAATCTAAAAACTTCGGTTCGGTTTCGGTTAACCTACAGCTCTACGTTGCACACAATATGAGTGGAGACTGACAATAATACGGTTGTAAGAAGATACAATATCCACAACTTGAAAAGCGGTAAAATTCGATTCGAGAATCGATTCGATTCGAAATTTGATGCCTGATTCGATTCGAGATTCGATTCGGCCCGAAATTTGAGATTCGCAGGGCCCTAAATGGATCTGATTTCTCGGCGTGCCGTCTAAACTATCAAGGAAGCGACAATCTATGGTCAGCCGCAGGAATTCATTTAATCTTCAAGGGTACTGATAGTGTCAATAGTGTTCCTCGGCTGTGCTGTGCTGTGTCATAGTTGTAAATGCCATGGTCCGGGAGTGGGAGGTGTGCTGAAGGTAATATCCATCTCCGTGGCACATTCCCCCGTCTGTACGACCTTCCCATGTGAAAGACCGACTAGGGTGAAGCAGACGATAACGGAGAAAGAGCTTTAAGAGGTGGTATCTCCTCTTCTATTGCCACGTTCAATTTCCATGTCCCGAAACAAGCCCACAGTCGTCTGGTGTCTTTTTTTTTCTCTTCTACATGCCTAGAGACCGTCTCAAATTTACGTCAACAGAGACATTTTGCTCAACCGTTTTGGGAGGTGCACCCACGAACTGTACTCCAATTCCAATCTCCACTCAAAGACGTCTGATTGAATTTGATGGTGGGGTGATCGCAGCACCCGTGGACATGAGTACACTAGGCTAATGAGGTAGTTACATTCATAACTGTCCCAGTCGACTTGGTTTTCTGAAGAAGACACGTTATAAAGTACGGAACGTTTACTGGGCGGATACAGTATCACGCGGGGCGAAGTGAGAACGGCTTTAGACGTTTTAATACTGTTCTCCCTGCTCCTTATGTGACTCTGTATGTAGAGCCCTGTGAACCTAAAATTTCGGGTCGAATCGAATCTCGAATCAGGCATCAGATTTCGAATCGAATCGAATCTGAAACTGAATCTCGCCGCTTTTCAAGTTGTGGATATTGCACCTTCTTTCAACTGTAATATTGTCTGTGCCACTCATGTATTGTGTGCAACGGCGACTCGTGTAAATCAAGCAAAAAAGCGGAATATTTCAAAACGGAATCAATGTAATTTCGGAAGCGGAATGTACTTGAACTCTTCTTTTATCATCAGGTCTCCTGATCCGATGACAGAAGAACAGTTCAAGAGAAGAAATTTTGTAGGATTTTGTTGGATTTTTCAGAACACCTCGACGTCGTTTATGCCTATGTTGCCTACTTGAAGAATTTTCACCAAATCAAGGCTTACCGGCTCCTATTAGAGCAATTTTGAAGTCATTGTTACATACAGACACTTAACTGGATGACCCTTAACAGAACTCTACTTAACCCTTTACCCAAACGTAACGGCCAAAACCGACCAGAGCTATTCTCAAAAATCGCCAATTATTTTTCATTTTTTTCAGTTTTTGTCTCAAAAACATAGGTTATGGCCCCTCGTTGGAACGAGCTCGTCGAGCTCGTTCCAACTAGGGGTCATAACCAATGTTTTTGAGACAAAAAATGAAAAAAATTAATTATTCAAGAATTTTTTTGCAAACGTCGTCTGCTTTCCATGTTAGGTACAGGGTTAACTGTGCATCAGAATTATAATTTTTCTTATCTTCCACTCCTTGCAGTTTATTCAACATTCCGTGTCGTTTCATGCACCGCCGAAGCTTGGCCAAGACCATCAAACCCACAATCGATGACTCTTGTTGAAGCCGGGTAAGTAAGATATTCATCATATGTTGCCTTGTCTAGGAGTTAGTTCTGTCTCTTCACTGAGCGTGTTAAAACACGACCGTTTGAATGATTAATTTACTGTGCGCAGGATGGTCGTAAAGATGAGCGCTGTTTGGAAATAACTGACGTCATCTGTGAAGTAGAGGTGTCTGTACCGCGCCTTACCAAATATACCCCTACAGCCATTGCAGAATTAAAATGAAATAATAATATTAAACCCTACTCTTGTTCAATCAAACATTCCTTTATGTCAAGAAGAAAAATGACAGTCCGGTCGTTGACAAGCCATTAAAAAGGGTACACCCGATAGAGGGACAACTGTAGACGGTAGTGCCCGAATAAAAGAAGAATTCGGCCTTGAACTCAAAGTAATCAAAGGCTACACGTCAACTCCATATTTCAGGGGTTATCGGCGTGCCTCCTTGAAAAATCTAATATGTCCGTCCGTTCAAATCAACAACAGTACCATGACAACCCGATAACCGGTAATACTCATGTGCACCCACACCACCTATTATTAAATTGATCAAGTTACAACATTTACGCTCACGCAAGCAAGTTACCTTGACGCCCAACTGAATGTATTCATGGAAGGCGAAGCCTTTGCCGCTACTCTGGGTGCTTTTTTTTTTTTTTGTTTGTTTGTTTTTTTTTCTTTTCCCCCTTGAGGACATTCTGTTGACCAGCCCATTTAACTATTACTGTAGTCTCAAACGAGGCTCACGTGACGTCAAGGCGTGCACAGATGATCGACAATGCAATTTTACAACCGCTTTGTGCCATAACGCTGAACACTGTAGACAAACATTCCATATTTTTTGTTTGTTTACAGTACAGTCGCCGTGGACAGGTCGTAACGCACACGTGGGCAGTGATGTTCACGCATGCGTTCACCAGGTAATAAAAATCATCATCAGCAAAATTGCAATTAATGAAGCACCGGGTGGTACCCGGTGCTTCATTAATTAAATTTTTAATTATTGTTCTTATAATTAGTGTCTGGAGTCTAATATTATTGTGTCCATGGAAATATTGCCAACTTATGGAAAGTGACCTGTCAACCGCAGCTGTATTGTATATTCCAGGGGGCGCGGTGGCTCTGTAGGGAGAGGTGCAGGCTGCAAGCCGAGAGGTCCTCGGTTCGAATCCCACCTGCGGCATCCGCGTTGTGTCATTGGGCAAGACACTTCGCCCCCATTGCCTACGTGGGGGACGGTGGCGTTGTGTACTAAGGCGTACTGCACGTCGATGGTGCACGTGTCTTCAACCAATGCTAACCCTGCTTGTGTGGAGTTAGTATGTTAGGGAGCTGACAGTTGCTCGCCGTTGCTCGATGGGTCTCTCCGGGTACTCCGGCTTCCTCCAGCCGTAAAACTGTCGTGGTCATGATTAGCCATTGTGCATAAATATGTGACCTTAAACACCAATAAATAAGTAAATAAATAAATAAATAAATTGTATATTCCATGTGTCGTATTCAATTCTTAACCCTTTACCCAACGCAGGCGATATCAAAATTTTTTATTTTAAATATCATTTTTTTAAATTTTTCAAAAAAATTCAACAATACCATATCATGTGACCCCCTCGTTGGAACGAGCTCGTTCCAACGAGGGGTCACATGATATGGTTTTGTTGAAATTTTTTGAAAAATAATATTTTTTCAACAACTGAATTTGCATATTACGCTGGCGGATGCGGCCGATTCGTTGGGTAAAGGGTTAAATGCCCACTGTGATAAAATAAACAAGCTATTACAACAGTGAATTTATCTGGGTTGCCATATTCCGATTCAGTTTGTTTGTTAGTTTCTGTATAGTGGTTTGTCGACACTTTCAGCAGCCGGATTCACGTCGTATCTGACAGTTTTGCCGATGGGGGAAGCCTGGGTACCCAGAGAGAACCACCAAGCAGCGGCGAGAAATTGTCAAACTCTTCACTGAAAGCAATACTCTGTAGCTAAAGGCCTACGAAGATTCGATTCGATTCGATGTCAACATGCAAAGACCCGATTCGGATCGACTCCGAATCGACTTCATCATTCGTATATTTTCGAATTGGGTAACTTATGTTATTCCACGTTGGGCGATTGACAAACAAATGTCTTCTTTCGGCGGCATCATGCCGTAGAACTGAAAGAATAGTTGTATGTTGTGTTTTCGATTCAGTCGGTTTATCACCATTCTTGTTTGCCTTAGTAGTTACAGTGTTACAACACTCAAGTGGAGCTTGTGACCTCTGCACTTTGGTATCCATGCTTTTTTTTGAGTTTTTGTTGTTGATTCTCAGATTTCTTTCTGTTACCATTAGAATTATTACACATCGTACAAATCCTGAACCCCGGGCCCCTACTTATAGGCACCCTTTTTGGTGTGACTGTTGTAGGGATGCGGACCGGACCGCAAAAAACCCGGTCATAGTCACCAGTTGTAAGCACGTTTATTTGCTTTCTAACTTCTCTATAATGATGGATATGAGAAAATATTTCAAAATACACTACACATTTCCACATACAGTGTATTATATAACATAAGCAGAGTTACCACGCTTGCCCGTCAGATGGCAGTAACTTGATGCTTTCTTTAACACAAACGCGTACACCAATTTAATCATTATAAAATATCTTAAATAAAACAAATGTGTTAAAATCTTAATTTGGTATTACCAAAGGAAAGATTTTAACACATTTCACTTCATTTAAGGTGCTTTATAATGATTGGACCGGTCCGGAAACGATCCAGGCAAGAATATCGGAACACCTAGGGTTGGACCGGACCGGACTGGACCACCTCTCCTCTGGACCGGACCACCACTGGCTGTCCGGTCTGGTCCGCATCCCTAGTATGTTGTAATCTGGTCTGGTCTGGTCTGGTCTTGGTTTGGTCCGTTTCTTTTAGTTTAAGTCTTGACCCACGGGTATTGTTAAAATATATTTCATCAAATCTCGTCATGGCTGCTTTTACTAGGTTTGATAAAAGAGAAATTCATCTATATTTAACTAAAAAATCATTTGTTAAAAAGTCAATTCAATTTACAGGGGAGATAACTGGGTTGAATGTCCCCGAATTATACTTATTTCTGTGGCAAGAAATTTCGTGTCCTGGATAGGAATATCTCCAGCAGCATGGAAGGAGTTGATCATCGGATTGGAAGATGTTTGAATCAGATGAAAGATACTGAACCCGGCTGTTGCTGGTGGAATTCAATTAAGAATTGAATGCAATTTTTATAATCTTTAATGGAGTATGAACGTGTGGGAAGGGGTACAAATTATGTATGAATTCCGAAGGGATTCATACAATTTGTACCCATTCCCACACGTTCATACTCCAATAAAGATTATAAAAATTGCATTCAATTCTTATAATTACATTCCGTAACTGTTTAAACTACTTTTTTTCCACCACGAATCGTCATTCGCCGTTGTTGAAAATCATACGACTTTCAGTCGTTGGAATCAAGAACTAGCGCAGGCCTTTGTCACGTCTAAATGATATCCCAAAGACAAATAAGCTTTAATTTTCTCAACTTTAGAAATGGAAACGAGTATTTTAGTAACGGGCTTTATGCCACAGTTGGGAAATGTCACCAAAGAAACAGCAGCTGAGTTGATCACTGCGAGAGGCGCTAAAAGTTAAAAAGCCGCCCAAACACCGCCCGAATTACATTCTGTCAACTGCGGTCTACCGTAAATGCGGGTCAAGGTTCGACCAAATGTATTCATTGGAAATGAATTACAGTTGGCCATGACGTTTTCACCCAGCTGACCAATGGGAATTGAGTATTTGGACCCAAAACGTATTACTACATTAACAATGTAATTATAGACCAATGAAAGGAACTACATTTCGTCTCTTGAGTTCCAATGTATTCTATGTGCCTACTGGCAGTCTACTGGCCTACTGGCAGCCTACTGTATTGGCGTGCCTACTGGCCTACTGGCAGCCTACTGTACTGGTGTGCCTACTGGCCTACTGACAGCCTATTGGCCTACTGGCAGCCTACTGTACTGGCGTGCCAACTGGCCTACTGGCAGCCTACTGGCCTACTGGCAGCCTACTGTACTGGCGTGCCTACTGGCCTACTGACAGCCTACTGACAGCCTACTGGCACATAGAACACATTGGAACACAGGGGACGATTTGTTTACATTTTCACAGAAAAAAACATTACAGGAATACTTGATATACTTTTAAGACTCTTTATGGGTGAGGCGTAGAGTGCCCTCCCCTATAACCACCGCCTCTGTTTATTTGGCTCCCGTGATAAGCTTTAACTCCTAACCCGCTGAGTATTTTTAAAGATATTTTTCATTAAATCTAGTCATGGCTGCTATGAAGCAGCCATGACTAGATTTGATGAAATATTCTTCCACATTTTACTCAAGAAATCACTGGTGAAAAACTACATTCAATTTAGAGGGTGGAAATTGGATTAAATGTGCCCAGATCATACATATTTCAGTGTCATTATAAATCCAGTCTGGGTAGGAATATCTGCCAGCAGCATACTAATAAGGCGTACTGCACTTCGATGGTGCGCATGTCTTCAACCAATCTAACCCTGCATGTGCTGCAGTGAGGAGTTACGATGTTTGGGAGTTGGCAGCTGCTCGTCGTTGTTCGGTGGTTCTCTCCGGGTACTCCGGCTTCCTCCACCCGTAAAACTGTCACCGACACGATATGGCCTTGGCTGTTAATATGTCGCTAAACCCTAATAAATAAATAAATAAATAAATAATAAATAAATAAATAAATAAATAAATAAATAAATAAATCTGCCAGCAGCATGCAAAGAGTTAAGTCTCTTTTCTCAAAGACTCGCATCAGTGCACGGCGCTATAATTTACATCGAATGTTCTATTTTCAGACCAATATTTTCTACTTTTTCAGGTGCACTGTCAATCGAATTCCAGGTTCACAAATGATAATACAAGGTTTCACAACTGATCCTACGTCTTCACCTCCATATGCCATCTTTAAGGTCAAGGCATTCAAGTTTTCTCGCGGAAAAACGGTGAATTTTCAATGCACAGTTGATCTTTGTAAGCGGGGAGAAACCAGCTGCAGAATTTCGGTAAGTTGCAAGCGTCAGCTCTTTTGGAGAATTCTTTAGCCATAACATTAAAATGGGGACGTGACAATTGTTACTTATTCCCAGTTCCTTATTCACATTCGTTATCAACCGATCTATCTGTTAACAACGAATGTCGAACAAGGAACTGGGAATAAATAACGGTTGTCACGTCTGATATTAGAATTCATTCAGGAATCGAGGAACCATCATTCTGTTCCTTCCGTATCAAGGTTAACCCATGTAACAAACGCGATACAAACCTTAGCGGCGGTACGCGATAAAGTTGTCCCATTCTCGTTGATGGGAGTTATTTATTTAATGATGACAATGTTCAGGGTCACCTATTTATGGATATAAAGTGAAGTACAGCCAATCGTTTATACCCATATTTCTCATTTTAGAGAACCTTCACTTCCATGCATTGGTGACTGGGACCTATGTTATCAGTGAAACAGAATTTTTAAACCACAGTAAACGAGCACTGCTTCATTTCCCAAGGTTCCCACACGGGGTTAATGGTGGTTCGGGTGTTCTCTAAGGACAAAGACATAGACAAGAGAGCTTCAGAGAGGCGTCCGTCCTCGTTTCTCGAAGAGAATTTTGAAATATCTGAAGCCTTGGATCGGAGCAAACAAAACGCACTACGCACTAAACGCTACACATTAGGGAACGATAACATTTTGACAATTATACAACATGTTTTACTATTTTATAAGCTGAGTACGTGGGTAAAGACGTTGCTTAGAAATTATAGAGCATCGTCCCCACCCATTACCATATACTATATGCTATAGTGTACGGGGTATAGCAATTAATGGGCCTTAAGGATTCAAATTCTATCCACAACGTCGAGGCGTTTATCAGGGCCGTAACTAACAATTTTTTTCTATTTTTTTTTGGGGGGGGGGGGGGGGAGGGGGTGTGGGAGATAGGACGTCGGTGCCAGATGGCTCAGTCATATCGCCTAACTTATTTAAAACATACCTAGTTGTTTTTTTTTATCAAAGACTTATATGCTACAAATATACTTTTCATTGATAAAATACTGCATTTTAACCCTTCGAACCCTAGCGACGGCTTTTCAAACCAGGAACATGATACGTCATAATGTCCTTAACCCTTTTCGTAACGTAACGATCAAAACCTGCCAGAGCTATTCTAAAAAATCACCAATTAATTTTCATTATTTTTTTCATTTTTTGTCTCAAAAACATAGGTTATGACACCTCGTTGGAACGAGCTGGACGAGCTCGTTCCAACGAGGGGTCATAACCTATGTTTTTGAGACAAAAAATGAAAAAAAATAGTTATTCAAGAATTATTTTTGAAAGTGTCGTCTGCTTTTCAGGTTAGGTTTGTTTGTTTGTTTGTTGGTGGTTAACGTCACATATTTATGCACCATGGCTAATCGTGACACAACATGGAGATGAAGTCAAGTTTAGTCAATCGTTGATCAACATGTTGCCCATTTTAGAGGACTTTCACCCCAAGCATAGGTGACTGGGTCCTATTTTACTAGTAAAGCGGAACTGGTTTACCACAGTAAATAAGTGCTGCTTACTTCCCGGGGTTCCCACGGGGATTTCAGGTTAGGTAAAGGGTTAAATAGAATGGCTGTTCCGTAAATGTGTGGGGTAGACCAATCAGGCCTAAGACTGCACGTTGAAAATATTGATTGGTCTACCCCAAATAATGAATATGGACTCTTCTAATTGCTACTATTGAACTGGTATGGAATTTACCACAAGAGTTCAAAGGGTTAAACATGCAGCAGGTGAAATAATATGTAAAGTATCGTACCTCCCTACACTCTAATATCACTTAGATTCGTATTCATTCAACCCAATTGATTTGTGCTGATTTTTAATCCAATTGATTTTAACCCTTTACCTAACCTGAAAAGCAGACGACGCTTGCAAAAATAATTCTTGAATAACTAAGGTCTCGTTACAGTTATTCTGTTGAAAATGCATGTTTTCACCAAGTGTCAAATGTATTCAATGGAGCAGCGTAAATGAATTCACATTTGAGTTATCTCCCTTACACCAAATGTGCACACAATTGTACATTTTCAGAAAGATATCTTTCTAGGCTACCCAGCTGATTATATCACAATATGGAACCCTTAATACATCATTCATATACACTTGTCCGAATGAACCAGTTAATTTCTTGAAAAACGTGTAAAATTGTCAAAATTCACTCATTAAAGAGCAAAAGTCTCCCAATTTCGTGCATGCACAGCGAAAAAACAGTGTTATAGGCCTTTCTCATTATTCTTCAGTTGTTTTATGGCATTGGCAGCTCAAAATTAATCAAGAAAAAAGGTGGTTTTCTTATTCATTTTTTCAAGAAGGCACACCAAAAGAAGTTCATGAAAAATTGTCCCATTTCTCACCTGTGAAAAATCAGCCCACAGTATGGTCTTGGTTACACAATCAACAAGCCTATGTGAACTTGACCTCTGACCAAAATGCATATAACCATACACCACTTTCAGCCCGCCAAACAGTAGATTTAGGGGAGCATATAAACATTGATGGTCACTATTTACTAGATCCACACCATCATGAAATCAAATAAGGTCCTAAATTCTCAGTTCCAGGAGGGGGTATTCGATAACCCGGAAGTGCTAACTTTTGAAGGAAACGAGACCTTAATTTTTTTCATTTTTTGTCTCAAAAACATAGGTTATGACCCCTCGTTGGAACGAGCTCGACGAGCTCGTTCCAACGAGGGGTCATAACCTATGTTTTTGAGACAAAAAATGAAAAAAATAATGAAAATTAATCGTCGATTTTTGAGAATAGCGCTGGCTGGTTTTGCCCGTTACGTTAGGTAAAGGGTTAAAGTGTACATAACCATTCAGTTTTTCAAGAAAAAATAAATGACATTTTTGTTTAAAGATAGGATTTCTCCTGAAACTTTGGAATGAAAACTGCTATTTAGTAGTTTGTCATGTTTGTTTACCGATAAATTGAGTGGGACATTTATTGCACTTTCTAACACGTGTATACGTTTGTCAGGCAAGCAAGAGATTTTGCCCATGTACTCCAAAGCATGTGTATATTTTCGTCGGGCAAGTGCGGACGTCTGCAGAACTCGGTATTTCATATTTCTTGCCAAACCTCTGCCCGACGAAACCCATGATTGGAAGGTTTTGGGGGGTGTCACCCCCGCCGTCCTCTCAGAAGTTACGCCCCTGGCGTCCATCCACCACCTGCTGGAGATATATGACAGGTCAGCCACAAGTATAACACTAGAACATGGAGAACCTGTGGAGGGTAAGACTGGAAAACAGGTGTAAAAACTTACTACTCAGTTTGAAAGTGTGGGGACGCGACAACCCTATTCGACATTCGCTTTCAACCGATTCTGTTGGTTGATAACGAATGTCGAATAAGGAACTAGAAATAAGTAACCGTTGTCACGTCCGTTGAAAAGCGCTAATTGTCTCTGAATATTGACGTCATAAATTGACAAATTCCACACAGAGCTTGCTGTTGAAATCTTAGTTTTTCATTCTACTTTAAAAATTCCAGCTCAAAATTTCATTTTTTATGACATGACGTCGTTTCAGTGAAGAGTCGCGAATTGTGAGGTTTTTTTTCTGCGACTTGTCTTGACTAAAATGATGGCACTCTATTTCAACAATAGTTTTACAGGCCTGGCATTCTTTAGTAGTGCTGCACACCTACTGCACGCCTAGAAAAAATTGAGAGGGGCAATTTTTTTGCACCCCTTGATTTTCTGGAATGCCAGACCTGTTTGGGACAGCCTTTAAAATCTGTTATCATTTCGTCCCCTGAGTTCCAATGTGTTCTCTGTGCCTACTGGCACAGAAAACACATTGGAACTCAGGGGACGATTTGTCAATGTTGCATTGATTCGCAATAATTCATGACCCAATCTGTGTCGGATTTCGATACATTTGAAGTGTAGAAGACAGTCACATAAGAATTGAATGCAACATTTTGAATAATGAGAAGATGTGTGTGCCAATGTTTCTACTATGCAGCTGAATGAATACAATTTTTCAGTCACAATATTAATACCTTGAAGTGAATATAACCAAAATAGCATACAAGTTTTTGCATTGAATATTTCAGGTGCAATTGCACTCCCAAGCAATTTGAGGAGGGCAACTGTTTTGCACTCCTTGATATTCTAGCTTGCCAGGCCTGGTTTTAAAGTTCCAGTCACATGACTTGTGAAATACCAACACTGCCATTATTGATTGTATTGACCGTTTTGTAAATGGATTTGTTTTGCTAGAGAGTCATTTCAAACGCAGTTACCTCCCGTACTCTTTCGGACTGTCGACAATCTGTGAACATGGATTGGTACAGGTTTCACCGGCTCTTTTTTTATCAGTTACCAGCCGAACTGCCAGGATTTGCATGTGATAAGGCGGTGTTGGAGTCAGTAACCTCGACATTTTCTTCTTGTTATCGGTGAGGGGAACAAACAGAATAGAATGTACTTGTATTGTACTTATCCGTGTACGCTTATAAACGGAAACACCAGACTAATGAAGAAACCCCAAATTCCGCAAAACTCTCTCAAGGTGCGATTGGAGGGGATCGAAACACACCCATGTTACGCATGGAAATAAGCAATTTGTCATTTGCAGAAAGGGACCACCAGAGGGCGTATTCGCTGATGCTATCTCATCCAGTGGGCTAGAATCTCCCAATTTATCCTCTGAATACCTCTTTCTGTTTGGGCCCCGAGACCTTGATTCAGATTGGGGTTCACAGAGTAAATTTAGTAATGCTACCCTGCATTTTGCAGATGACAGTCTGCTTATTTCTAGGCTTGGTTATGCATTATATAAAAAATACTTCGAAGTGCCAAATTATAGCTCCATATCTTGAAAATGGGAGGAATGCATAAGGAATAAAAAGAGGGATATATCGTTCCTTGAGAGAGCACGATGGCTCATTGATAAGTACATTTGATTTTAACACCCTTAAAAAGTTTGCAATTTGATAAAATCATATGCAGAAACGTATATTGGGTGAAGTGGCGTTAAAATGGAAAAAAATGAAAACATCGGGAACGTATAGACTTATTTGTAATTTTAAAATTGTTAGTACACATTTGAAAATGATGTAATAATCTCATTCAGGACCCCCACCCACATACCCACCCCAACAAGTTCTGTTTAGAAAAAGACGTCTCTTCCAAGTGTCTTACCTCTTGAATTATTTATTTATTTATTTATCTATTTATTGGTGTTTTAAGGTCACATATTTCTGTACAATGGCTAATCATGACCTCGACAGTTTTTCGGGTGGAGGAAGCCGGAGTACCCGGATAGAACCACCGAGCAACTGTCAGCTCCTCAACATACTAACTACACACAATCAGGGTTAGCATTGGTTGAAGACAGGTGCACCATTGACGTGCAGTACGCCTTAGTACACAACGTCACCGTGTCAATGGGGGTGAAGTGTCTTGCCCAAGGACAAAGCTGCTGCCGCAGCTGGGATTCAAACCGAGGACCCTCGGCTTGCAACCTGCACCTCTACCTACTGAGCCACCGCGCCCCCTACCACTTGAACTTAATTCCTATTTGACTAACATTTTTGAGTCACACTACCCTTTGAAGAGCATCAAGAAAGGTAACTTGAATTTTTTCGAGTCATATTTAAATTTCCAGAACACCAGAAAGGTAACTCCCACTAATAGCTCGGCAGGTAGTCCAAACTGGCCCTCAGAGACCGATATATAATTTTTGTGTTTTGTCGTTCTGTGCCACAGAACGACAAAACAATAAAATATATAACGCCCCGTGGTGCCAAGTTTAGACTACCTGCTAAGCTATTAGTCGGAGTTACCTTTTTTGTTGTTTGAGAATAATAGTGCGTTGCTTTATCACTTCCTTGTGTGTGTGTTATCTCCGTACTCAGTATAGGCATACAGCACTGGACATCCAAATTAGGGTCCGTACCCAGTGCGGACCTATAGTAGCGAAAGGGTTAGATCCAGTTCCCGACTGGTCACGTCGGGACACGGGGGCGCTAGGTAGTTCATTCAGTGGTGCATTTACCTTCAACCATTGGTAACTCAACTTGCGCTTGGTTAGTAAGTGGTAGAGTTGCTCGCCACTGCTCGGTTGCTCTCACAGGGACCTCTGGCTTCTCCCATCCGTAAACTGTCCGACGCGATATGACCCTGGGTGTTGAAAATGCCGATAAACTCCAATAAACAAATAAATACATCGTCCTTGGGGTGCATCAAGGAGTCATTTGCAATGATTTAGCATTGCAGATGCTGTATTGTTGCTCTCAAGAGACCATAGGAAACTTGGCTTTGTTGCACTCAAGGGCTCATTTGAAACTTGTTTGGTAATTCCCCTCAACATATTGTCCAAGGCCAATACGCAATTAGTGTTGACATGTAAATCAATAATTTCGACAGCAAGGTTGTGAAATGCACAAATATTTTGACAAGTGTTGGGAGTTCTCTTTCAAATACATTCTGACGAGAACGAGGTACGAGCGAATAACTGCTCATTCCTTCTGGGAAGATCTGCTAAAACTCTTTACAAATTTCTTTGACGTGTTAGTAAATTCCTGCATCGTTTATCTTTTACAGACATGCGCAAGGGGAATGGGTATTGGACGAAAGAGACGATCTCTTGAAGATGAAACAGTGAGATCAGAATCAAATGTCAACGTCGGCTCAGCAATGAATTACAATCCTTATAGGAGATAGCAGATCTTTAAAAACTAGATGGAGTAATAAATAAATTCAACTTTTATCCTTCATTATCTTTTTTAAGAACTGAATCATGACTGCTCGAAATCCACGAGGTGATGAAAGAAATTGAGCACGCGCAAATTCCATGAACCGCAAAGCGGTTCATGGAATTTGCGCGTGCTCAATTTCTTTCATCACCTCGTGGATTTCGAGCAGTCATGATTCAGTTCTTATGTTTATTACGATTCAATTCTTATGTTTATTACGATTCAATTCTTATGTTTATTAAGATTCAATTCTTATGTTTCTTCCATTCATATTTATTTATTTATTTATTGGGGTTTAAGGTCACATATTTCTGCACAATGGCTAATCACGACCACGACAGTTTTACGGGTGGCGGAGTACCCGGAGAGAACCACCGAGCAACGGCGAGCAACTGTCAGCTCCCCAACATACTAACTGGAGTTAGCATTGGTTGAAGACAGGTACACCATCAACGTCCAGTACGCCTTAGTGCACAGCGTCACCGTGCCCCTACATGGGCAATGGGGGTGAAGTGTCTTGCCCAATGACACAATGCGGTTGCCGCAGGTGGGATTCGAACCGAGGACCTCTCGGCTTGCAGCCTGCACCTCTACCTACTGAGCCACCGCGCCCCCATTTTCGCGCCCCCATTTTCCATTCATAAAACAGAATTATTTTATGTCCAGACAGCATATCGAGTTGGCTAATCTACAGGGCACCGCTTTGACTAGCCATAATTCGGCCAAGGTGTATTCCCGAAAAAGAAACAAGTCAACGTAACTTGATACAAAAGAGTTCCCGTAAACTGTCAATACACTGCCTAAAATACAACTCTCACTCGAGTCGGGGAAATCGTCTATTTATAGAACGTAAACAAAAATTACAGAATCTAAAAATAGACTCTAGAAAATCGAATGCAGTGCGTAATATCAATGCGCGATGTTCGAATATCACATGATCAGCTGTTCTTCATGGGATAAATCACATGGTCAACGGGTAATCATGGGATAAATCACATGATCAACTAGTATTCAAGGGAAAATAACATCACCTGAGAATCCACTGACAATAGAGTGTTCACTGAAGAAAATTTCAGAAGTGGTGTGAACATATATATTTATCATATGATCTGAGAACTTTTCTGACCATTAAATCTTTTACCTAACATTAAAATGCGATCAGCGCTGTTCACAAAAATTGTCATTAAAAATTTAAATTTTTGTAATTTTTGCCTCAGAACATAGCTTAGCTTAGAGGTAATAAGCTATGTTTTGAGACAACAATGAACATTTTAAATTATTCGAAAATTGTGTTTGTGTTTGAAAGTGCTTGTACTATCTTGTTTGGCAAAGGGTCAAATTCATACTTTTAACCCTTTACCCAAAGGTAACAGCCAAAACCGACCAGCGCTATTCACAAAAGTCGCCAATTAATTTTCATTATTTTTTTTTTCGTTTTTTGTCTCAAAAACATAGGTTGTGAGACAAAAAATGAAAAAAAAATAGTTATTCAAGAATTTTGTTTGCAAGTGTCGTCTGCTTTTCATGTTAGTTAAGGGTTAAAGCGATAAACACAACTAATCTATAACATTTCGGAAGGAGACACAGCAGTGTGAAGTTCTTGCATTCTTTCACGAAACTTGAAATCTGCTCGTTATTTAAGAATTTACTGTTGTTTCTGTTCGGGATATGCGATATAAACCGAAAATTCCCAGCACATCCGGTTATGATTAAGCGGATGTTGCGGATGAAAGCTTCTGAAATTTAAATAACCTAAGCGGTCTGCAGGTTTCCAGTTTTCGATGGTGCTTAGCTTCTCATTATTTTTGAAAATTTTGATGTCCAGGAAATTCAGTTTCTATACATTGTGAACTTCAAGTGAGGATTGCTGACTCACAAAAGTGAAAGTGAACAAATGTTCCTCTTGCAGTGACGTACCATCCAGCTACTCAGGAAATTAGGAAAGTCCTTCGAGAATCTCAACACATCCCATCCTCGATGACGTTGAATACCTTAAAAAGGGATTCCCAAAGAATCATAATTGCTACAAGACAACTACCTAATTTACGACTAAAACTGGTTTCTAGTAAGTGTGTCACATCATCCCTCACAGGGACGCCGGAGTCGGGGGGGGGGGGGGGGGGGGGGGCAAGGGGGGCTTTACCCCCCCCCAACCATATATTTTTCATTGAATGGGGCTGCTCTGATAAACAACCAAGCCAAAATATGTTTCGACGACATTCTTGTATCCAGTTTCCGCGAGAAATCGTTGCTTGAGAGCTAGAATGACATTCTTGCACTCAGGCGACGAAATGTCAGTCACTGTCTTGTGTAACGGTTAAGAGGGGATAACCCAAAGCACATGATCATTAGTCATTCTTTGTTCGTCCTTGAATGAATGTGCGGGTTATCAAGTAAAAGTCGCCAGTCGCGTTTGATAAGATTATGCCCCTCACACAGGCCGCCTGTGTGTGTGTGTGGGGGTGGGGGGGGGGGGATAATCTTATCAAACACGAACTGCGTATATTTTTCACATCATGTCAAAAATTGAGTTTATTAACACTCAGTATACAAACCACGAATACTATTCTCGATTGAGTTATTTATTTATTGGTGTTTAAGGTCACATATTTCCGCACAATGGCTAACCATGACCATGACAGTTTTACGGGTGGAGGAAGCCGGAGTACCCGGAGAGAACCACCGAGCAACGGCGAGCAACTGTCAGCTCCCCAACATACCAACTCCACACGAGCAGGGTTAGCATTGGTTGAAGACAAGTGCACCATCAACGTGCAGTGCGCCTTAGTACACAGCGTCACCGTGCCCCTACGTAGGCAATGAGGGTGAAGTGTCTTGCCCAAGGACATTCTCGATTGAGACTCAATCTAGTATAGTATTCGTGGTTTGTATACTGAGTGTTAATAAACTAGGGTCGGCCCGTCATGCCCTTACCCCCCCCCCCCCCCCCAATCCGAAATTCGCTCCGGCGTCCCTGCCTCATTCTTGGATCTAAACCATGTAATACTTGCCGATGCCGAACATACCCACTCATTTCATCTTTCGACATCACCCGTGAATCGATGTATCAGATTACTCCAAAGGGTAATTTTCCCTGTAGATCGAGTGATCTATAGAGATTATTATGACAGAAAAGTGATCTGGTTTTTCGTATTCCGTCGAGCTGACGAGGTTAGATCGTCGGATCACACGTGCAGCCGAAGGCGGGGCGGCTCGTCTGATCCGGCGATCTGACCTCGTTAACAAGACTTATTGTAATACCCAGTTACGCAGCTGTCAGAGGCGGACTAGCCATACGGTCCATCGGGAAAATTCCCAGGTGGCCCCCTATTGGGGTCCATCTGAGGCCCCAAGATTGATGCAGCTCAGCACGAGTGGGTGCATGTAAGTTTCTGAAAATGACCAACATGACCAAATAAATCTGATTGCATAGACTGCCGGTGTACCGAAATGCACTCTTTGTGGACTGCCATTGGTAGTCCACATAGAGACAGTTCGATACACCACTAGTCTACTCTGCATTTGATCGCTTAGATGCAAGGAAACAGCGTGCTGTCAGTTTGAAAAATAATTTTCTCTCATGGTTCGACCTATGGTCGGCTCGATGGGACAAGCTTCCCCTTCCCTCTCCGGCGCAACCACCTTTTCGGAATGAGCGACGAAGATTATATAAATATGCCATCGAAATGTCCTATATGTGGAGTGTAACTGATCGCTCAGATGCAGGGAAGCAGCATTGTTTCAGTTCGAAAAATTAAAATTTTTCTCCGGGTCCTGAGGCCCCCATTGATGCATTTCCCCGTAAGTTATCTTGGCAGAGTCCGCCCCTGGCAACTGTAGATGCTTTCCTTTAGTATGATTTCAGTTTATAACACGATACAATAACAATCTAGGGTAAACCAACACACGCCTCGAAACAAAAAATTCCGCACAACAACCTGAGGTAATTTTTATTGTCTCTACAAAGTAGAAGAGTTCTTGGAATCATGCGGAGATAACCTGTTTATCGATAGACCGCCCCGCCCCCCCCCCCCCCCCACAGCTCCTTCCGGTTCGCGGATGGAACTATGCCATGTTTAATAGACACTAAGCAGGCATTGTCAAGGTCACTATCTATTTATTTATTTATTGGGATTGAACGACGCTTTCAACCAGGGTAACCTCGTGACGGACAGTTTTATGGGTGAAGGAAGCCTGAGAGAACCACTGAGCAACGGCGAGCAACTGCCAGACTCCCCAACTTACTAATTGCATACAAGTAGGGTTAGAATTGGTTGAAGACATGTGCAGCATCGTCGTGCAGTACGCCTTAGTACACAGCGCGACCATACCTCCATGTTGGCAGTCGGGATTAAGTGCCTTGCCCAAGGACACAACGCAGTTACCCCCTGGCGGGGATCGAACCGTGGACCTTTTGGTTTGAAGTCCACTTCCATAACCACTGTTCCTCCCTATCTATTCATTAAATAAGAAAATACAAAGTTCAAAACAATAAATATTAAATGCAAAACTGTCTGTACTCGATTTGCTGTGCAATCAGGGACGTGGATAGGGGTTTCAGATTGGAGGGGTGTAGGGTGGTGAATTTCCAAATAGAGGGAGGGACCGGGAGGGGGTTCCCCCTCCAGGCCCCCCCCCCCTCTAGTTGGAAATTCACGACTGAGAAACATTTTAAAAATGAAGCCCTGAAAGGGGGCATAACATTGATTCTAGTAACTGAAATGTCAACATATTTATGATAGAATTATAAGGGTATTATTATTTGGTATTATTCTGGGAAGTGAATATGTGCTAAACAAATGCTCAAGCTGAGAACACTGAGTAATTCACATTGTCCTAAAATTCAATCAGATCTTATGTAGAAATGATCAATTGTCGATGTTTTATCATTTTGAAACTGTGAATGATGGAATTAACTCAGGATAACGATTTTACATGATGTGATTTTCTTGAAGTGCACTTCGAGGATTTTTTTTATTACGATAAGTAAACGTACTATAGAAATCTCGCACCGATTGACACCATACATACTTATGAAGCTCGATATTGCGTACACTGTAGTTGTAAATAGTAACAGTTTGAATTTTTGGCGATTGGAAACCGAGTTGGGATTTTGGGAAGTAAAGGAGACACCAGCATCGCCAAAAAAGCTCTAAAATCCAGACAGATGGAATTTCCAACTGCTCATGACTTGCTCTCCGAATTTCCAACTATAGGAAATTTTGGCCACGATTGGGTGGGTGGGTGGGTGGGTGGGTGGGCGGGGTGACCCCCCCCCCCCCCCCCGTTGCGACGTTCCCGTGTGCAATATGCTGCTGCCCGCCATCATTTTATGAAGAAATACCAACTCTGTTACAATATAACTTCCTTTATTTCTGAATATTAAAAAAACAACAAAAGTAACAAATATTAACTCAACTCAATTCAAAACAATGTTTCAACTTTTTTTCAATCAATTTAAACAAACGGGAACGAGGAAAAATTCAAATTTCTGATGTTTGGATTGTTGTATGACTGGTCACAAAGGAACAAGAACGATAACCTCGGATGCAAATGTCGCGTTTTAACACTCTTCAGACTAGGATAACTGGTTAATCGTGACCGCAACATGGATACAGAGTCAAGTTTATTCAATAGCTTATACCCATGTTGCGTTTTTAGAAGACCTCCACTCAAGGAATGGCGATGGGTCCTATAAGCTTTTTTTCGAAACTGCCATCTTGGCTTTTAATCTATGCAAGGTCACAGGTCGCAGGGTGTAAACAAAGCGATTTCCATGTTCATCGCGTTGAGTTCCGTGTCAACCAAGACAATTAGTTTCGTGAAATATCAGTTTAAATTCGTACAGAACCTATGTCATCATTACGGCTGTCAGGATAAATCGATTAATCGATTGTCGATCGGTCACACCGAAATCGATTAGTATTTTGTTGTCGAAGAATCGTTAAATTTTTACCCCGTTTTAGACACTGAAAAAAATTGGAAGAAAAAACTGTTGTTTCTAAAAGTAAAAGGCCAAGAACGTCGGGCTTGATTATTACACTGACGGTTCAAAAGTTCAGAAAATCAAAGCTTTGAATGTACCTAAAAGGGGATCGTCTTCGTTGTTTTACTTGAGGTAGGTCAACTGAATTGAACTTCATTTTTAACGACTTCAAAGAGAGGGAGACGGGGGTGGGGGCTCATCTAGGTACGATTAATCGATTATTATCGATTATTTTCGACGATTAATCGATTCCTAAATTAAAAAATCGTGACAGCCCTAGTCATCATTCGAATTAACTGCAGTGGCAACCCTGGGCAACTATAAAAGATGGGATACCGCAGGTTTAAAGACTGTTTTTTCGGAGGCGAGAACTTGTTTTGAGTGGCAACAAGAAAACACTCGCTGCGCCGAGTTTCTCGGCTTGGGAATCCCTGAAAGTTGTCGAAACGATGCCGACGGCCACAGAATCATGACACGCGGTGCATTCAAACACCATTTAAGTCGATAGAAACTGAATTCGAAATAATGAACGTTCTCATACAATATTGCTATTGTCTTAAACAAATGATATCCTTGGCTAAATGTTTTTTGAATTCGCACTAATGAACGAAATGGGGTCCGAAGCACTTCACCCGCTCTCTTCTCCCATTGCTTACAACGTGTTTTCTTGATATGTTTACACCTCGCGACCTGTGACCTTGCAAAGATTAAAAGCCAAGATGGCGGTTTCGAAAAAGGCTTATTTTACCTCTAAAACAGCTTGTTTATCACAGAAACAAGCACTGTTTCACTATCCAGGGTCCCCACGGGGTGATTTCTTTGGATTTAATGACACTGTCAACCTACCGTCATGTCTGGTTGAGTAGCTTTACGAGTGGATAAAGCAGTACTGCCTGGCGACAACTGTTGAAACCCGGGTAACGTTACAACCGTTACTTATTCACAGTTCCTTATTCGACATTCGTTATCAACCGATTTTCGGTTGATATCGAATGTCAAATAAGGAACAGGGAATAAGTAACGGTTGTAACGTCCATACCTATCGAACCCGGCACGATCAGGATTTGCATCATTTGAATGCATCAGCCCTGGTAATTCACCCTCAGCAATCAGCAGTGCCGAGGAAAATGCTGAGGAAACGAAAAATATCCACAGCAAAAATACTGCCGAGGATGGCTTCATCAGAAAGCCTTGTGGTGGCAGAAATTGCACAATTTCCAGATTACACAAGGAATCAAACCATGTGGGTTGCAATATGCTGCATTGCTAATCTTACAATTTACAGTACAAGTTGCAGCATAACCACTAGAATCTATGTGTTCTGCTTCTTCTATGTTGATAAGACCAGAATCTGGTGCCGTAGTAGCACCAGATTTCCACAGCAATTTTTTTCCCGAGGAAACAAGGATGAATTACCAGGACTGATGTATGCATACAATCAATGTGATGAACGACTTAGCACAGTACGTCATCTGGCTCGCTCTTGAGCAGTTTAAATTCAGAGCCTCTACCGAGGCCACAAAACTGATGATGCAGGTCATGATCGAAGCTACGATCTTATGATCTGAAATCCAATTCGCAAACCAGTGAGTCACGCGCACCCATACAAATTGCACACTTGAGGTGGGGTGTTTAACAAATGATGCAGCATTTATTTATTTAATGGTGTTTAAGGTCACATATTTCTGCACAATGGCTAACCATGACCGTGACAGTTTTACGGGTGGAGGAAGCCGGAGTACCCGGAGAGAACCACCGAGCAACGGCGAGCAACTGTCAGCTCCCCAACATCGTAACTCCGCACTGCAGCACAGGCAGGGTTAGATTGGTTGAAGACAGGTGCACCATCGACGTGCAGTACGCCTTAGTACACAGCGTCACCGTGCTCCCACGTGGGCAATGGGAGTGAAGTGTCTTGCCCAAGGACACAACGCGGTTGCCGCAGGTAGGATTCGAACCAAGGACCTCTCGGCTTGCAGCCTGCACCTCTACCAACTGTGCCACCGCGCCCCAAATGATGCAGCAGAGCTGCCGTGTGTTTTAGCGGAGTCAAGATGCAACATACATATCAAGCACTTACTTTTCACCTTATTGCTTAACCGAAATGAAGTAAACATGAAAAATACCGGAAATACCTTCACCCTATACTCAAAGTAATGAATAAAACCAGTGCGATATGCATATACCACTCTAAAATTTCATATTTTATCAACCTTCCTCCCCCAAACAACATTCCTCGACCCCACAGTAGAACGAGCTCGTCGAGTTCCTTCCAGGGAAGGAAAATTTGATTTTTATATTGTGGCATGCGCTCTTATTGGTAGGGTGATTGGTAAGATTGGCAGAGATTTTACATCGAATACCGATCGAATGTGTCTTTTAACTGTATGTTTGTTTGTTTGTTCATTCATTTGGGTTCAAGACCATTTTCAACATATCTGGCTGTATTAACACCACAACTTAAGTATATAGTCAAGTTTGGTCAATCGTTTTTAGTTATGCCATCTTATTTAGAGGACTCGCGAGTGTTGGTTATCCGATCATATTATACCTCTAAAGTTAACAGGCGCTACTCTATGTTTCAGAGTTCCCACCCGTTGAACCATCTCTTTTAACCTTTTACCCAACGTAACAGCCAGAATGGTCAGCGCTATTCTCAAAACCAATTTTCATTGTTTTCATTTTTTGTCTCAAAAACATAGGCTATGACCCCTCGTTGGAACGAGCTCGACGAGCTCGTTCCAACGAGGGGTCATAACCTATGTTTTTGATTAAAAAAATGAAAAAAATTAGTCATTCATAAATTTTTTTTGTAAGTGTCGTCTGCTTTTCATGTGCTTTTCATGTTATGTAAAGGGTTAAACCATGTAATCATAGGCGGTCAATTGATTTTTCATTCGCATATTTTTCGTGGGGGCACGATGGCGCTGTGGACTAAGGCGTGCTACACGTCGACGGTGCATTTGCCTTTAACCAAAGCTTCGGGGTCTGACATTTGCTCCCCGCTGCTCGACGATTCTCACCGCGTACCTCGGTTTCCTCCACCTGTCAAACTCTCCGACACTAGGTGACTCTGGCTGCCGCGAGTCTCGTTAAACCCAGTGAATAAATTCACATATTTTTCTTTTCAAATAACTGGAATAAATGTGGATACGTTATCAAATGAGTTAACACGGTTGGGTTTCAAAACATCTGTTAGGAGAGTTTTCGCTGTAAAACAAAGGATACCCATTGTTTCTGAGTAGTTACCATATTTATCTCACCAGTGAGGTGAGGGAAATTTGAGTTTTCCTTGCAGTTGTGGATGAGGTAATTGTTTATCTACTCCAAAAACAGTAAGTAACACTTTACATTATATGCGTTGCAATGTATATTTACCATTAAAACCATTTTAATTGCAATTTAAAAACCCAAACGCCGAAAACGAGCTGTTATATCGATCTAAACTTGTTGCGTAATACACGTCTTTTCGGAGAGATATTCTCATTTATTTATCGTGACAATATATACTCGCCCAAAAAAGAAAGTGTGCATTGCAGAAATTGATCAAACTCCAAAAAAATAATTTCGTAGGTGTAAAGAGTGTTAACCTGTTCATGAATAAGTTATATTGGACACAAAAACAGCTTTCCCCGTTAAAATTGCATTAACGTTAAATGACGTGCTGCACGTTTGTGAAAAGGCATGTTTTGCACGTGGAGAGTCTGAAAATTCATGCAGCAGTGTGAATCCTTGGGTATTTAAACACTAAAGTAAGGCCTTCCTATCGTTCACATTCAAACTTGCGCTGCTGTTAAAACGACTCCACATTAGCATGCCAAGATTGACAATGAATCAACGTCTCCTTGCCCTGGGTATGATTAGAGCTGGCTGAACACACAGAGGTTGCCCAGCATTTGAACTGCCACCGTAACACTGTAGACAGGCTAGTCCATCGACATGCACAACATGATGACGTACGAGACCGACCCCGCTCCGGGAGACCCCGAGTTACCAACCCTGCAAGAGATCGGTATATCCATGTCGTTCATCTCCGGAACCGGCAACAAACGGCAACGACGACAGCCAGGCACATCCCTGACCTGAGGCAGATACATCCTCAAATAGTAATCAACCAGCTGAGAGAATATGGCTTACGTCCTCGAAGACCTGCAATTCGTCCGATTTTGAGGTTACGTCATCGTCGTGTTCGACTGCAGTGGTGTAGAGTAGGGTTAGGGTTAGGGTTAAGGGTTAGCCTAACCTAACCCTAACCCTAAACCTACCCTAAACCTACCCAAACCCTAACCTAACCCTAACACTAACCCTAACCTAACCCTAACCTAACCCTACCCTAACCCTACCTAACCTTAACCCTACCTAACCCTAACCTAACCCTACCCTAACCCACTTCCATGCTAACTTGTTCGCTTCCATGAGGCATAGATGCACAGCAGTAGTCGATGCAGACGGAGGTCATACCAGATATTGAGTGTGTGACTTTTGTGTTTGACCCTTAGTGTCTTTGACTCTCCATGGCACCAAGAGTATTCGTCGTAGCGTAATGAAATTTCTCGTGTTGATCACAAATTGATTCATCTGTGATTGAATAAAATTTCCATGAATGAAAATGATATATATCTTTTTTTAGTGTTATTTTTTAGCATGCACACTTTCTTTTTTGGGAGAGTATATATCCCAAAATAGATGTTAGACATTTCCTGCCATCTTATAAGTAGGGCCGTCACGATTTTTTAATTTAGGAATCGATTAATCGTTGCAAATAATCGATAATAATCGATAATCGATTAATCGTACCCAGATGAGCCCACCCCCCCACCCCCCGTCTCCCCCTCTTTAAGTCATTAAAAATGAATTTCAATTCAGTTGACCTACCTCAAGTAAAACAATGAAGACGACCCCCTTTTAGGTGCATTCAAAGCTCTGATGTTCTGAACTTTTGAACCGTCAGTGTAATAATCAAGACCGGTCGGCAGTTGCGAAGTTCGCAACTGCCGACCGGTCTTGATTATTACACTGACGGTTCAAAAGTTCAGAACATCAAAGCTTCGAATGTACCGAACAGACAAATGCTTCTAAAGGCTTCTTGGGGTTTAACGTCGACGTTCTTGGCCTTTTACTTTTAGAAACAATAGTTTTTTCTTCAAATTTTTTTCAATGTCTAAAACAGGGTAAAAATTTACCGATTTTTCGACAACGAAAAATACTAATCGATTTCGGCGTGACCGATCGACAATCGATTAATCGTGACAGCCGTACTTATAAGATAGCCCATAATATTTATATACACATGAAAAATGAATAACAAACAAAAAACATTTTTGCTAAAAAACATACCTTAACCCTTTACCTAGCATGAAAGGCAGACGACACTTTCAAACAAACTTCTTATACAACTCATTTTTTTTCATTTTTTTACTAAAAAACATAGATTATGCACAGTTATTGGAACCTGCTCAAGGAGCTCGTTCCAGTGATGGGTCATGACCTACGTTTTTAAGACATAAAAATTAAAAAATAATGAAAATTGATTGGTGATTTTTGTGAATAGGGCAGGGCTGGCCGCTTTTGACCGCTACGTTAGGTAATGGATTAATGCGACTTCATTAGAACGAGCTCGCCCCAATGAGTCTGTATGTGTGTGTTGGATGGGGAGGGGGGGGGGGGGGGGTAAGCTATGTTTTGAAGACAAAATTTGAAAAAAGTACTAAACTCTGGATGCTTATTTTTTGAATAACACCAGCCAGATATGACCATCACTTTAAGTAATGGACAGAGATACAAGCACACAAAAAAGGAAGAAAACAATTATTCCGTACACTTTCTTCGTCTCCTCTTCCGAAGACGGAGTGAGAACACTGCGAATGACATGAGTGTGACGATTAGTAGCAATATATAGCCATACCTGCTGCAATGTACTCCATAACAAAATATCTTGTCAGTGTTTCTAAGCTCTAGTTGATAGAAATAACCAAACAAACATTGAAATACGGTTGTAAACATGACCTGAACTATTCTTATCAATCCCCAATTCCGTCCAAAATGTTTTGTGTGGAATTTTTCGCATATCTCTGCCGAGACAGTAACCCACACTGTACCAACGACTACAGCCATCAGTAACGATGCTAGAAAAAACGCAACAAAGGTACCAGCTGCAAAAACATACAAAAGCATTGAAATTGTGCACAAAACAGACGAGAAGAATTGGAAACGGAATTGTCTTCTGGTGCAACGGTCCATCAAAATACCTGCTATTATACTTGATGAGAAGGATACAAACGAAGCCACTATTAGAGTGTAGATATCGTTCTGTTGTAATTTGAGCGATTTTGAAACAGTTGTCAGGTTGTTGAAACACACTTGAGATACACTAACCAGGAGAACAAATGTCCAGAATGACATGTGGAAGTGAGGATTGCGTAGCATCTTACTCAGTGGTATGTCTTGCGCGGTAGTTTTTTCTTGCACCACTGTTTCCGGTAAGGTATTAGAAGTTATTTCAGTGGTAGTTTTATTATACGCTACGGATATTGCTGGTTCATCATTTCTGGACGAAAGATGGGCAATATTTATTTTGTTTCGATGATAGTGACAAAATAGTAAACACAAAAGTGAGTTTACGCCAAACAAAATAGCCAGCCACAAGAAAAATCCCGCAAAGTCCTGAATAGCTTCTCCATAAAGAGTGTTTCCTGAAATCTCAAACCATTTGTAATATATCAGAGTTAGGAATATTGATGACAGGGCGAGCAATGAATCTTGTACTCCGATGATCTGACCGCGCCACTTCTTGTCGAAATTTACCACCGATGTGTTCCGTGATGATACGAACGTGAAACCCATTCCGAATCCTGCAAATACAACGTTTATTTGGTCCATAAGTGACAGGATATCATTAAAGAAGTTTGTATAAGGCCTAAAAAAGTAAAAAATCTGTTTCTCAGCCCTCAATGCATGGTCCTTTTGGCTGCTTCATGCTCTCTTTTTATAGCCAATGCAAGCTTAACCCTTTACCCAACGCAGACGATATCAAAATTTATTATTTTAAATATTTTTTCAAATTTTTCAAAAAATTTCAATAAAACCATATCATGTGACCCCTCGTTGGAACGAGCTCGACGAGCTCGTTCCAACGAGGGGTCACATGATATGGTTTTGTTGAAATTTTTTGAAAAATAATATTTTTTCAACTGCTGAATTTCAATATTACGCGGGCGGACGCGGGCGATTCGTTGGGTAAAGGGTTAAAAAAAATAAAAAAATTAAATGGTTTCTACTTTTCATTTTAGATAAGTTAATAAAATTGATAAATTTGTCCCTTGAGTGCCAAAAGCCTGTGCAA
Organism: Pictodentalium vernedei; assembly: GCA_031216915.1. Lineage (NCBI taxonomy): Eukaryota > Metazoa > Mollusca > Scaphopoda > Dentaliida > Dentaliidae > Pictodentalium > Pictodentalium vernedei. Next base: position 429,850,121 of record CM062289.1, on the reverse strand, counting down.
TGCTTAGTACAGCAAAGACTTCTTGCATTCACGGATGATATACACCACCACCCATGCCATGTTATTCTGTAGATTTTTAGGCCTCAAACATAAAACAAACCAAGAACATGAACCTTTGACGACAAAGAAATATTTACAAAAATAAAATTGAAAAAAAAAATGCCCGGCAATTTTACAATTTTACAAAAATGGCCTGAGAAATAGAAGATCTACTTTGTGAGGCCTAATGGGATGCGAGTACCATTTTAGGAAACCTTTCAAATGAATTGAAAATGCAACGAAACGCAATTAAAAACATTTATTCAGTAAATGTATTGTACCAAGTGTGTTGTTTGTGTGTTTTCAACGTTATCCGATACAAGACGTTATGTAAGAATGCATTTGATTGGCCATTACGCATCTGAGTGACGTTACAACGTGAATGAAATGCTTCGACACAAAATTAAGAATGAAAACAGACCATGGAAGGAGATATTATTCTTTAGAGATACCGGCTTCATTCACCCAATTCAAGTTTTAATCGTGGTATAGGGAACGTGGTAGATCAGTAAGTAGAGGTACAAGCCAAGAGGTCTTCGGTTCGAATCCCACCTTCGGCAATCGCGTTGTGTCCTTGGGCAAGACACTTCACCCCCATTGCCCACGTATGGGCACGGTGGCGTTGTGTACTAAGGCGTACTGTACGTCGTTGGCGCACTTGCCTTCAACAATGCTAACCCTGCTTGTGTGGAGTTAGTATATTGGGGAGCTGACAGTTGCTAGCCGTTGCTCGGTGGTTCTCTGGTTCTTGTGTTTAAGGTCACATACTTCTGCACAATGGCTAATCGTGACCGCAACGTGGGAAAAAAGTCAAGTGCAGTCAATCGTTTATACCTATGTTTCCCATTTAAATGGACATCCACCCCAAGCATTGGTGACTGGGTCCTGTAAAACAGAGCTTGATTACCAGTGAACAAGCAATGCTTCACGTCCCGGGGTTCCATCCGGGGGTACCGGGTCCTATTTTAGCAGTACACCATAACTTGTTTAGCGCAGTAAACAAGCACTACTCCACTTCCCGGATTTGGTACAGGCGCCCGTCATCAGATTAACCTTTTACCCAACGAATCGGCCGCATCCGCCCACGTAATATGCAAATTCAGCAGTTCAAAAAATATTATTTTTCAAAAAATGTCAACAAAACCATATCATGTGACCACTCTTTGGAACGAGCTCGTTCCAGTGGGGGGTCACATGATACGGTTTTGTTGAAATGTTTTGAAAAATTTCAAAAAAGGATATTTAAAATAATAAATTTTGATATCGTCTGCGTTGGATAATGGGTTAATATTAATATGAAGCCGAGAGGTGGATGATCGCTCGAAATTATAATTACTTTTTAATTCCATATTTAGTTAATGAGTTAAAATATCTTACTACAATAAACGCCCCGAGGTATCTATTTATTTATTGGTGTTTAAGGTCACATATTTCTGCAGAGTGGCTAATCACCGCAAAATGGACAAAGTCAACTCCAGTAAATAGTTTATACCAATGTTGCCCATTTTAGAGGACTTCCACCCCAAGCATTGGTGACTGGATCCTATTTTAACAGTAAAACAGAGCTTAAGTGTTTACCACAGTAAACAAATAGTACATCACTTACGGGGTTCCCACGGGGACCAAAGATACCAAGAGGATTATTCAACATGAGCCAGCACAAATACACAGAACGACACGCGTGTGTGAATGGGTTAATCGATATGGCACGAGAGCCAGCGCGGAAGGATAGGACGAGTGGCTGCAAGCCTCGAGTGTTATCCCTCCACCATGGCCAAGTTCCATATCGACTAACCCCTTTACACACGCATGCCGTTCTGTGTTTATTACACGTCTTCATGTTTATAAAAAAAAATATTGGAAGGACACTCAGCAATTCATTTCACAGCTATCAACAAAAGGAACATTTTATCGCTAACAAAATTTGCAAGGGGAAGCCGTGTTACCATTTCGTCACCTGAGTTCCAATGTGTTATATGTACCTACTGGCAGCCTGCTGGCAGCCTACTGGCAGCCTACTGGAACATAGAACACATTGGAACTCGGGGGGTGATTTGTTTACATTTGCAGAAAAAAAAAATTACAGGAATACTTGATATTCTTTTAAGACTCTTTATGGGTGAGGCGTAGAGTGCTCTCCCCTATAACCACCGCCTCTGTTTATTTGGCTCCCGTGATAAGCTTTAACTCCTAACCCGCTCAGTATTTTTAAAGATATATTTCATCAAACCTAGTCATGGCTGCTATGAAGCAGCCATGACTAGATTTGATGAAATATTCTTCCACATTTTACTCAAGAAATCACTGGTAAAAAACTGCATTCAATTGGCGTACCTACTGGCAGCCTACTGGCGTACCTACTGGCAGCCTACTGGAACATAGAACACGTAGGAACTCGGGGGGGGGGGGGGGGGTGTGATTTTTAGCTTTCGCTAGCGATTCATATTGTAATTGCAATGCATGATTTGTGGAAAATTCCAGTGAAATTTCGCTTCTTTATAAAAATAGTCCGTCAACGATTTCCGTTCAGCACATAAGTGCGGAACAGATTTTCATTTTCCGCATGGTTTACTGTTGTTGTAGATGGGGATTACAGATGTAACAGGAGGAGGGATAAGTGCGGGGGCCGGGGTTCTAACCGTTGATCTCTAGCACACAAAGCGACCGATTTACCACGAGACTAAGAGATCCGTACCAACCAGGCTGGTTGGAAAATGGCCTTTATACCTAGACCGCTACAGTACTCTCCCCTTCTTTTGAGATTCACCACATGTGAAACTCACCCAAGTTCCCCCTCAGAGCGGTCGAAACACCCGCAGTGCCACCAGCTGCTGAGGATCGGACGAACCCCCAAATGTAACAGGAGGAGAGACAACTGCGGGAGTCGGGGTTCGAACCATCGACCTCTAGCGCACAAAGTGACCGATTTACCACGAGACTAAGAGATCCGGACCAACTAGGCTGGTTGGTAAATGGCCTTTATACCTCGACCGCTACACAGAGAACAGGCGTGTAATTAACCTACTGTGCGCCTTAGTACACAAAGCCACCTTTCGGCTAAAGTCCACTGTTCTTACCAATGAGTCAGCGCACTCCTAGGAAGCTTGTCAAACAAAGATGATAGGAGCAATAAAATTAAGTAACTGGTGTTTTTGATGCTGTGTACGGTCACTTCAAACATCTGTGGCCACATCGCAAGAACGTTTGTGGCAACATCGCAAGAAAAGTACCAAGTCAAGTCTTGCGAATCGTAAAACGCCCCGAGATATCTATTTATCTAACAATCATATAGGTTTTGGCCTGAAAACCACGAAAATCCAATTTAAACTGAAAAACGGGGGAAACGGGCTTCATGTAACGGGATTGTTAGATAAATGTATTATCATGACCAAATGCATGTCCTGTAATTTGACACAGATTCTCGGGCGTGTTTCCAATCGGATCACAACTCGCCCTGACGGGCTCGTTGTGATCCGATTGTAAACACGACCTCGAATCTGATACAATTTACAGGACATGCACATGGTCATGATAATGTCAATTTATTCATTGGTGTTTAAGGTCACATATTTCTGCACAGTGGCTTATCACCACCGCAAAATGGACATGAAGTAAAGTCCAGTTTATACCCATGTTGCCCAGTTTAGAGGACGTCCACCCCAACATTGGTGACTGGATCCTATTTTACCAGTAAAAAGAGTACTTCACTTCCAGGGGGTCCCACAGGGATCCGAGATACCAAGAGGATTATTCAACATAAACCAGTATAAACCTGCAGTACGCCTTAGTACACAGAGCCACCTTTAGGTTAAAGTCCATTGTATTTACCAATGAGCCAGCGCACTCACAGGGAGCTTGTCACACAAAGATCATGGGAGCAATTAAGTTATGTAAATGGTGTTTATTATGCTACGTACATGTGTGGCTACACCGCAAGAATGTATGTGGGAACATCGCAAGAAAAGTATCAAGTCAAGTCTTGCGAATCGTTTACAACAGCCAGGATCACACCGTGTCGGACAGATTGAGAACCAGAGAGGGGCGGCGCGCAACTGTCAAACTCTCCAACGTACTAATTACACACAAGCAGAGTTACAAGCGATTGAAGGCAAGTATTCCATCTACGTGCAGTACCTCTTAGTACACAATAGAGCTGCAGCGATTAATCGTGATACGCTTGAACCGCGATACATTGCATACGATTACGCATCGATGTTCACTATATATCGCGATACGATAAATATAAAAAAAATATCAGGTGATATATATCGCTACAGTAAAGTGATCTGGGTCGTAGTATCACGTCGAGTTGAGGTCAGATCGCCGGTGTGACAGGAATGGAAGTCCGTAGGAAAATTAGTCCCTCTGGACTATTATTCCGCGGAATTATAGTCCTAGGTCTAACATTTCTAGGAATAGTAGTCCGCCGGACTACTATTCCTAGAAATGTTAGACCTAGGACTATAATTCCGCGGAATAATAGTCCAGAGGGACTAACGTTCCTACGGACTTCCATTCCTTTTACACCGGATCAAACGATCTGCCGCAGGCAGCGAGTTTAATCCGGCGATCTGAACTGCTCAACGAGACGTGATGCGACGATCCAGATAGCGATAAAATGTTTATTATATGACTTATAGTTTAACATTACATGCCAACTCTAGCATTAACAATTCCCCCAGGAGCGCGGTGGCTCAGTGGTAGTATGTTGGACTTCTATGCTAGAGGTCGCGAGTTCGACCCCCGTCCGGGACGACCCGCGTTGTGTCCTTGGGCAAGGCACTTTATCCCGGCTGCCCACACGGGGGCACAATGACGCCGTGTACTAAGGCGTACTGGTGCACATGTCTTCAACCGCTGTAAACCTGCTTGAACGGTGCTTGAACAGAGTTAGAATGTTGAGAAGGTGACAGTTGCTCGTCGCTGATCGGTGGTTCTCTCCGGCTTCCTCCACCCGTAAAATTGTCATGGTCACGATTAGCTATTGCGCATAAGTATGTGACCTTAAACACCAATAGATACATAAGTAAATAAATATCGTGCAGATTGAGCTGTGATACATATAGCGTTAATGAAACCGCCATAGTACACAGCGCCATCGTGACACACACGGACAAGAGAGATTAAGTACCTTTGCCAAAGGACACGACGCAGCTATCGCTGGTCAGGATCGATTCGTCTGCCATTCGGTTTCAAGTCCAATGCTCTTGCCACTAAGCTACCGCGCTTCCAGGAAATCCCTGATGACGTATATCTCGAGTTATGACACAGAAATACGTGAAAATTGCGATTTCGAGACGTTGGTTGAAAGATTTTTCCACAGTGTGGGAGGGGTGGGGGGACTAAATGGGTTTTAACTCTTTCTGAAACTAAACTTTCTTATCCGACAAATGCTATTTACGAGGTGATTAAAATTTAAAGATTTTTGTCCATTTCTGCTAAAAAATGTTTGTGGCATCTCATTGGAACGTTCCAATGAGCTCGTTCCAATGAGCGGGCCATAAGCTATGTTTTGGGTGCAAAATATGAAAAAAATTAGCTATTCAATAATTTTTTTAGTAAACGACGAAAAGCGGAACCAACAAACTATTAAAAATATTACCAATATTTTCTAACTTTTCATGGTTTCTTTAAATTCTTTGCTTTTGTTTTTTTATTATTTCGTTATATTTTCAGATATTTGGGACAATATATTTCAACATCATACCGAGCAATCTTCTGTCTAAAAAGTGTTTATCAGAATTCTTTTGAGGCAACCTGTCAAACATATGACGTAATGATGGGCGTCTCTCGTTCAGGGAGAATTGCTTATTGGTGCGTTATTTAACGGGTTTGATAAGTTTCTTTATAAAAAATGTTAAAAAGAAGTTAAAAAGCCCATTTTCTTCCCAACCCATGCATAGAAAAAAACAAACGACCGTAACTAAACCATGAAAAGTTAGAAAAAGAAGGTAATATTCTTGTAATTTGATTGGTCCGTTAATGTTCATGTTTTAAACTTTTCAAGTTTCAACTGTTATTCGTGTTACGTGAGGGAAAAATGGTGTTGCAAAGATGCCAGACGCGAAGCCAGAATTCTATAATAGGGTGTGCCCCGGTCAGTTTGTGGCGACAAAGATGATATTTGAAAGACCGTGGGGTGGGGTTTCGGGGGGCCTTTCCTAGTCCCAACTAGTCCCTGAACGAAAATGGTAGGAGGGGCAACGACCAGATGGTCCTAGTTAGGACTAGCCCCCCCCCCCCCCCACCCCCCCCCCCCCCCCATCTCCGTGAAAATGTTGCAAATTTAGTTCTCTTAGAGAGAATCTGAGGCATTTCTAGCGTGTATTGCCCCTGTATTGGGGACCATTTTGGGGCGCTACGTTGTGTAAAAGTTGAATTGAGCCAATGATTGGGGGACAGGAAACGTTTAGGGGGATAAGCAACCGTAATACCCCCCTCCCCCTCACACCCCGCAACCCCGCCACTGATATCTGCGAATGTCACACAGCGATGCTTAGCATCATTGATTTTAACCCTTTACAAACGTAACGGCCAAAACCGGCCAGCGCTATTCTTAAAAATCGCCAATTAATTTTCATTATATTTTCATTTTTGTCTCAAAAACATAGGTTATGTCCCCTCTTTGGAACGAGCTCGTTCCAATGAGGGGTCATAACCTATGTTTTTGAGACAAAAAATGAAAAAAATTAGTTATTCAAGAATTTTTTTTGCAAGTGTCGTCTGCTTTTCATGTTAGGTAAAGGGTTAATCGAAGCACTTTCGATATTGCCATCTTGGGAATTCCTAGCCAGAATAAGCAGTTCACCTCACCGTCTAGTATAAGATTTTCTTTTGAAAGACCTTAAAGAACGTACTATAAATACAAAAAATGACATGAGTGTTACAAACAATAACAACAGGTAGCCGTATCGGATGCAGTGTAAACCATAGCAATAAATGTCGTTCGGCGGTAAATTCATTTGATACAAATATCCAAATAAATATTGTACGATTGAGTTGAGCAATATCTGAACAATTCTAATAAACCCCCAATTTCGCCCAAAGTGTTTAGTATGAAATCGCTCGCTTATTTCTGTGGGAACCGATACCCACATTATACCTGCAGGCACACCCAGTAGTGTAGACGCCAGGAAAAAAAGGGCAAAAATATTACCACCAAGTGTATACAACAAGACTGATATTGTTCCAATCACCGAGGCGGATAGTTGTATATGCACTCTGTAACTACGAAAGCGATCTATTAGAACACCAACAATTAGGCTAGATAGAAACATGGAAGCTGATGTAGACATCACCACCAGGAAATTGTATCTGTCAAAACCAAGAGATTTCGAAGCTATGGTCAAATTGTTTACACAGACAAAATCTACGCATACCATTAGTACAAATGTCCACATGTAGAGATGATAGAGCGGACTCTGCAAAACTTGCCACAGTGATGCGTCCTCTGTGTAAGCATTAGTTTTTATCACTTCACTTATTATAGAGGCGTCTGGATATGTGTTGGATGGAGATTCGGTTCGAGATATATTCATTCCTAAAGAATCAAATTTTATCGTTTCTGTTTGTGGTTCATGGATTGACCCACTGTCTATGCGGTAATATCTTGAAAATAATAAACACAAAAGCGAGTTTGAGCCAAACAGAAAAGCTAGAAATAACATAAAGCGTGGAAAGTCGTATGTAAATGTATTCAATGAAGTCTCGTAGGTGAAACAGAAGTAATAAATCGGTGAAACTAGTAGAGGGGATACACCGAATAAAGCATCTTGAACACCAATGATTCGGCCACGCCATTTGTTGTTGAAATTAACTATCGATGTGTTCTGCGATGAGACAAAGGTGAAGCACATACCAAATCCTGCAAGTAAAACAGTTTCCCAGATAAGATGCATATAGTAGTTAGAAAGTAGATGTTAGTATTTATTATTTATTGATGTTTAAGGTCACATATTTATGCACAATGGCTAATCATGACCGTGGCAGTTTTACGGGTGGAGGAAGCCGGAGTACCCGGAGAGAACCACCGAGCAACGACGATCACAGCTCCCCAACATCGTAACTCCGCACTGCAGCACAGGCAGGGTTAGATTGGTTGAAGACATGCGTACCATCGACGTGCAATACGCCTTAGTACACGGCGTCATCGTGCCCCCACGCGGGCAATGGAGATGAAGTGTCTGACCCAAGGACACAACGCGGTTGCCGCAGGTGGGATTCGAACCGAGGACCTCTCGGCTTGCAGCCTGCACCTTTACCTGCTGAGCCACCGCGCTCCCATAGATGTTAGTAATATACAGAACCGCACATATGTTTGAATGGGTTAAGAATTATCGCATGAGATTGGTTTGGCCCAGGATATCACGAGAGCCGAAACAATGCAATAATCATAAATAACACATTTGAAATATTTACCACAGAAAAAAACTTGCGTTTCTTTTTTCCGCTAGTATATATTAATGCTTATACCAGGGGGAGGCCACCAAAAATTTGCAAGACGTGACGTGGGGGTGGGTGGGTCTCTTGAGTGCGCCAAAAATGTACATTTCCAACCTGTGCAATTTTTTGAATTTTTTAAAAATATATCAATATATCAGCTAATATATACCATCATTTGTGTTTCAAACCTTAAAGATGATGTTGTACATCACACTCTTAACATAAATACAACATCAAGAGGCTTTATATGTGAGAATATTGGGCTTAATCTGGGAAAAATGTCACACGTTAGTAGGGGATGGGTGTCTTGTTCGAAATGTTGAAAATGTGCAGACAATATTTTTGGAACAATTCAAATGAAAATTTGTTCCCGTATATGTACACCTGCTCTGGCCAAGCCTGATAATGAACAGCTTGTCCTTTGTAGATTGGGGCCCACAGCAGCCCACAAAGGTTTAAATTGGTGGTACCAGTTTAACCCTTTACCTAACATGAAAAGCAGACGACACTTGCCAAAAAATGATTGAATACCTAATTTTTTTCATTTTTTGTCTCAAAAACACAGGTTATGACCCCTCATTGGAACGAGCTCATAACCTGTGTTTTAGAGACAAAAAATGAAAAAATAGTAAAAATTAATTGGTGATTTTTAAGAATAGCGCTGGCCGGTTTTGGCCGTTACGTTGGGGTAAAGGGTTAAGGACATTATGAAAACCCCCTAAAGACAGCTGTGCCTACTAAGTTTATAAGTTTATTTTGGATTTTAATGGGAGAGTGGGGGTGGGTGTCTGAGAACGGTAGTAGAAAAATTGCACGTAGTGGGTGGGTGGGTGTAAAAAGGAGCCGAATAAAACATAGGACGTCACGTCTTGCAAATTTTTAGTGCCCCCCCCCCCCCCCCCCTTCTTGTTCATAACCCCATGTTTGACAATATCTATATCGGCAAGCATAGACTGTAATGATTCTCGATACAGAGAAAAAAGGACCATGCCCCCGGAATGCAATAGCAAAAATAACTTCAAATCGCCAAACAACAAAATATCCCCCAAATTTAAATTAATGTTTCTACGTGTATCATTTACAAACAACATGAAATGCAACAGTGGACGAGGGGCACCTTGTTTTATGCCTATTGTAGAGTCGAAGAGTCGAACAACTCAGAACATTCCGAATTATACCTCACACATGTTGTGACAGATAAATACATTGACCTAATATCCCGGATAAATCTACTACTAACATCTAACAATTTTTCCATAAACACTGGCTAGTAAATACGGATCATTCCGAGTTCCTTGACCTGTTTTGTACCTGGAATATGATCTGCATGGCACGGTAAGCATGTCAACAAACATTTAACCCTTTACCCAACGTAACGGCCAAAACCGGCCAGCACTATTCTCAAAAATCGCATATTAATTTTTAAAATATTTTCATTTTTTGTCTCAAAAACATAGGTTATGACCCCTCGTTGGAACGAGCTCGTCGAGCTCGTTCCAACGAGGGGTCATAACCTATGTTTTTGAGACAAAAAATGAAAAAAATTAGTTATTCAAGAATTTGTTTTGCAAGTGTCGTCTGCTTTTAATGTTAGGTAAAGGATTAAAGGCCCTGGGATTCCGCGACCTGCTTTGGCTGCTCCTTGATTTTCCCGTGAAACTTATGAAATAGAAGACAAACCTCTTAACCAAATACTTAAAGACGAACGTCAAAATGAGGATTAATTATTTAGAACTTTTTGGTAAACACTCTTAACTTATAGAGAGACTCAGGGGCGCGGTGGCTCAGAAGGTTGAGGTGCAGGCTGCAAGCCGAGAGGCTCCACCTGCGGCAACAGCTTTGTGTCCTTGGGCAAGACACTTCACCTCCATTGCCCACGTGGGGACACGGTGGCGTTGTATACCAAAGCGTACTGCACGTCGATGGTCCACTTGTCTTCAAACACCCTGCTTTTATGAAAATAGTATGTTGGGGAGTCTCACAGTTGCTCGCCGTTACTCGGTGGTTCTCTCCAGGTACTCCGAATTCGTCCACTCGTAAATCTCTCAGACACGGGGTAACCCTGGCTGTCGAAGTTTCGTTAATCCCCAATAAATCAATAACTATAAGAGTGAGACTCATGGTGAAGCCAGTTTATCTATTGACTGAAGTGATTTTTTGGATTTGATTGGTTGATAGATACGTGGTATGAGACCATATTCATTGGAACCCACGATACGTCCGCCCAGCCACTGACAAATTTCCCATACCCAGTGGAAGCCTCGTTCCGATATCTACAAATTGTCCATACATAATAATTTTTTTTATGCTAGTCGTATCGGCATATTTTCACAAAAACTCTTTTGCACAAAAATTCCACAGAAACCTGTATGGCTCAACAATGGAAGATAAAAGATCTCATGCTGTGTGTGTTCACACATGAAATAGATTGTACTTCTAAAACGGAAAGTCAATAGATAAATTCGTTACCCCGTGTCTGACCACGTGGTACGGGTTTTTACCTACCCGAAGCCAGCCGTATCCCATGAGGCCTTCGGCCTCATGGGATACGGCTGGCTTCGGGTAGGTAAAAACCCGTACCACGTGATCAGACGCGGGGTAACTAATAATATCCTTCGGTAACCTTTTGTTTATTATCTTGTGCGAAAACGAAAATGAATGCATACATTGTTGTCTTATTGGTACCAACACTTTCCTCGCGTTTGTTGATCCGTTACCATACGTAACAGTCATATCCATTCATTGCTCATAACAAAAACCGCCATTCAAAATTTTATCCTTTCAAATTTTACTGCAACAACATTGCTTAGGGCACAACATTGGAATATGTTTGTCAACCTTGTTCAAATCAATAGGTCAAGCTTTGTTTTTAGGCAAAAATTGGAAATCTTTATTTTTTGGGGTAATTGTCCTGTTAGGATATGGGTTAATATTATCGTACAAGAAGTAACAGTTTAAATGAACATTATCAAGACAGAAAATAAGCAGACTGTCATCTGCAAAACAAGGTCCCCAGAGGGTGAATTTGGTGATGCTACCCTGCATAGCAGGGTAACATCGATAAATTTACCCTCTGTGAACCTCAATCTGAATCAGAGTCTCAAACCTAAACAGAAAGAGGTACCCAGAGGATAAATTGGCCCACTGTATGGGATAGCATCAGCAAATTCGCCCTCTGGGAACCCTATTCTAGAAATGACAGATTGCTTATTTTCCGGCTTGAACATTATACTTAAACTGTTATAATCGAAGCAGTAATACGGGAATGAAGTTTATATAAACTTTATTCTCCTATCCCTGCTTTGATTATAACAGTTTGTCACTGTTAATACCAGTTCCCAACATTGTTCCTTCGAAATTATTACAGAAAGCCTCCCTAGGGTCAATATACAGATGACATTATTACTGAAAACAGAAAATGTTTTTAAGGTTATCTTTCAACTTATCAACTTATTTCAGCTGGTACAGTACCACATTCAAATGTTAATCCTTTTTATCTATTGGGAATATATGGTTACGTTAAGAAAATGGTTGGTTGTCCATGATCACGCTGGTCCAATGTTTTATGCGACCTGCATTTTACGATGTGTGGTCAAGTACGAGAAATGTTCAAGGTACACAACTCATACTATCTAAATTACGTGTAATGACGTCATGTAAAGAACGTATCTAGGGTCATGTGAAGGTTCGATATTCGATTCGATTTCGATTCTTAGGTAGATATTCGGTTCGATTCGAAATCCGTTGCCGATTCGTTTCCTCTCGAATCTTTTCGATAGGAATATAGCGTGGAACCGGGCATCTTCATCGCGTCACAAAACGTATAGTTCAGATGGAAATCTTACATAATATTGAAATAAAACACTGAGTGTAGCTTCCGTTACATTAACATAAATACCATCTGGACTTAATATGCCACCAGCCGTGCTAATTCCAATATCACTAGTCCCTTCCACTGTTAAAAGCAAATTTAAGATTTCTAAGCAGTGCGGACAATGAAGTATAATCCTTACAGGGTATTATTCCAACTACATTATCAAGGCATGCCTTCGACGAAGGCATGCCTTGATGATGTAGCTGGATTATTTTATCAGTCAGGACTTGAGCCATCACAGTCGAAACAGATCAGGTTTATAGCACCCAACTCCCAACACAAAATTCAGAATCTTCCTGTGACAAACCACTGTGGGAGAGAGAGAGAGAGAGAGAGAGAGAGAGAGAGAGAGAGAGAGAGAGAGAGAGAGAGAGGGAGAGAGAGAGAGAGAAAGAGAGTGAGAGAGAGACACACTCACACACGCAACAATAAAGAAAATCAGATTCCTAGTGACATATAGGCCTATGAGGCCGGGTGCAATTATAGCAGATCTCAAAGTTATTACCTGTCTACAATGAATGCACATGTCAATAAAGATTTACTTATTTACTTACTTACTTACCCATCGGTCATCTTCAAGACGCCACTGATTCCATTCGAGGTTCGGTTCGAATTCGAAAAATGGACAAAATTTGATTCGTGGGCCCTAAACGTGAACATTACCCATACCAAGACTATTGAACTTTTTCAGTCAGTCATCGCGTATGTTTATACCTGTCGAGGAAGAAGACATTTGAATACACTCATGTCATACGACTTTATCTTTACACTATTATCTGAGTCGCCAATGTCATGGTACTAAAGCATTGTACACGTATTATACATCATGTACCTACCAGCAAGGAAAAAATATAAAGCAATCAGCTCGCTTCTTGAATGATAAAATTCGACCAACTTCGTGGAGTGCCAGACCAACAAATATGATCCTGTTGTCAAGACCAAAGCAATACAGCATGGGATGGTTGGACCAAACTTATCGAAACACATTCCTGGAAACACTGCGATTCCAAGCCCAACATTCAATGCAGAAACAATAACTTCAACTGAAAATAGAAAATACATCAACTAGCCAAGGTATTGATAATGCACAATAAAATTGACATTTTGAAATATTTAAAAATAATTAAAATAGTTTTAGTTTTTGAAGGCCTAACCTGTTACTATTCACATTCTTAAGAACGTGAATAGTAACAAGTTAAGCCTCCAAAAACCAAAACTATGGATAATGTTCTGGGCCAAATTCACACCTGAATTGAGCCTACATGAATGAATCTTCTAATGACAGTTTCATCCTATTTTTGTTGGAAATGTAACAAATTGAAGTTAGTACGAGAGATTCGAAAAAATCGAGTCCTGAGACTGATTCGGTATCGATCTCGAAGCATACGTATGGTATCGATATCGAATCGAATCTCGAATATTCGCAGGACCCTAGTTAAAGCATTAAAATCCGGCGAGAGTAATTGGTTTTTCAGTTATTAATTTTAGGCGGAGATCAGTTGATCATTCGCGTCACTTATTTAAGGGGGCGCGTCAACCCGATTGAATATCAAGTATAAATTGACTTATTCTAGTCACATACCTTCCGTCTGTGTATAATTGTATGTACGCTTTAAATCGTTGAGATACACGGTTGCCGCAAAAACTGTTCCTACACACAGTTTATCAAAGCAGGCAACGAGGAGACCAATCCATGACAGACTCGTTGTGACATCACACCTCCTGGGCACGTTGTGTTTGGTCTGAAAGCAAAGATTATAGCAGAGAAATAACACGCTCTGACGTTCAAATACAAGGGATAACAGGGTAGTCCTCTCCGCCATCCGAGATTTAATAATGACCCATTATCACACCCAAATAACTTCCGAATGTGAATTAGAGTCAAAGGAGTTTCACCGTTGAGAAACTAATGGTTCTTAAATTTTCTGCAATAAGAAGCAGTAAATATCCTCTTTCCTTATTCGTTCAACTATAAATTGTCGATAAATGTTATTATTGCAGGCCTATGCTTTTATTTTTATAAAGTATTTTTGGCAATAATTTGTGTTTTTAATATTTTTTTATTAAATTGTAGAGGCGCAATAAATACAGAACATCATAGGCATTCGAACTGTCATTTTTTACCGCACGAGATCATTTCTGGCGGAGAGATAATACTGAACGAGAAGCCGAGTTCAGTATTATACCTCCGCCAAAATCAATCTAGTGCGGTAAAAATAACAGTTCGAACTCAAATGCCGTTCCGTCTATTAGTGATAAAAACAGATATCTCCCGTGGAGAAAATACGGCGGTTTCATTGTAATTAAAGTGCATCTTTCAGAAACGCGATCGAAGTTAACCCACTAACCTCTATACTGATGGGTTTCTAGTACCTTAACGAAAAACGCCGCAACTCAATCACCCCACATCCCTGAACCCAAGTGGTATCTTCAATATCAGTTCAATGGTGGCAACGGGAAGAGTCCATATACTTTATTTGGGGGTAGACCAATTAATATTTTCAACGTGCAGCCTTGGGGCTGCACGTTGAAATTATTATTTGGTCTGTACCACACCTTCACTCAAAAGGCAAACTACTTAATGAAATTATGAAGCATCATGTTACTGAGCCGGAAAAAAAACGGCCTCTGGGGTTCAAAGAGTTAAGAGGACATCACGTCAGTCAACCCGGTAACTCCTCCCATCTGTGGCATTTGAACACTCACGCATCCTTGTCCCAGTGGTTCCAATGACAGCCATATTTGTGCAATTTTATTGACAAAGTGCAGGATATTTCAGGTTATATTAGCCTTGAATTGGTTAATTTGCTGCCACTATGTTAGGAAAAAGGTTAAATTGACTCAGTTCTTTTCACTCGATTCCTAGCAGAGGTGCCGCAAGAACCTACACGGATTCTCGTTGGATTTGTTGCGTGAATCTTCACGTAAATCGGTTCTCGGATTCTCGTCGAAATATGAGTCATGAAGTCTGGAGAATAAGAGGAACGTTAATGAATATCACAAAATGTTCAAGATTTACGGCCTAACAGGTGATTCATTCAAGTGTCATTCTCCAGTTCAGGCAGACGACTCTTGACTAGAAATAACGGCTTACATTTCTTGTCTTTACCCGCTCGCTATCAAGCAGGAAGTCATTACCAGAACACGTACTGCATAACATCACAGGCGAGGCGACTTACGTTCTGACTTTTAAATGTTAAAGTAAAAACGAAATAAGGACATTAGATAGGAAATCGGAGAACACAAGACGCCACCCCCGCTCCTCCACCCATCATCTCCGAATTCGACCAAGTCTACAGAAATAATCTCGAATCGAAACGAGACGTTTTGATGACGCCGTATCGAATCGAATCCCAAATCTTCACAAGGTCCTCGGCATGGATAATGTAATCTGTGAACAGTTATATATACATGTTATCTCTATTATAAAAATCCTTTATCTAAAACTGCGATAAAATTAGATTTTCGATAAAAGCGGAATAATTGGCAAACGCTCAAAGCCGGAAGCTAGTTGCAGTTGTTGCTTTGAACCTTTCTTAACTGGTTGAGTGCTGGAAGCCACTTCAGTGGCGTTTGCCTTCAGCAGTCCTGGTTATTCATCCTTGTTTTCTCTGAGAAAAAAAATGCTGTGAAAACTGGTGCTTATACGGCAAATGCTGTGAAACCTGTTCGCTAAACCTGTGTAAAAATCATCAGAGGACAGGGCATAGTCTCAATTGCCATGTATGTGTAGTATGTGGTGAAATGAAAACTTTCAAGTAACTTTAACATGTGAAAGTAGTTCGAGATACATCATGAACCATGTGAATGCTGAGTAAAAACCTTGGAAGTAAGCTGGCGACTTGGTCCATATGTATAGTATGAGTGAAAATAAGATGCAGCATAACAACAAACCAAGTATCTCACTGCTTCTATGTTGATAACACCAGAATCTGACATCAGTGAGAGCTTTCCAGAAACTGACGTCAGATTCTGGTGTTATCATCATAGAAGCTGAACACATAGTTTCTAGTGGTTATGCTACATCTTGTACTGTAAACTAAGATTAGCAATGCAGCATATTGCAACCCACATGGTTTGATTCCTTGTGTAACCTGGAAATTGTGCAATTTCTGCCACCACAAAGCTTTCTGAAGAAGCCGTCCTCGGCAGTATTTTTCGTTTCCACAGCATTTTCCTCGGCACTGCTGATTGCTGAGGGTGAATTGCCAGGACTGCTTCAGTAATAGTTTTACAGATTATTAATCACTATTATATAGACTTTGTTCCTAAATATTAAATTGTTTCAGTTCACTGGAGAATGTCTATAGGCATTCTCCAGTAAACTGAAACAATTTAATATTTAGGAACAATAAGGCTATCATTGCGTTGACTTGTTCAATAGGAAACATGGAAGTAAAAATAATTTATCACTCTACCAGTTAACTGGGGTCATACCGGGAGTTTTTGTCGTAGTCTGATTTCTAGAATAGATTAACATGTGTTGTCTTTAAATTTCTGAAATGAAAAGTCAAAGAAAAAACATATAAGGCCCTAACGAGTTTCCTGCCAGTTAAGACCGTTGATGTTCCAAAGCTCTATAGTGTTTCACTACTTACGGATTCCACTTGTGCGGACGAAAGAAGGTGTTCTCTTTCACTGTCAGCCATGATTAAAATGTTCACTTGATAAGTCTGGTGCTCACTACAAGCAAATAAAACATGAGCAGTTGAGGCGTCTGTTTTCACACGTTACTGCATTTTGCTGATATCTGTTAAACAATTTAAGTTAATGATGAAAGACAATATAAAGAAGGATGCTATTTGTTTGAAAGACACATGCTGTTCTCTCATATATCAATATTCGACTGACTCATGCCATTGATGAAAGATTAACTATTTGAACACGAAAGACCGCATTTCAAGTCCTAATATAATATTAGAACGTTCCTTTTCATGTTCTATCGGTCGATAGTACCTGAGTTTGTGTGATTTCTGAAATAAAACCTGAAGCAGCGAAGCTGCTGAAGGTTTTATTTCAGAAATCACACAAACTCAGGTACTATCGACCGATAGAACATGAAAAGAAACGTTCTATTTATTTTATTATGCCGGACAAAAAATAACGTTCATTGTTAAGCGTTAACTGTAGCATGCCATCAATCTTGTAACAACAATGTTGTCGGATCCAAAAACATGACGTCATTTCGAACGAATGACGTTTCTTCGAAAATGACTTGTCACACAAGTGCCGTCGCTTTAGGAGTTTCTATATCAACAAATGCCAATGTTTACAACTGCGTCATGCTGTTCATGTTATAATTCATTGTTAATGCTTGTGTGAAAAAGTGATTTAAATTAATGGAATATAAATTCATGTTTCTCGGACGACAAGAGTTGATAGAATTAAGCAGAGTGAAACAATTTATTTTGAACTTGAGGCGGAGGCTCAGTAAGGTCGAGGAGTACTAAACTTGTGGAAAATATAATTGATTGAAGTCATAACTGAGACTCATATTTAGGATTCATTGAAGTGGTGAACAACACGTGAGTGAGTTTTTTAATATTTCTGATTCTTTTGAATTCATTGTTTGCAGTTAAAAATGAAAACACACCCACTGAAGATGATATATTTGTTGGTAAGTTTGTGTCTACCGGTGTTGAAAAAGCTAAACGGACACGGAGCCAGCGTTTGGTGTTGAGAAATTCCAATCGACACTGATCAATGGAAGTGGCACTTACATTTTCTCTTGTTTCCAGTCCAGGGAAAAACGTTCCGATAGTACCCGTGTTTTGCCCCAAAACTCCAGTACTATGTCTTTTAGAAAGTGTCAAATTAACCAATCACGGCTGATGTTACAAACGCGAGGCATAATAAATTGAAATACAATCTGAATTCATAGAGCAGATTGTTGCTCAGTGAACTTGTGTGGTAGACGAATCGAGGTTTTCCGGCAACGTGCAGCCCCAAGGCTGCACGTTGACAATCTTGATTAGTCTTCCCCAAGTAAGGAATATTGACTTTACCAATTGATGACTCTGAACTGGCATGGAATATACCATCAGGGTCCAAAGGGTTGAGGGATGGTGTGGTGTAGCCAAGGCGATGGGGTGGGAGCGTGCCACCTACACCCAAACCTTTACAGGAAAACTGTCAGCTTAAAACATATTCAAGCCTAAAATCATTAAAACTTGCCCATGTCCTCTCACCTTGATATTTCTAAGGACTTCACTACCGTTATGCATACACTTTTGAGGGTACGTATACTTTAAAATCGGTTGGGTTAAAAATTAATCCAGAACTGGGCTGAGTGAATATGAACCCAATGGGCTCATTGAGATGAAGAGCAACGGGTCGATAGTTCACTAGGAACCACGGGACTGACACTAAACCAATTAGAGTTAATGGAAGACGAGACGGGAGCGCGTGGCCCAGTGGTTACGACACTGGACTTCAAACCGAAAGGTTCACGGTTGAATCGCCACCAGGAGTAACTGCGTTTTGTTTATGGGCAAAACACTTAATCCTGATTGCTCACCTGGGTGAACAGTGACGCTGTGTCCTAAGGCGTACTGTATGTCGATGGCGTACTGCATGTCGATGGTGTATTTGTCTTCAACCAATGCTAACGCTGCTTGTGCGGAGTTGATACGTTGGCGAGTCTTGCAGTTGCCCGTCGCTGCTCGGTAGTTCTCTCCGGGTACTCCGGCTTCCCCCGCCCGTAAAACTGTCCGACGTGAATGGACCGTGGCTGTCGACAGAGTCATTGAACCCCAATAAAAAGAAAACGAGCCAGCGATTATGTTACTAACAATCACCACGGAAGTTGTTAGGCCTGAAATAGTCGACGGATTTTTGACGCGTCGAATCTAATACCAGAGCAAAAAATGAACTAAATTCGTCGGTGATGCGTCGACAGTTTCAATTAGATGCGAGTAAGACACATCAGCGACGAATCTCCGTCCAACTGAGACGAATCTCCGTCGGTGATGCGTCTGAAATACGTGTTTGAAATTGTCGACGGATTTTTGAGGCATCGAATCTAATACAAAGTGCGAAAACAAACGAGCCGAATGCAAATCATATGATAATGAGGAAAGCACATGTCAGTCGCTGGAAATACCCATCTTACGTCACTTCTGTTTTGACTGATCGAAGGACTGATTCGAGATTTTTCAAAATGACTGAAGCATAGGTGAGAACGAAAATCAGTTTTTAAAAATGACTGAATAAGAAGTTTTAAACAAACAGCATCAGGCTTGCCTACAAGCTACGTCGATAGTTTCAACTTTCGACGTTCTCGGTATTGTTGTTGCTACGGGTAACGTAAGTTGGCAAAATATTCTCGTTCAGAAAAGCTTAACCTCTCTCTTTCTCTGTCTGTCTCTCTCTCTGGCTTCAATGTGTTCCCGTCTCATATGTTATTTTTTAAACCGGATTCACAAAATTTGATTCGGGCCCTCGGTTTGCTGAAGCTCACATCGAATTCAGTTGTTTGTTTATTGGGATTTTACGACAGTTTCAATTGCCAGTATCATGTCGTGTCAGGTAATATTACGTGTATGGAGGGGGTGAGGGAACCGGCGAGTAACTACCGAACTCCTCAACGTGCTAACCAGGTTTAGCATGCGGTTGAAGGCATGTGTACCATTGGCGTGTCACACGCCTTTTTGCGTTTTTATGTGGGGGATGAGGGCTAAACAGGTCAAGGGCTAAACAGTGGGCCCGGGGTGAGGTTTCCCCGGGAAAACATTTGAAATTTGAGACAAAAACAGCAGTTAATTTCTTTGACTCCAAGTCCGTTTGTGTCCATAATTAGTTAATAAGTTGTGAAAGGCAACATTAATTAGGCCACATCACCTCCAAATAGAATCCGAATAAATTATAAAATATTGTAACCGATTATACTTGGTGCTTCATTAAATTTTTGATGATTATTCCTATAATTAGTGTTTGAGATTAGGAGTGTCACGACTAATCGATTAATCGATTGTTGATCGGTCACGACGAAATCGATTAGTATTTTTCGTTGTTGAATAATCGGCCCTATTTGAGATCTAATATTATCGCGTCAGTGAAAATATTGACCACCCGTGAAAAGTCACCAGTCCACGGCGGCCTTACTGTATTACTACTGTCACCAATTCTAGCCAGTTGTCAAGTTCATAACTTGTGTTCCGAAAGATCCGAATCATATCGTTACTGAGTTCGGTCTCTTTACTAAGACCAGTCTAAGGAGATCTTCCGGTTCTCTTTTTCTTTTGGCCAGCGGCCTAACGTGACAGACATGATCTTTCAACCGAAAGGGTGGGAGCGGAGGCGGGGGGCGAGAGGAATGCTGTAGAAACTTAGGGGCTATATAAGTAATGCGAATTTTAGCTTCAACATAGGTGTTATGTTATTCGATGGCGTCAAATATCTAAAAAATGTTTTAATTTTTCATTTTTTGCTGTTCACCTACATTCATGCTAACTAACTTATAATAGCACATAAAAAGAAAATCAAAATGGCGCACTTCTAGCGCCAAGGCTTAACCCTTTACCCAACGCAGACGATATCAAAATTTATTATTTTAAATATCATTTTTTCAAATTGTTCAAAAAATTTCAAGAATTGTTCATAAATACGAGTGGACAACAAAAAAGACAAATTGTTATTTTGTTCAGATTCTTGAAGACATAGAAAATAACCTGTCACCTAATTTCAAGCTAACTTTCCAATACTTATATGGCACCTTAAGTCGTATATAGCACAAGTAAGGAAAATTAGTTTGAGGAAAATTTGTTTACTTCGAAATTCCGACCTCTGATATTCCATAAATTCAAATTAAATATACACAGATTATACATCGAAATGAAGGGGTGATATATAGGGCACGAAAAAGATAGAGACCTCACACATTTCACAACAGACACCAATGGTTCCTGGATCTCTACTACTGTTTTCGTACCAGAACTGATAATAAAATAACATTTCAAGACTCGTGGCCAAATGTGTTTCTTGATATCCAAGAAAAAATGCTATGCATTCAAAACACTTTCGATACAGCGACGGGATGTATTTGAGGAAAGGCCAGCATTTTTTGTATTTGAAGAAGGGTTCCATGACCGATGGACATACGTATTTCATGCAATACCTCGAATTTTCATCAAGAAACAATCGCGCAATTCTGCGAAATTCAAGCTGGTGTCACGATACTTCCAAATGACATGGTAACTCTGTAGTCTCCATATTATCATAAAGAGTGTAAAGACGATCTGTCACATTATTTTAGACGGCAATGTATATCGATACTTGTTCGGACCCGATGACATTGGCCGAAATGTAAACAAATAGAAAGCAAAACAAAGCAGAGAGTTTGGGAATTTACATCTATCGCTGCGTTCATCGCACCTGAACTATACATCCCAACCTTCAGTTTGATGTATAATTTGTGTATTTAATTTAAATTTAAGGAATATCAGAGGTGGGAATTTCAAAATAAACAAAATTCCATTACTTATGTAGCATCTTAACTATTAATTAAACTGAAGGTATCTTATTGTATAAAATCTGGTCTCTTGCCATAGCAGACTTTCGGACAGTGCTTTCTGCCACATGGTAACGGTCCCGTGGCAAATGTTATTTTCTACAAAATCTATGTTTCATTCCAAAAAAATGATATATAATTTATTGGGGTTATTCCTTTCTGACCTTCTCTGGAAAATAACCTGTGACCTAATTTCAAGCTAACCCTCCATTACTTTTTAGCACCTTTAGGTGCTATATAAGTAATGGAATTTTGTTTATTTTGAAATTCTCACCTCTCATATTCCTTAAATTCAGATTAAATATACACAAATTATACATCAAAATGAAAGTTGGGATGTATAGAACACGAAACACATATGTAATCAACTCGTAAAGTTGAAAGCAGGCACCACTGGTTCCTGGAAGTCTGCTATCGTATTCTTGCCAGAACTGATAATAAAATAATATTTCGCAAGAACAACTTGTGGCCAAATGTGCTTCAGATATTCAATAACAAAGCTAGGCATTCAAAACACTTTCGAGAGCAGCGATAAGACTATCTTTGAAAAGGACAACACTGCCTGCATTTTTTATTGAAGATGGTTTCCATGTTCGACAGACTTGCGCAAATGACTCGATACCACGAATTTCCATCGAAAAACAAAATCGTAATTCTAAGAAGAAATTTCAACAGGTATCATGATACCTTGCATTGAATGTGGCAAATGTACAGTCTCTATATAATAATAGTATACTATATTAAGGCGATCTTTCTCATTATTTGATTTTAGACGGCGTTGATTTTCGATGCTTTTTCCGTCCGATGACGTCGACCGGAAATCGAAAGTAAATTCATATGTAAACAAAAGCAAAGGTTTTGGAATTTATCCCCATGCAGCTCTGGCGCTGTGTTTTGAAGATTGTTTTACCCTACATTTGTTCTCAGATATGTAAAGCACATTTGGCCACAAATTGTTCTCGTGAAATATTCTTAAGGGCCTATATAACTAATGAAATTTTGTTTATTTTGAAAATTCTCACCTCCGATCTGATATTCCTTCAATTCAAATTAAATATACACAAAATATACATCAAAATGAAGGTTGGGATGTATAGAACACGAAACACATGTGTAATCAACTCATAGAGTCGACTGTAGGCACCAATGGTTCCTGGAAGTCTGCTGCCGTATTCGTACCAGAACTGATAATTTAATAATATTTCACGAAAACAACTTGTGGCCAAATGTGCTTTACATATCCAAGAACAAAGCTAGGGGATAAAAATTCTTCAAAACACGGCGACAGAGCTGCATTGGGAAAAATTCCAAAGCCTTTGCTTTTGTTTACGTATGAGTATACTTTCGATTTC
This sequence comes from Pictodentalium vernedei, assembly GCA_031216915.1. Classification (NCBI taxonomy): domain Eukaryota; kingdom Metazoa; phylum Mollusca; class Scaphopoda; order Dentaliida; family Dentaliidae; genus Pictodentalium; species Pictodentalium vernedei. Next base: position 429,826,906 of record CM062289.1, on the reverse strand, counting down.
CGGTCGACGTCATCGGACAGAAAAAGCATGTAAAAACAACGCCGTCTAAAATCAAATAATGAAAAAGATCGCCTTCATACCGTATACTGTTATTAGATAGATATTGCACAGTTGCCATATTCAATGCAAGGTATCATGATACCTGTTGAAATTTCTTAGAATTATGATTTTGTTTTTCAATGGAAATTCGTGGTAACGAGTGATTTGCGCATGTCTGTCGAGCATGGGAACCATCTTCAATAAAAAAATGCAGACAGTGTTGTCCTTTTCTAAAGTGCAGTCCTATCGCCGTATTCGAAAGTGTTTTGAATGCCTAGCTTTGTTCTTGGATATATGAAGCACATTTGGCCACAAGTTGTTCTGATGAAATATTATTTTATTATCAGTTCTGGTACGAATGCGGTAGCAGACTTCCAGGAACCAGTGGTGCCTACAGTCGACTCTATGAGTTGATTACATATGTGTTTCGTGTTCTATACATACCAACCTTCACATTGATGTATAATTTGTGTATATTTAATCTGAATTTAAGGAATATGAGAGGTGAGAATTTCAAAAACAAAATTCCATTACTTATATAGGCCCTTAAATTATCAGTTCTGGTACGAATACGGTAGCAGACTTCCAGGAACCAGTGGTGCCTACGGTCTACTCTGTGAGATGATGACACGTGTGTTTCGTATACTATGCATCTCAATCTTCATTTGATGTACAAGTTTTGTATATTTAATTTGAATTTAAGGAATATCAGAGGTGAGAATTTTCAAAATAAACAAAATTCCATTACTTATAAAGCACCTTAAGGGGTCGTCCAACCTAACTTTGGTCAATTTTTGACATTTTCCCAATGCCTCAGAAACATATAAGAGAAGTAAGGAAAGGCAAATTATATATCAAAATAATGAGTCAAGTGCATAGAAAGGGTACATATAATTTTTTTCAGGAAAACAGTGAATTTTATGATTTTTGAAGAAGATTAATTTGCCAATGGCATAAGTAAGGAACCGGTAAAACCACAAAATAATCGGTAATTCGAAAGCCTTGTCCTCAATATAATGATAACATACTACAGACTCGGAGAAAGCATTTTTTTTGACACACACTCTGGTGGGTTTTGATGTTTGAATGTAATAACACCAACACAAATTTTGGATGTTCCGGATGTGACCATGTTTCAATGATGTTTATTCCGGTCATGTGATTACGATGTGGTTCTGGCAGAAATACTCAATTTGGGCAATCGTAAGAATGCAAGGACGTGATCACGCCCTTTATTTGTTCGAGACAATGTATGAGCGGATTTGCAAACAGGTGACAGCAAATACTTGAGCTGTTAATGTCATAACTGCAAAATATGGTTCGAAATTCCCTCTCGTGTTGACAGGCCGTCTGAACATTTTTGTTGACAAAACATCTGAATTATTCCGCTCTAGAAAGACAACATGAACCAATTATAAAAAAATAGCCGAGTGTATAAAATCGGGACGATACACATAAAAATAGGCAATATTCATAAAGTAAGCAGAATGCTTGAGAAATCACTTTTTCACGAAGTATATTCCAAGTGACCTGGAACTATATCGAGCGTGTTGATTTCCCCCGATGTTGTGAAGTTATTTACTTCCTAGTAACCATGGAATTTGTCGCGGCTGTGTTTGATGTCTGCAAAGGACCGATTGATTGGGTTGAAAATGATGCATTCGCGTTTTTAAATAAGGTGCGCTTGGACGATGCTGAGAATTTAATTTTTTCTTGCAACCAACCATACTAACACAAGCGTCGATCAGTGTCTTTTGCCATCGTTTTACACTGACAAATGTGACAAATGTGACAAATCTCCTTCACCGGAAACTATCTTCCAATGTGCATATCACAAACATAACCGCTGTCAGCGTGACCGTGTGATCAAACCGAAACGAATTATTGAATCCACGGTCAAAATTAGCTGCAATTGGCTTTTAAACAAATGAAATACACGAAATATTCGCAATTTCTTCATTATCCATGCCAAGTTACTTTTTAACCAGATCACATGCGTTCAGTTTCGTTTGTCGGCATCAAACTGATATTGTTTGTGGTAATTAATAGTACGAGAAGGCGAAAGAAGCCAAATATTTCCCATCATCTATAAATTAATTAAAATTGATAATTCCTTTTATTTTACTGAAATTATGAATTGATAAGGTGGGTGTGTTGCGATTATATACCCCAGACTGGGAAGTTGGAAATTCAAAGGTGCATCTAGGGCTGTGCAGTGGTGACCTCTGTCCTCTTACCCACACATCATTACATGTACCAACATTCTCCCTTGTATCTCAACCACCGCTACTCCAATTTGGAGGATATTTGGTGTTGTGATCGAGCATCATAGGGAAACAATGACTGTGTAGCTGCTGTAGCATGTGTTTCTTCCCACATTTTTTCAGAGTTGTACTTTTTCACTCTTTTGAGTTAGAAAATTTTGTTTATAACTAGTTGATTTGTTACAATTTGTTGGAAAGTGCCTGCTGATACACTCAATTGTATTGCTACAAAATATTTATGGTGAAGATTTTGTTCCTATTACTTATCAAGCAACAACCTAATGAATATTCTGTTTGAAGCCACCAATCTGATGTTTGACACTTTTATCGGAGCTGTTATGAAGGCTTATGGCACTCAAAATGTTGATTATGGCAGGACTTTTCTGTTCACCCATTAATCGATAAATCAAGTGTTATAGTTGGAAGTAAGAACGGTCCAGAACTTAAGTCTAAAAAGAATGTTTTGCAATGTAATATGATTTTTGCAGATACACTTATTTGGAGGGTTACCTGTCTGATAGTGTTTGGAACATGTGTGGCCAAGATCTTCAAAAAGAAAAAAAGAGTTAAGGGCCTATATAAGTAATGGAATTTTGTTTATTTTAAAATTCTCACCCCTCATATTCCTTAAATTCAGATTAAATATACACAAATTATACATCAAAATGAAGGCTGGGATGTATAGAACACGAAACACATATGTAATCGACTCATAGAGTCGACTGTAGGCACCACTGGTTCCTGGAAGTCGGCTACCGTATTCGCACCAGAACTGATAATAAAATAATATTTCCTCAGAACAACTTGTGGCCAAATGTGCTTCATATATCCAAGAACAAAGCTAGGCATTCAAAACACTTTCGAATACAGCGATAGGTCTGCATTTTGGAAAAGGACAACACTGTCTGCATTTTTTATTGATACCACGAATTTCCATCGAAAAACAAAATCGTAATTCTAAGAAATTTCAACAGGTATCATGATACCTTGCATTGAATATGGCAACTGCGCAATCTCTATCTAATAACAGTATACTGTATGAAGGCGATCTTTTTCATTATTTGATTTTAGACGGCGTTGTTTTTACATGCTTTTTCTGTCCGATGACGTCGACCGGAAATCGAAAGTATACTCATACGTAAACAAAAGCAAAGGCTTTGGAATTTTCCCCAATGCAGCTCTGTAGCCGTGTTTTGAAGAATTTTTATCCCCTAGCTTTGTTCTTGAATATGTAAAGCACATTTGGCCACAAGTTGTGTTCGTGAAATATTATTAAATTATCAGTTCTGGTGCGAATACGGCAACAGACTTCCAGGAACCAGTGGTGCCTACAGTCGACTCTATGAGTTGATTACACATGTGTTTCGTGTTCTATACCTCCCAACCTTCATTTTGATGTACATTTTGTGTATATTTTATTTGAATTGAAGGAATATCAGAGGTGAGAATTTTCAAAATAAACAAAACTTCATTACTTATACAGGCCCTTAAACCTTGAGATAAAAGGCATATGCCTTGAGTGACGGAGGTAGAGTCATACAAAGAAGAGGCCCCCCACCCCCCGGGAAATTGTTTGTGTCAAATCGAGCTCATTTGTCACCTTTTGGGGATTGCTTTGTGTACTGCGTTCTTGAAAAAAATATGTGAGTCCCTCTGGATGTGCCCTTCTGATCTCAATATGCCAATAAGCCTCCTTGGGGAAAGTATATGCAATAATGGTTATGTAAGGTTGATTTGATGTGTTTTGAATAACAATGTACTTTTAAGTACATTAGATGGTTTATTGCAGTGACAGGTTAGAGTTACCCTTATTTCTTCTCCAACAGATATCATGAGTGTATTGGTGTCCAAGAGTAAACAAAGCTATTATACTTATTGATAAACCAGACAAATTTAACAATTTAATCACTGTCAAATTGATGCATGGGATAAACGGGGTTACATTACAGTGCAAGGGGTTTGTAAATATATTTATTCAACTACAATGTATGACTTTGCAGTGCATTCTACATAGGAGAATATCATAGTTCTTTCCAAACCACCACAGTGACACATACAACTTTATATTGGAAGACACTCTTTTGTCCTTCCATACTTCTTCTGGTGGACTCCTTCAAGTTGACCTTTGTTGAACTCCCCAAATCAAAACATAAACAAAAGAAAATGTCTGCCTTCAATCAGTAAGCACTCTACTTATAACATTTGGTCTCAATCTTTATTACTTTCATGAATTAGGAAAAGATTTCTTCGAGCATGTACTTCAATGTTTCTAGAATACAGCTGTTATTTTATTTTGAGGTATTTTATTGTAAAAATTTTGTTCTCTTACTTATGCCATAGCAGACTTTCAGGTGGCGCTATTTACACATGGCAGCAGTTCCATGGCAAATTTCAGTTTCCACATGTTCTATGTTTCATTCCAAGCACAACTGGTTCCTGGAAGTCTGCTGCCGTATTCGCACCAGAACTGATAATTTAATAATATTTCACGAAAACAACCTGTGCCCAAATGTGCTTTACATATCCAAGAACAAAGCTAGGGGATCAAAATTCTTCAAGACACGGCGACAGAGCTGCATGGGGAAAAAATCCAAAGCCTTTGCTTTTGTTTACGTATGAGTATACTTTCGATTTCCGGTCGACGTCATCGGACGGAAAAAACATGTAAAAACAACGCCGTCTAAAATCAAATAATGAAAAAGATCGCCTTCATACAGTATACTGTTATTAGATAGAGATTGCACAGTTGCCATATTCAATGCAAGGTATCATGACACCTGTTGAAATTTCTTAGAATTACGATTTTGTTTTTCGATGGAAATTCGTGGTATCGAGTCATTTGCGCATGTCTGTCGAGCATGGAAACCATCTTCAATACAAAATGCAGACAGTGTTGTTCTTTTCCAAAATGAAGTCCTGCCGCTGCACTAGAGTGTGTTCTGAATGCCTAGCTTTGTTATTGAATATCTGAAGCACCTTCGGCCACGAATTGTTCTTGCGAAATATTATTTTATTATCAGTTCTGGTGCGAATGCGATAGCAGACTTCCAGGAACCAGTGGTGCCTACTGTCAACTCTATGAGTTGATTACATATGTGTTTCGTGTTCTGTACATCCCAACCTTCATTTTGATGTATAATTTGTGTATATTTAATCTGAATTTAAGGAATATGAGAGGTGAGAATTTCAAAATAAACAAAATTCCATTACTTTTAAAGCACCTTAATGACTGTCAGCAAGTAATGGAAATCTGCTATTTACAGCCGATTCATGAATTCGAGAGAAAACTTCGCAGTCGTAAATTGTGAGTAACTTTTTAAATTTTTTTCACTAAGATACATACCGAGTCTGCCGTCATTCTGAAGCTTGGGGATGTGGAATCAACTTGTTGGCTTCAAAACCAATTGCATTCCAATAGCGAATCGAGGGTATGGTGAAGCTCGTGCAGGACAACCGCTGTATTGGAAAGTGTGTCACTGCATGGGGAAGGCAACAAGTGTTAAGGTGCTATTTAAGTAATTTGAAATCAAGTTATTTTAGATCTGTCAAAAATTCATTCTTCACGATTTATGTATGAAAACCATTGTTTGAAGCTTTTGTTGTCCTTTTCTAATTTTTTCTGAGCAGCCATTTTTACGCAATTATTTATATAGCGCCCTAAACATTTCAACTGTGTGCACACCAGGGGTCAGTACCATAAAACGTCTACATTTGTATTTTCTAGAACTGTATTTTCTAGTTATGACTTTAAATGGGTCAAAATGAACCATTAGCATTTTCAAAGTTTTGGCAATTTGTATAGTAATTATAGTAATTCCTGGTGCACACGTGTAATAGACTTCGCCGAGAAAAACCTTCGAATCTGAGATGCATGATAGGACGTGCGCTTCACAGCGCTTCTAAAGGGCTGGACAATCCATTTTTGTGGAGCTCTAAAAGATTACTCTGACAATGGCAGGTGGGACACTGGCATCAGTACATTAAATATACAAAATAAAGCAAATGAAACTGCATGGAGAGTATTTTCAATAGAATGTGAAATTTCCAATGTCTTCGTGGATAATGCTACACATTGCATATAGATGATTTCTACCAAGTGGGTTTCCAAGATGGTGTACTGAAGCCGAGATATCGTCTCTGGACATTTATCGACGAGTCCGTTAGGACTCGTCGATATATGATCCAGAGACGAGATCGAAGCTTTGTAGGGCCCTTCTGATTTTATATATCAGTTTGCATATTTGTTTATTGGGATTTAACGACACTTTCGACAGCCAGGGTCACCTCGTGTTGGACAGTTTTACGGGTGGAGGAAGCCGGAGTACCCGGAGAGAACCACTGAGCAACAGCGAGCAACCATCAGACTCCTCAACGTACTAATTCCACGCAGGGTTAGCATTGGTTGAAGACAAGTTCACCATCGACGTGCCTTAGTACACAACGCCACCGTGCCCCCACGTGGGCAGTTGGGATTAAGTGTCTTGCCCAAGGACACAATGCAGTTGCCGCAGGTGGGATTCGAATCGAGAACCCCTCGGCTTGCAGTCTGCATCTCTAACTCTTGAGCCACCGCGCTTCCAGTTTGCATATTTGTCTTAATTTAAGGTATTGCAAATCTTAAATTTCGGGACGAATCGAATCGGATGGGCGATTTCAAATCGAATCGAATCTTACGCTGTAATTATCGCACCTTCCTACAACCGTAAACATTGTCAGTCTCCAATCAAGTACTGTATGCAACGGCGGCTCGAATATTTTGGCAAGTCAATAAAAAGGAAATATTTCTGAACGGAATCACAGTAGTTTCGAAAGCGAAACCTCGATGAACTTTTCATTTATCATCAGATCGCATGTACAGGAGGGAGAGGGGGTGTCCTGTACAGGAGGGGAGGGGGTGTCCTGTAAAGGAGGGGGAGGGGTTGTCCTGTACAGGAGGGGGTTGTCCTGTACAGGAGGGAAGTTGACCTGTACAGGACACCCCCTCCTATACAGGACAACTTCCCTCCTGTACAGGACAACCCCCTCCTGTACAGGACAACCAACAAGGGGGTGTCCTGTACAGGAGGGAGAGGGGGCTGTCCTATACAGGAGGGTTGCTCTGTACAGGAGGAAAGGGGGTTGTGTACAGGAGGGGGTGTACTGTACAGGAGGGGGTTGTCCTGTACAGGAGGGGGGGGATTGTCCTGTGCAGGAGGGGGTTGTCCTGTAGAAGAGGGGTGTCCTGTACAGGAGGGGGATGGGGTTGTCCTGTACATGGGGGTGTCCTGTACTGGAGGAGAGGTTGTCCTGTACAGGAGGGGGTGTACTGTACATGAGGGGGAGGGGTTGTCCTGTACAGGAGGGGGTGTCCTGTACAGGAGGGGGTTGTCCTATACAGGAGGGGGTGTCCTGTACAGGAGGGGGTTGTCCTGTAGAGGAGGGGGTTGCCCTGTACAGGAGGGAGAGGGAGTTGTCCTGTACAGGAGGGGGGTTGTCCTGTGCAGGAGGGGGTTGTCCTGTAGAAGAGGGGTGTCCTGTACAGGAGGGGGATGGGGTTGTCCTGTACATGGGGGTGTCCTGTACTGGAGGAGAGGTTGTACTGTACAGGAGAGGGTGTACTGTACATGAGGGGGAGGGAAGTTGTCCTGTACAGGACACCCCCTCCTATACAGGACAACTTCCCTCCTGTACAGGACAACCCCCTCCTGTACAGGACAACCAACAAGGGGGTGTCCTGTACAGGAGGGAGAGGGGGCTGTCCTGTACAGGAGGGTTGCTCTGTACAGGAGGAAAGGGGGTTGTGTACAGGAGGGGGTGTACTGTACAGGAGGGGGTTGTCCTGTACAGGAGGGGGGGGGGTTGTCCTGTGCAGGAGGGGGTTGTCCTGTAGAAGAGGGGTGTCCTGTACAGGAGGGGGATGGGGTTGTCCTGTACATGGGGGTGTCCTGTACTGGAGGAGAGGTTGTCCTGTACAGGAGGGGGTGTACTGTACATGAGGGGGAGGGGTTGTCCTGTACAGAAGGGGGTGTCCTGTACAGGAGGGGGTTGTCCTATACAGGAGGGGGTGTCCTGTACAGGAGGGGGTTGTCCTGTAGAGGAGGGGGTTGCCCTGTACAGGAGGGAGAGGGAGTTGTCCTGTACAGGAGGGGGGTTGTCCTGTGCAGGAGGGGGTTGTCCTGTAGAAGAGGGGTGTCCTGTACAGGAGGGGGATGGGGTTGTCCTGTACATGGGGGTGTCCTGTACTGGAGGAGAGGTTGTACTGTACAGGAGAGGGTGTACTGTACATGAGGGGGAGGGGTTGTCCTGTACAGGAGGGGGTGTCCTGTACAGGAGGGGGGTTGTCCTATACAGGAGGGGGTGTCCTGTACAGGAGGGGGTTGTCCTGTAGAGGAGGGGGTTGCCCTGTACAGGAGGGAGAGGGAGTTGTCCTGTACAGGCGGGGAGGGGGTTGTCCTGTACAGGGGGTGTCCTGTACAGGAGTGGGGTTGCCCTGTACAGGAGGGGGTTGTCCTGTACAGGAGGGTAGGGGGTTGTCCTGTACACGAGACCCGATGATAGGAGAAGAGTTCAAGAGGAGACATTTGGTAAGATTTTGAGAACATCTAGATGATTCGACAAATTCTGAATCAGCTCTACTCGAATCGAATCATCGGGGTGATTTGGAATCGTATCAGATTTAGAAGCTTTGTAGGGCACTTCTTTTTGTGTAGTAAAAATTTGTGTCTGTTCAGTAGCATGGTTTACATGTCAGATATCTCACTGTGTCAAAATGGATAGAGAAGAAATGATTACTTTATCGCATCGCGCGCAGAGTTTGTATCGCGTCCAATGTGTGATGGCCTTTAGGAAAAAATATTCTTTGTAGATCAGATTAGATTAGATTAGCTTAGATTTTTTTGCAAGATACACCCATAACGGGCAGAATGCATAATAATACAAAATAACGTAGATTCATGACAAATAATATACAATGTGCAACAATCAGTATTTATATAGAATATACCCATAGTAGCTTGGTGTACCAATGTTCACCACGCGTGGTGAAGTGGCGCGCGGTTAACACCACTTCACCACGAGTGATGAACATTTAGTACACTAAGCTACTTTGGGTATATTTTACTTATACCATGATCGTCAGATTAATAAGAGTTTAAATGTTGACTAAACCAATATTCACACGTGCGATTCTGTTTTTATTTACATGAGCACCGGTGGACGGTACTTCCGCTAGCAATTTTATCGCCGAAACGAAATAGAAACCGAAACGCCCAAAATACGGGGCCTTTTTTCATTTTAATAACATACTATTTCGAGTTAGGGGTACTTTGTTAACATGAGACAACGTATGTTTAATCATTTTGGTATCTTATGAGGTAAACTTATTTTAAAACGTAATAAATAATTGCCGATTTCGTTTCACTCTTCACTAGGCGATGAGTAATAAATTTAGACAAGTTTTCATTCAAGGCGAGGACGTCAAAGGTCAACATGGATGTAGTTCCACAGTTGGTGCAAATTTTAAATATTGAAATCCCATTTCTGGAGTGTTCACCACGGTTGGTGTGTAAAGCTAAAATTTATGTCATAGGCTTTTTATAGCTAGTAGAATAGGTAATCATGGTATATAATAGTACACACAATGCGACAATACGCGTTCAATAAATGTTCAATCCATCTCATCTGAGGTGAAGAATCTGCGCACAGCACCGCAGATTTAATTGAAAATGGCAGGATTTTTGTTCTGCATAATGTAGATAAATTTGCATGTGTCGTCCCCGTCATCAAATGACTGTTCAGTATTTTATATTAACCCTTTACCCAACGTAACGCCCAAAACCGGCCAGCGCTATTCTCAAAAATCGCCAATTAATTGTCATTATTCTTTTCATTTTTTGTCTCAAAAACATAGACTATGACCCCTCTTTGGAACGAGCTCGTCGAGCTCGTTCCAATGAGGGGTCATAACCTATGTTTTTGAGACAAAAAATGAAAAAAATTAGTTATTCAAAAATTTTATTTGCAAGTGTCGTCTGCTTTTCATGTTAGGTAAAGGGTTAATTTATCAAAATTCTTTACGAAACAGATTATATTTCAAACACTCCATTATAAAGTGAAATTCATCTTCCACCAAAACAGTATCACCATGAACACAAGTACAGTTCAGACCCTCCGTGGCCTTTAAGGAGTATCTCCGCAGAATACACGCTAGTTTTGACAGAATGTGTATTTGCTAACAATAGTGGGAGATATGCACAGAACTACACACGTGTGTGAATGGGATAATTGATATGGTACGAGTGTCAGCGCGGAAGGATAGAACGAGAGGCAGCAGGCCTATCGTTTTATCCTTCCGCGATGGCACAAGTGCCATATCGATTAACCCATTCACACGAGCGTGCCGTTCTGTGTTTATTACACGTCTTCACGTCTATAACAACAATTACCAGAGGGACACTCAGCAATTCATTTGACAACTATCAACAAAAACAACACATTTTTTTCGCCAACCAAATTTGCGAGGGGAACCCGTGGTACTATTTCGTCCCCTGGGTTCCAGTATGTTCTATGTGCCATTACATTGGAACTCGGGAGACGATTGTTAACTTTTTAACTATCGACTGCGATTTAAATTGTAATTGCATTGCACGATTTGTACAAAACCCGAGTGAAATGTCGCTTCTTTACAAACATAGCTCGTCAACGATTTTACGCATGGTTTAGTGTTGCTGTAGATGGGGATTTAACCCTTTACCCAACGAAACACCCGCATCCGCCCGCGTAATATGCAAATTCAGCAGTTGAAAAAATATTATTTTTAAAAAAATTTCAACAAAACCATATCATGTGACCCCTCGTTGGAACGAGCTCGACGAGCTCGTTCCAACGAGGGGTCACATGATATGGTTTTGTTGAAATTTTTTGAAAAAAATTAAAAAATGATATTTAAAATAATAAATTTTGATATCGTCTGCGTTGGGTAAAGGGTTAATAGAACAGGCGTGTAATAATATAAACATAGGGTAATATTTTCTTCAACAAAGCTGAACTGGAACAGGATTTTAATAAATTAAAAAAAATCATTTGTACATACATAAAACACAAAAATAATGCATTATAAGAAATAATTTTGAAAACGTGAAGGGTTTCCGAATTATTGAAGCCCGTTCTAGTAAGGAGTGCATATGGTAACAGGTAAGCTATAGTTTTAAACAAAAATGAAAAATGGCAAACTTTTGTTAAATAGCAAGTTATGTGTATAGGTCTTGAATGTGTGGATGAAATTGTTTCGTAAAGTTCCAATATCTATGCAAGTTGAGCATACGTTGATTGTCAGTCCACATCTAGGCTGCTCAAGATTGTAATACGTTCCACGTAACGGCGCAGCTTGATAGACCTTTGGCTTTGATAGTGATATTTTGCGAACTGGTTGCGCTGGCGGCTATTTCACGTTTTCTGGGGCGTGTGGTAACTTGGTAGCTTAGTGTACAGGAGCTGAGTTACATGGGTCACAGCACGAGGGAGTGGGTCGTAGATAACTTTTAAATGTTCTAGCATCTTTGGTTAGTGCGGCCCGGTAGAATAGTCGCTTGACATAAATGGTGTACACCAAAAACCAGCAAGTGTATCCTCATGGATCGTTAGCGTATCAAGAATAGAATCACAAGGTCGGTATTTGAAGGTAAAAAAGAAGGAAACCAAGATTTATGTGCCGATTTCTAGAAGAGCGTTGTGTGAATCAGTGACGTAGTTATTGAGTGTGTGAGGGTGGGCGGGGGTGGGGGTGGGGTTCGCCCCTAAAATGTTTGCTGCCCCTCCCCAAAACATTGGCCTAATACAAGTTTAAGACAAGATAGAGCCCCAAAATGGTCTCCTATATAGGGCTACACACGATACAAATGCCTCAGATTCGCTCTTAGAGCACTAATTTTCTCAAAATTATCTCGGGGCGGGGGGGGGGGCGGGGGCTAGGACCCTCCGTTCAATATCCTCCTCCCACCCTGAAGGGAAGAGGGGGCAGCAACTAGAGGATCCTAGTTAGGACTAGGGGGCCGCGGAACCCCACACAATGGCCTTTCAAATATCATATTTGCTAAAGCTGAAACGGTTAACCGATTAATCGATTAATCGATTAATCAATGATCAACATCTTGACCGATTCAAATAGTAATTGTTCGATTAACCGTTACTTTTGAACTTCTGTATTATATGGGTCAACAAAGGACAAACTTGCTCCTGTTGGCAAACATTGTCACACTGACTCACATCAATTATATGAGACAGAGAAAAGAATGCAAGTTACATGCTGACATATCTTGGTTACTTGCATGATCATCATGTTGTATCAGTGGCTGTAAATGATCATTCTTACCCTTTACCCACGGCGGGTAGCAGACGATACCTGCAAAATAAATTCATAAATTACTCCTGAATAAAAAAACTCATGTTTTGTCTCAAAAACATAGCTTATGACCCCTCATTGGAACGAGCTCAACGAGCTCGTTCCAATGAGGGGTCATAAGCTATGTTTTTGAGACAAAAATTGAAAACATAATTAATTTGTATGGAGATTTTTGTATACACGCCAAGTCGGTTTTGTTTGTTACGTTGGGTAAAGGGTTCATGGTGTAAATCACCAACGGTATGGCAATTATACAGATATCTATTTGAAGTGATTAATCGGTTAACCAAGGTCAATCCACGTGATTAATCGATCAAGAAAACCCTCTAACCGTTTCAGCTCTAATATTTGCCTCCCATTGACTGGTATGAATTTGCTAACCCGACCCTGATGGTTTAGTTTTCAAAGTTTTTATTTGTGCTACAAAGTTTGCAATATCTATTGCAACTGGTACTGAGAATGCGAGTACAGTGATAAGTATGCCGCTCACTCCAATAGCACGTGCACTCACGCGCTCATCATAGGAACATTCCAGTTTCCTTTGCTTCGAGGACAATAATGTTTTGTTCAGGGTTAGCCTCCGTACTATTTCCTCTATTTTTTTATCCAGTCCAATACGTGTTATGACTGTAGTATTGCCCGTGTTATCTTGTTCCCGTGGTGTCGTGTCTTCTGAAGATGTTGAAAAATCTGAGAGTTCTTTGGTTGTTACATCCGCGAGCTGTGTGGTTGTTGAATCTGAGAGATGTGTGGTTGTTAATTCTGAGAGCTCTGTCGGTGCTTCCGATTCTGTAACCGACGCCGTAATTTCGGTACTGACATCTGTTGAATGAAAAAAGAAAAACGTTAAGTTGAAAAGAGATATATTTTATTTCTATAGGTTTTAAGACCGGCTAAAATAGCTTCCCAAAATTTAATTCAATTCATGAAGTCACCTGAGGGATTGGTGGGTGGTTTGCGAAAACACCTTGGGAATTACATTTCTGTAGTGCACAAGAATCTCTTTAACCCTTTACCCAACGTAACTGCCAAAACCGGCCAGCGCTATTCTCAAAAATCGCCAATTAATTTTCAAAATATTTTCATTTTTTGTCTCAAAAACATAGGTTATGACCCCTCGTTGGAACGAGCTCGTGGAGCTCGTTCCAACGAGGGGTCATAACCTATGTTTTTGAGACAAAAAATGAAAAAAATTAGTTATTCAAGAATTTTTTTTGCAAGTGTCGTCTGCTTTTCATGTTAGGTAATGGGTTAAATATATGAGGTAACTTCTTTCATAATTTTTGAAGTGTACAAACCACAATGTACACTTGCTGATTTGGGACATATAGGGAATTTTTTTTATCTCATTATAACGAGATACTTTCTCGTTATAACGAGAAAACTTCTCGCTATAACGAGAAACGGTTCTCGTTATAACGAGAAAACATCTCGTTATAACGACTTAGCATCTCGTTATAACGAGAAAGTATCTCGTTATAACGAGAACACATCTCGCTATAACGACTTAGCATCTCGTTATAACGAGAAAGTATCTCGTTATAACGAGAAAACATCTCGTTATAACGAGAACATATTTATATAAGGAGTGTCTCATAGTTTGGAGGCGGGCGCAGTTATTCGCCTTCCTACGTATATGATGTTTGCAGAAACCAATGATAAACATTGGATAAATCTGTTTTCCCGACTTTGTGAGGTCATAGACAATAGTGTCTGCGTCTTTGTGGCCCCTTGAGGATTTTTTTGTTTTCTCCAAGTTCTCACAGGGGAAAGAATGGGTTAAGGTTTGTTTTCCGATGTTGTGGGAACTTGCGTGTCTTTGTTATACCCGGAGGTCCATTGGCTGAACATTGCTTGTGTTTTTTTCCACTTGTACAGAATTTGAAAGTGATACTTTGGGTGATAACTCCACTCCTCGAGTGATTTAGTTACAATCCACTCTCCACGTACTGTATAACAAAATATATATTTTCACTTTGTTTTTTAAATATCTATGTTTCCTGGAATTCTAGATTGGGGCGATGGATTTATAATCATGTATTTTGTCTTTTTTGAGAGCTACGTGATTTGCCAAGAACCAATTAAATATTTTATCTAGTTCATTATTAAAATGAGTTGCTAGGTTACTTGCATTCGGGCTGAATAATGTGAAGCAGTGTCATCTGCAAAAGATAAGACTTTTAATGGCGTTGAGGTGGCAATATCGTTTATATTTAATAGAAAGAGAATAGGCCCTAATACACTCCCTTTGGGCACCCCACATTTTATATATACTAAATCTGATTTTTCATTTCCATATTTAACAAATTGAGCTCTATTTGTCAAATAGCTATTAAACCAAGTATTACTAATACCCCTAAATCCATATTTTTTCAATTTTGTCAAAAGAATGTCATGATTTATTGTGTCAAACACTTTAGAAAGATTGATAAGTGTTGCTAACATGATATCCTTGGTCTGTCGATTATTTTCTTGCCCAATCTGTTTTAAAAGTTGCATGATTGGGTGTATTGTGGAATGTTTACTTCTAAATCCATACTGGTGTTCATATAAAATATTGAAAGTAGTTATGAAACTAGTCATTCTGTTTGCCATCAGCTTTTCTAATATTTTAGAAAATGTTGGGAATATACTGATTGGTCTGTTGTTGTTAAATTTGTTCTCATCCCCGTTTTAAAAATTGGAATTACCTTGGAAACCTTCATCTGGTCTGGAACCGAGCCACTAGTAAATGAGTTATTTATTATGTGGAACGGGGGCGAGGCCAAATAAATTATTGATTGTTTCACAATATTTGTTGTAAGTCCATCACAATCTTCACTGCTTTTGAGTTTTAGGAGTTTAGTCACCTTTGCAACCTCGTCTGGAGTTGTTGGGTTTATAAAGAAGTTATTTTGACAATTAATTTATAGGTATTCCAGAAACGATTTGCGGGGTTTCTTAATTTTATCAATTGTGCATTTTTCTATGTTTACAAAAAAATTATTAAACTCTTAGGCAATTAAGGCTGGATTATTTATTTCCTGGTTGTTATCTAGGGTAAAAGAGGATGGTAACGTCGAATCCTTTTTAGTTTTGGTAACGTCGAATCATTTTAAGTTATTCCTGTTGTCATTTAATATGTTTTTTATAGTACATTGACTTGCTTTGCTTTTTAATTTTATTGAATACTCGACAATATCTTTTGTAATTTAAGATGTTTTCCTCATTTGGGATTTTAGTTTTTTGTACTGTTGATAGTCTGTTTATTCTTAAAACAGTTATCAATAAGTATCGCTCATTTAGGAGGCCTCTGTACTCTGCCTCTGTAGACTTCAAAAAAGCATTTGACTCGGTAGATCGCGGTATTCTATTTAGCAAGTTATCTAAAATTGGGGTTGGGGGAAACTTGCTCCAATTGTTGACTTCTATCTCTATGTACGCATCCAGCGACTATCTTGTGAAAACATCGACAGGTGTGGGGCCAGCCTGTAGGTCGACAATCAGCGTCAGGAAAGGCTGTACTCTGTCTCCCACACTTTTAAAAATATTTATAGACGATATATATACATACTTTAACCCATCGTGTCGTCCAGTCACAATTCATAAGCTCAAGATTAATCACATAATGTCTGCCGACGACTTACTTTTGCTTTCTGAAAGTTCGGAAGGACTACAGTCGTGGTTTGAAAGCCTGTATGGCTTTGCAAAAGCAAACACAATACAGATCAACGCAGCCAAAACCAAGGTTATGAAATTCGAAAGAAAAAAATCTATAGAGAATGAAATATTTAGTGCCGGTGTAACAGGAATGGAAGTCCGTAGGAACGTTAGTCCCTCTGGACTATTATTCCGCGGAATTATAGTCCTAGGTCTAACATTTCTAGGAATAGTAGTCCGCCGGACTACTATTCCTAGAAATGTTAGACCTAGGACTATAATTCCGCGGAATAATAGTCCAGAGGGACTAACGTTCCTACGGATTCCATTCCTTTTACACCGGTTTTTTTCTTGACGATGTCAATAATCCTCTCGTCATCCATGGTTTCTTTTGTATGTACTTACTGCTCAACTTTATGGATTTTAGTGGGAATGACTGTTCGTAAGCTGACGTGCAAATACTTATTAGCTTGTTATATGCTAAATTCGGACAGCTTTCTTCATAAACTGAAGAAAAATCACATTGTGCTAAGTACTGGTTAAACAGTGCAATATTTTGAGTGTTTACCATTCGTTTTAATAAAAATTTGGGTTCTGGGGTGGGGTTATTGTGTAACTCTTTGTACAGAAGATTCCGAAATGGTCTGAAACATCCGATATGATTATACCAGAGACGTAGTTTGTAATAGGATTATTTGAGAAGATATGATCGATCAGTGTTGCCGAGTGACTCGTGACTCTAGTCGGTTTCGTAATATAAGGTAGGAAGCCTTCGCTTACCATAAGGTCTAGAAAATTGTTTGTTTTAGTGTGTGTTCCTAACTTTAGAAAATCTACATTTCAATCACCCATTATGTAACATTTTTTGTCTTCTTGATTAATTTTATCAGTAATTTCACCTAGCTTGGATAGGAAGAGGTCAATGTCAGCTTTCGGTGGAGTGTTACGTCTATAAATAATACCTGTTAGTTTGAAAATTGTATTTATTTTAACCCTTTACCTAACCTGAAAAGCAGACGACACTTGCAAAAAAAATTCTTGAATAACTAATTTTTTTCATTTTTTGTCTCAAAAACATAGGTTATGACCCCTCGTTGGAACGAGCTCGACGAGCTCGTTCCAACGAGGGGTCATAACCTTATTTTAACCCTTTACCTAACCTGAAAAGCAGACGACACTGCAAAAAAATTCTTGAATAACTAATTTTTGTCTCAAAAACATAGGTTATGACCCCTCGTTGGAACGAGCTCGTCGAGCTCGTTCCAACGAGGGGTCATAACCTATGTTTTTGAGACAAAAAATGAAAAAATAATGAAAATTAATTGGCGATTTTTGAGAATAGCGCTGGCCGGTTTTGGCTGTTACGTTGGGTAAAGGGTTAACTTCTATAAAGAGGGATTCAATAACACGTGGGATAAAGACTGATAAATCATGACGTATGTTAAATGGTATGTCCTGTTTTATATAAACCCCTACTCCACACCTTTTATCATCATTGTCTGGTGTTAAGCTTTTGACGAGGGGCTGATAACCTTCCAGTACATAAGATCAGTCTGGTTGTATTTGAAATATTTCTGACAATCCAATGATATCGAACTTATTTTGGTGTTCTTGCACTTCATAGAGAAGTTCCTTCAGTGATTCCCAATGGGCTTTAAGACTTTGACAATTAAGTTGAAAAATTGAAAACTCATCCGTATTATTCTTTCTGCATTTGGTTATTATTTCGTTCGGTAAATAGTACATACATCCGTGGTTGGAGATATTTTTGAAAGGTGAATTATCACAAGCCTCTACCTGGCTAACCATGTCATTATAAACATTTAAGATATTATATTCATGTTTTGACTGGATCTCGTCAAGGCTCATGTTACCCGCCATTATATTTGGCACTGCCACCGAGTCTTTTCAAACATATGGGGAAATGAAGTAAGAGAGTGTGTTTTTCTTGAGTAAGAAATTGTGCAAATCGGGCATACATGTGTATGCTGCGTTTAAGAGAGTGGAAACGGGATACGCTAGTTCTTGGGACATTCATGGGCTGCAAAACAAAATGCGGAAGTCGTCGAGGCAGAAAGGAAGTTATTAGTGCAACAAAAGAAGATAAAAAGCATAACCGCAAAAATTCATTTTCTATGGTGAATTTTGTGCGTTAGAGAAGATTGGAGAGGAGTTCTGTAAATAATTGGAGTCTGGGCCAATCATTCCTTTCCTGGACTCAGCCGTGCGTGCGCTTCTATGTTTCAGCGAACTGGAACCGGTTTGTCTTCTCAATTATTTAGTACACGGATTCAGAAGTGTTGGTAACCATCGCAAGATAAGAAACTATGGAGTATACTTAAATGATAAGACAAGAACCGGTTTATCTCAGCTACAATTTGTATATCATATTGAATGAATGAATGACAAAACAAATGAGTGAATGAATGAATGAACGAGGTGAAGATAAACGATCAACTAAATGAAGAAATTATTGAACAATGAGACAAACTACTTGGACAAGTGAACGATGATCAAATGAATGGATAAACGGACAAATGGAGGAGCGAACAAGTGAACAAATGAATGAATGGGCGAAAATGAGTGATAATGAATGAGAATGAATGAATGGATGAATGACTGAGACAAAGAAAGAAAGAAAGAAAGAAAGAAAGAAAGAAAGAAAGAAAGAAAGAAAGAAATTTAAATATACAATTTAGGCCGAGACCGACCTTGCCATAATTCCAAATATAAAAAGGCCACCTCTGAATCACAGAGAAAGACTTTTTTTCTTTTTTTTAATCATAAAGGGTGCTCTTGTACATGTATATCATTAACAGTTACTGTTGTTAACGAGTGGATTAAAACTTCAGTTCGCAGCCACCAAATATCATTCCTCACAGTGGCCTCCGACCAAGTCTTGTCTTGGCAGCCAAGACCCGTTCAGACATCACTGCGAGGTCCAACGCTCGCCATGGTGTATTAAACCATAGATGGGGAGAGTCCTCAAAACAGTACTGCAGATTAATTGTGTTTTCTTAATCATAAAGGGTGCTCTTGTACATGTATATCATTAACAGTTACTGCTGAATGGATTAAAACATCAAGTCGCAGCCACTAAATATCATTCATCACAGTTTAGTTGGTCCCGATCTCTCAGCCTCCTGGTAAATCAGTCACGTCACTAATGTTATTTGTTGGAAATTAAATTATGCTATTTTTGTAACAGCCACTTTAAAATCCCTTTGATAAAAAAACTTGAAAATCAACAGGATCTTGTTCTTCCAAGTTGCCTTCCCTGCAGGTGTGCCGTCTTGTACCAGATAGAACTAAAGTTATTGTTTGGAAATCAATTGTTTTGTCCACCCTAGACCCGCCCTGGTTCCGTACGACCGACCTCTATAACCGAACTCTGAATCAAATTTGTTTCTTTGAAAACTCGTCTAAAAATATTAATGGAAAATCCCTTAACCCCTCAAACACGAAAACACTTTTTTTTCAATCCAATAGTACGACGCCCCGAAATATCACAAAAGAAATGGCTGCTCTGTGAATTTGCGGGGAAGACCAAATAATATTTTCAACGTGTAGCCTTTGGGCTGCACGTTGAAAAGATTAATTGGTCTTCCCCAACAAATTAATATGGACTCTTCCATCGGGGTTTAAATGGTCAATGCAAAAAAGAAGAAATGAAGAAGAAATTTAAAAATACCTGTTGTCTGGTCTTCCAAAGTGGCATAAACTTCAACCTCGCATAGTATTAATGGTGTGTTCTTCCGTTCCATTTCGATGTAAACACACTGCCCAGTGATAGTTCTTCCACAGTTAATATCCACAAATTCCAATATTCTGCCCCAGTGGAAACCGCAAGTTAGTGGCGCACTCTTTTCAATTCCACAACTCGATTCTGTCACTATCACTTTGAAATAATCAAGTCTATCTTCTGTAAATAAAGCAAAATAAGTTGTTAGTGCTTCGCAGCTCAGAATAATCTAACTTTTTTCAGAATTGAATCGTAGGACTCATCCCAGGATTGTAAGAAATTTATTTATTTAATCTTATTTGTTTTACAAGGATTGGGTAACAAGTTATGCAACTTATATTAACGCCTCTCCTTGGCCCAATGGCGCAGGTGTGTGGGATGACCTTCATAGCGGCAACTTCGTGACCTAGCTCTTCTCGAATGCTGCGAAGGGATCTTTAGCCTGCACGGAGTGTGTCTCTCTCCGCACAGAGGGCAGCCATTTTACGTCCCCACCCGATAGGACGATACACTCTGACAGCATCAACCCCACAGTTGATGCCGACAGAGAGTGTTCGGACACCTCGAGAACTTTCCCCGACCGGGGAGCGATCCCGGGACCTCTGGTATGAGAGACCAGCGTTCTTATCCACTCGGCTACCACTCTCTTGTAAGAAATTGAGTGTAATGTTCTTGAAAATGCTCCCCGCCTCTGGATTTTGTAAGAAAGAAAGACAATTTACACAACTGGTGGTTTAAATTGTCTGGAAGTTGTATTCGGAATTTGTTCCCATTACTTCTTAATAATTCTGGCCCCCTTTTTCACATAAAGTTGTCAAATATTGATTGGTTGTAAGCATTCACCGAGTCATGTCAAAAGGATATTTATTTCTTTGTTATTGAAACAGTTCCTCTACGTCTATTTGAAGTACGGTACAGCTGTCGTGGAATGGTTAAAATCCACGCGTCTGTAGTGTTGCCCACGGGCGCTTCTCTCAATCAATGATCAGTAGCTTTCAACAGTTATTCAATGAAAGAAGCACCGGGTCATACCAGGTTAATGTTAACCCTTTGAACCCTCGTTTCCTGTAATGGTAACGCCTTTGTGTCCACTGACAGTAAGATGGGTCACTCCAATATCAATATGCAGGGAGGAAAAAATAATAACTGCAGTCTGCAGCCGTCCCACTGCGGACAGCAGTTATTATTTTTTTCATCAATGTCCCGAGTATAGGCCTCTTATAATAAGACCAAATTGGGACGACATTATGCCTTGGACCGAAAATCGATCTTGCAAGTTCAAAGGGTTTATTCTAATTCATTTGCATTTTATGCTTCCCAGTGAAAAATCCCGTGTTAATGTCCAGGTCGGCTAAAACAGTATTTGGTATGGTTGTTTCAGTGTTAATTTTCACACGTTTGTGTTATTCGCGTGTTCACCATTTACTGTGGCCGATCAGTATTTTACCAGCCTTCTCTAAACTACTTAAAAAACTTATGTTCAATAGAATAACAAAATTCTTAGATTCATTCAACATTCTTTACCATCATCAATACGGATTCAGAAAGCTTCACTCGACCATACATCCCGTGATGCAACTTCTTAAGCATATAGGATCAGAAAACAACAAAATACCAAAAATAATAGCTTAGCAGTATTTCTAGATCTCTCTAAGGCCTTTGGCACTATAAATCACAACATTTTGTTGTGTAAACTGGAAATACGGATTTAGAGGAATAAGCAGCAAATAGTTTAGGAGTTACTTATCCAATAGGTACCAATACGTCCAATATGGGAACAAAAAATCTTATTTAGCCGAAATAACGTGTGGCGTTCCACAAGGATCTATACTTGGTCCAATACTATTCCTGTTATATATTAACGATATCAGTACCGCAACATCATTAAATCTTCTTTCGTTTGCTGATGATACGTCTACGTTCGAATCGTCCTCGAACGTCGTGCTTCTGACGACACGCACTAATGATGAACTCAACAAAGTCTTTGAGTGGTGTTCGGCCAATCAGTTAGTCTTAAATGCGAATAAAACAAAGAATATGTTGATAAATCCAACGCCTAATAATAGGAATACCGAATTGCCTGATTTTTTTATAAACAATAAGAAAATCGATAGAGTATGTACCCATGAGGAGGAACAAACTTTGAAATTTCTGGGAATAAACATTGACGAAAACTTATCTTACCAAGCCCATATCTCTAAAACCAGCTCTAAAATAAGATGGGCAAATTACGCACTAAACAAAATAAAAAAGATATTACCACACGAAGCTCTAAAAACGTTATATTATACAGTAGTCCACTGTCATCTGGTATATGGTATCCATATATGGGGCACTTCAAAAGCAGTCAGAAAACTTCTTACAACACAGAAACGTTCACTTCGAATCATAAATAACAAAAATTATAATTCGCACACAGATCCTCTGTTCTTAAAAGATAAGATTCTTAAAGTGAATGACGTGTTTATATTGCAGGCCTGCCTTTTCATGTTTGACTGAAAACAAGATATACTTCCCCAGTCCCTGAATAATTCCTTCAGCACCATACACAACCCATCATATATAAACACCAGGCAAACGGGGCAAATACGGGTAAACAAAACACGGACAAGATAGCTGAACAAGTTACCCACGTTTGCGTACCCAAGGTTATGGAATGATCTGGGCGACGAATTTCATAACCCCATTAACCGTAATGAATTAAAAAGAAAACTCAAACTCAAACTTTTGTCATCATATACAGCTAATGTCCACTGTAGCAATCCATATTATCCCGACTGTAATGCGTAATACTCCTTGCATAAACGCTATTAATATCTTTCCCGGGGTTATATAGACTTTCCTTAAATTGTTGCGTCGTTCGCCAGGTTAACCGTCATACACATCTTTCTCCTGGCTTGAAGTACCTCTGAGTATCTCGTCCCGTTGCCTTTCACAGTGAGCCACCGGGTGTAAAAAACAGATTTTAAAATAGTACTGATTTATGGATGTCCAAGGTAAAGCTACATATTTAATAATATTTAATTCCCAGTCGATTTGCACTGTTGAGGATAAGCATACTTATTACAAGGGGGTGGCAGATAGACAGCCAATCTGGCTATGTCACCTCCGTGCGGTGTATACATATGAATTATGTTATGTAACATGTATATTTACAGCGCAAAATAAAAATCTGAATCTGAATCTGGAAATCTCATAGACATTTTATAGACCACTCAAAAATACAAAATTAAAAGTGTTTTGTGCTGGTTTGGAAATTAACAGTGAAATCTCAGTTGGGAAAAGCAACATCTTGTGGAATTTTGAGCAGTCATGTTCCTCCATTTTTTCGTGTGGGTAATTCGAATATTTTTATTAAAAAAATGGCCAAAATTGAATTCGCAAAATGCATCTCGTTTGCATTTTTTCGTTATTTTCTCGAATTTCGATTTTTAAAAGAAAATTAGCCGAAAAGTGAGTTTGGAAAATGCTGTATTGTTTCGATCATTTGATTTTTTTTTTTGTTTTTGAGCATTTATCGAAGTGGAATAATTTAATCGTTTCCAAATTTTCTGTTTGACATATTCCTTTGCTCTGTGAATTTTAACCCTTTACCTATGATGAAAAGCAGACGACACTTGCCAAAAAAATTCTTGAAAAACTAATTGTTTCATTTTTTTGTCTCAAAAATATAGGTTATGACCTCTCGTTGGAACGAGTTCGTTCCAAAGAAGGGTCATAACCTATGTTTTTGAGACAAAAAATAATGAAAATTAATTGGCGATTTTTGAGAACAGCGCTGGCCAGTTTTGACCGTTACGTTAGGTAAAGGGTTAAAATGTATGAGTCGCTCTATTGTCATTGTAAAAGACATTCTGAGATTCTTTTAGCGGCAGCAGCGATCCGTTTCGTTGAGACAAAGAAAGAGAAAATTAATTAATTAATTAATCGAGATTTAATTTTATATTCGGATCGCGTTCTCTATCAATGTGTCATTTAATAATAAGAACGATGAGCCATTCGACCAAAGAGGGAAATCTATCCAATTTTTTTTATTGTTTTAGAATTGAATTTATTTTTAAAATACAAAAAAAAATTATAAAAGTGGGAGCGCGCTTAGCGTGCACGTGGCCTGTCCATCACCTCCCCTTCTCCTGCCCACCCTCCGCCCACGGGGGATGGGGAGGGGTGGGGATGGCAATACAACCAGGATAAGACGTTAAGTATATTGTGTCAAAAATGAAGAATAACGATACTAGTGTAATAACATACGGCAGCAGTCCACTCTGTTCCATATCCTCACCCACATCACACCAGTCTGTCTACCAAGATCCACGCTCCACCATGGGTTGTCCTCAAAAGCAGTGTGACTACAGGAACGCTTATTAAAGGTCCCATCTGTGTTACCGTCCACGGTGAGATTTGCAACAGGTGGAAAATTAGTAACAGTATACGTAGAACTCTGACTGGCTGTTTTTTGGAGAGCAAGGTTTACCAAGTTCGAGTCTCCTGAGAACAATATCAGAAATAGTTAAAACGAAACACTCGAAATACTGTGGATTCAGTGTTAACAATTGTTTTAATTTTTCGTAAATTTTATTTTTTTTATTTTAACACTGATTGATGCAATTGTTATATGACCATTTGTTTTACTGTCAGTTGAATCTTGATTCTTGAAGAATGTTAAAAATAATTTACTTACACTTAAAGCTCTCGTCTCATTTGGATAAAATATAAGAAATGCCCTGAAACGCTAGAAAATGATACTCAACAACACTGGAAGAGTGCTACTAAAAAATTGATATATGATGCTGAGAGGGGTGAGTGTCCAAAATAAGTCGGAATTTTTTTGTTTACCGGATATGGGATGGGTGTTCAAAATGACCGGAAAAAATATGCGGAAAATAAGAAAAATCGGGTTGGGGTTGGTGTCCGGGACAGACGAATGCAAAAAAACGGCATCCTGAATTTTTTTCCGACCCCTCACCCCCCCCCCCCCCCCCCCCTGTGCTAAAGGGGAAATAACAAATATGTACAAACAACAGTACGGAGGCGACAGATAGTTCCAATGCTTTATATTCACAGATGATCTCCAACGAGTTCCCAGGTAATTGCGAAATATACGAATACCACATCTATTTTATTGGGCGAGTTTTGTACACGCTAAAATAAGTTGGGTTAAAAATCAACCTAAATCAACTGAGTTGGGTAAATATGAACACATTTGGATTCATTTTCATTCAACCCAGTTGATTTGGGTCGATTTTTAACCCAACTGATTTTAGAGTGTAAATTTCACCATGCTCTCTAAAAACATTGCCGTTAAAAATACGGAAAACATAATGACAAGCTGCCGATATTTCTACCCTAAAGTATTTTGCTAAAAAAATACCACATTTGAGACCTTTCTCAAAACGAACGACGACTGATAACACTTACAAATGGGGTATTACGTCACTGAAATATGTGTTCTTCCTATCAGTTGTAGTTTTCTCTTATCCGTAGTTACGATTATGGCTTCTCATCAACATTCGCAGATACATCATGTGGCAAAATGTTTGAGAGCGTTTGCGTGTCCCTTAATGTGATAGATCACTCTTAAGATTGTGTCCTTACTGTGTAGTGCCCTTAAACTCCTGGTGGCAAGAAGTTTGAACGGTAGGATTTTCGCATAAACGGACTCGTAGTCGTGAATTCTGCGAAAAACTCTTTTGGCTGCCCGACAAATTAAGTTATGACTACTGCTGACTTTCCATAAGTTTATCAGTCGTCGTTCGTTTTGCGAAAGGCCTCTTTTAAAGTATTTTCGCCAATACCGACCCATTTTTGTTCGATTGTTGAGCAAAACCAAAGAACTGATATTTGGTTTCTCTTCATAACACGAGAAAACTGTTGGTTGGTCAAAGAGTACGGCGGCCTGGAAGCGACACTCTATGTTTTCCTACTATCTTGTTTAAACGAGTTAGCTAAGTTGTTTAAACGAGATAGCTAAGTCGTTTAAACGAGATAGCTAAGTCGTTTAAACGAGCCGTACATTTATCCTAAGTGTACATTGCATTCACCTTCCACGGATGGATGCACTTTTCTGCTTGTAGTTGACTCAACACTGCTGTCGTTCGCCAGTTCACAAGTTGTGCCCGTGTCAAAATGAATTTGATTGGCCAATAGTTATCTCGTTTAAACAACATAGCTATCTCGTTTAAACGACTTAGCTATCTCGTTTAAACGACTTTGCTATCTCGTTTAAACGGCATAGCTATCTCGTTTAAACGACTTAGCTATCTCGTTTAAATGACTTAGCTATCTCGTTTAAACGACTTAGCTATCTCGTTTAAACGACTTAGCTATCCCGTTTAAACGACTCAGCTATCTCGTTTAAACGACTTAGCTATCTCGTTTAAACGACTTAGCTATCTCATTTAAACGACATAGCTATCTCGTTTAAACAAGATAGTAGGAAAACATAGAGTGTCGCTTCCACGCCGCCGTAAAAGAGAGAGAGAGAGAGACTAATTAATATCTTTAACCTGCAGCCATGCGGCGCATGGCGCCGCATGGCTGCAAGTTAAAAATATTAATTTGTCTTTTTTAAAAATTGTCTCTTCTAAATGTGATAACTTTTGACATGAACGATGCCATTTCGCAAAAGAAGGATTAAATAATTGAATATGTTCGTTCTGGAACAATCTTTGCTCCACTGAACATGTCTACATGGACACTTTTCTGAAAGTTTTCATATGGATACACTTTTAGTTGTAACAGTCACCACCGTAACATTTGCGGTAGAGGTAACGGCAACTGGTTACCAGTATGTCTATCGTAATTTTAACGGCAATTTTTACAGCGTATAACTGGCGCAGACGTTCGCGATTCGGTTTCTAACTCGATCCAAAACGTAATAAAAGATTCCTGAATGGACAGAGAAACAAAAAGCGTTTCCTCTGTGTTCTCGAATTACGTTGTTAAAAACAAAGGGTTGTTTGGTTGAGCGTTCGCACTAAAAAAGGTCGTAAATAAAGTGGATAACTTAAAGTATTCAATAAATTTTTTTTCTTCTCTTTTTTCTTTATTCAGATACAGTTGTGAAAAAATATGTACAATACACAGAGGATATCTAAGGTGTTTTAGTGAATATCGGAAATTATCTCATGAGTGTGGACCTGAAAGTTTTATTTTTCACGAGCGCTTACTAAAATAGAGTAGATTTTCTTTTTATTATATGCTACGATGCTACGTGACATTTTACTGTGCAATATTCTGCCCAATACGACTGCAGACAGTTCCAAGACAATAACAAAAAGCTGCTGATCGTTCTTTCAAGGCGACGTCATGCGCCGAAGCGTAACGTCATTTAGGAAGCTACTGAAAAAATCATCGTGTGGACTTGAAAATATTATTTTTCATTCGCGCAAGCGCTCGTGAAAAATAAAACTTTCAGGTCCACACTCATTAGATAATTCAAGATACTGACTAAAATAGAGTAGATTTTCTTTTTTATTATATGCTGCGAGACATTTTATTTCTTAATATTCAGCCCAATTCGACCCCAAATGCCTTCGTTTCAAAACAATAACAAAGATCAGCTGATTGTTACTTCAAGGCGACGTGACGCTGCGTAGCGTGATGTCATTTAGGAAGCTACCGAGGGATATTATTAGTTATCCCGTGTCTGATCACGTGGTACGGGTTTTTACCTACCCGAAGCCAGCCGTATCCCATGAGGCCTTGCCCTCATGGGATACGGCTGGCTTCGGGTAGGTAAAAACCCGTACCACGTGATCAGACACGGGGTAACGAATTTATCTATTGACTTTCCGTTTTTGAAGTACAATCTATTTCATGTGTGCACACACACAGCATGAGATCTTTTATCTTCCATTGTTGAGCCATACAGGTTTCTGTGGAATTTTTGTGCAAAAGAGTTTTTGTGAAAATATGCCGATATGACTGGTATAAAAAAAATTATTATGTATGGACAATTTGTAGATTTCGGAACGAGGCTTCCACTGGGTATGGGAAATTTGTCAGTGGCTGGGCGGACGTATCGTGGGTTTCAATGAATATGGTCTCATACCACGTATCTATCAACCAATCAAATCAAAAAATTCACTTTAGTCAATAGATAATCCTCGATATCTGTCGATTCGATAGATATCGAGATATATCTTTTACATAATTTGCGATAATTCACACGCTAGTATATATAATAAAACTGGACATTCGTAGAGATATGCTTTTGCAAAATTATACACGTATGATTCCATACAATCATGATTCTGCAGCTAATAAACAGTGTGTGAAATTTTAACAAAGTAAGAGTTAACCTTTTACCTAACACGAAAAACAGACGACACATGCAAACAAAATTCTTGAAGAACTAAATTTTTCCATTTTTTGTTTCAAAAACATAGTTTATTACCCCTTATTGGAACGAGCTCATCATGCTCGTTCCAATGAGGAGTCATAAGCTATGTTTTGAGACAAATTTTTTTACAAAATAATGGAAATTGAATGGTGATTTTTGTAAATAGCGCTTGGCCGTTACGTTAGGTAAAGGGTTAAGTACTATCAGAATATCAGATGAACGTTTGTTGCAGAAGCAGATGTGAGTTCTCAGGGGGCAATGGTAGAGCATAAACTGTCGTGACTCATGGGAATTGGGGTTCATCTGTGACGTCAGTGGCCTTTCCACCACTTCTTCATAAGTAAAAAAAAAAGTATTCAGTAATTGAATTTTAGTAAAACACCGTTTCTGAACAACTGACCTCAGAACAACTGAACCGAGCTCATTCCGATGAGAGATTATATGATCTGGTTTTGTTGAAATTTTGTGAATTTATTTTAAAAAATATCATAGAAATAACAAATTGCAATATCGTATGCGTCGGGTAAAGGGTTAAGCGATTGTCAATTCAACTGAAATGCCCCACAATTGTCGTTTAGAGTAGAGAACATTGAACATCCAAACTTAAATAAAAATACTTTTCAGATTAAACGGACGTAACGACACAATCGGCCACAGTTATTCATAGTTTATTATTTTTGTCAAGATTAATATTAAACAAGGCTGATGACCCCCTTGTTAAAATGGCGTGTTCGTTGAGTAGTTCCACTGAAGCAGAGGCGACGGAGCCAAGGGGGCACAGGGGACACAGGGGGCACTTTTTTACGACAGATATGTTTCGCAGTCAGACAATGATTTAAAATGGGCAGATGCAAACGTGTCAATATACAGTTTTATTTATGTATTGGTGTTTATGGTCACATACTTGTGCACAATGGCTAATCGTGACCGTGACAGTTTTACGGGTGGAGGAGGCCGGAATACCCGGAGAGAACCACCGAGCATCGACGAGCAACTGTCAGCTCTCCAACATTCTAACTCTGTTCAAGCAGGGTTACGGCGGTTGATGACATATGTACCATCGACCTGCAGTACACCTTAGTACACGGCGTCATCGTGTCCCCATGTAGGCAACCGGGATAAAGTGCCTTGCCCAAGGACACAACGCGGGTCGTCCTGGCCGGGGATCGAACTCGGGACCTCTATCATAGAAGTCCAACAGTCTACCACTGAGCCACCGCGCTCCTGCAACATACTGATAAGAACTGACTGATTCGCCTGTGATGTTAGCAGAAATGGTTGGAAATTTTTTTTTCAATTATTTACTTTCCCTTGTTCTAGCTTTTTGTACTATCTTGGTAAGTCTAAAATTTCATTTGAGTACAGATTTGTCCGATGCTAGGGGGGGGGGGGGGGATGACGGGCTGGCTTTCCCTCCCCATGATCATGTCGGACGGACATTTTTGTTGTCCGTTAGAAAGAAATTGTTGGTTACTCGAATGCCAACATTTTCATTGAAAGCCGCTTGTTTAAAAAACAACTTGACTATTTGGCGAAACTAGAATTTTCATCATACAAAAATGTCCTTTGTATGAAAGTGCCCGTTAAGAGTGTGTGATAATCGGGTGGTCATTTTTCGAAAGAAATTCATGTATTATTATTATTTTAAAGAATTACTTTCATGAAACGAAAGTAATTATTTAACCCTTTACCTAACACGAGAAGCAGACGACACTTGCAAACAAAATTCTTGAATAACTAAATATTTCCATTTTTTGCATCAAAAACATAGCTAATGACCCCTCATTGGAACGAGCTCAACGAGCTCGTTCCAATGAGGAGTCATAAGCTATATCTTTTAGACAAAAAATAAAAAAATAATGAAAATTGCATGGTAATTTTTGTGAATAGCAGTGGCCTTTTTTGGCCGTTATGTTGGGTAAAGGGTTAAAATAATAGTGACAAAGAAACGTCTCCGATCTGCTTCGTTTTTTTATTGTCTTATAGAAGTATATTGAGTTGGGTTTCAAGTCCATACCCACGGACGACGAACTGGGAACACTGTCGGAAAAACTTTAGATCCTGGCTTCGGACCTGCATGCAACACAACAATCCAATGGGGAGCGCGGTGGCTCAGTGTTTGCGGCATTGAACTTCAAAACGAAACGTCCACGGTTCGATCCCCGCCAGGGGTAACTGAGTTGTGTACCTGGGGAAGGCACCTCATCCCGATTGCTAACATTGGGGGGGGGGGGGGGAGCATTTGCTCGCCGTTACTCTGTGGTTCTCTCCGGGTACTCTGGCTGCCTCCGCCAGTAAAACTGTCCGACACGAGGTGACAGTGAGTGTCGGAAGTGTTGTTAAACCCCAATAAAATAAATAAATAACAACAATCCAACGATGGATTTACTTTTTTGTTCTTCACGAAAATTGCCATGAATTAAAATATGAGTACAAGAGTTTCACAGATTTGATAAAACATACCTGTTGCAAGCATACTGAAGAGAACGACAAGAATATCTGATAACAAAGTTGCACCCCACATTGTTGAAAGCTAGTCTTCTATTACTACCCGCAACATAACGAGAACGATGTAGATATACCATTATCGATTTGGTCATGTTCGGTAGTCGAGGTTACAAAATACACAGGGGTTACTGCTGTAGTCAATACCCAGAACTGAATAAAGATCGTTATTCCTTCCTTGTTTGCAAACTAACTCTGCCATTCCGCATAGGGGCCATTTGTTTTATGCAGCGACACTAGATGGAATTCACCCATGGATATATAAACGCCTTATTACAATACACACAAAAATGCCGGGTAGATTTTCCACCTCAACGCTAGGGCGTTTACTCCGTGTGAATTGTGAATCCGTTAGAACTACAGGTCCAATGACCCAAACCTGTCATATTCGTTCAAACTACGTCATAATTCCTGGAACCCTAAAAGATCAACGGTGCAGGTGTGGAAATTAGCCGCGAACCACCGTTTAGGTTACGTGTGGTTTACGTCAATTATAATTAAACTTTTTTTCGGTTCATGCGTTTTCAGATAAAACGATTGGCTCACACGATTCTATTTTTTTTTCTTTTCATAACTCAATGAACCGAAAAAAACACAATTATGTCCGCCCCAGCCACGCCCCTAAAATACCAGTCTTCGGAGTTGCAACATGGTGTCAAATCAATAGAAGTTAGAACACTGGCACGTTCGAAATCTGAAAAAGAAAAATAAATTTATATTACTAATTTATCACCATGAAATTATTTATAAAATATTTAAATGACCGTGGTGGGTCAGTTTTTCTTTTTCTTCACAACTGTATTTATTTGACATTTCAATTTTTACGCACACTGGGTGATCGTCTGCGTTCATCGTTTTACCCAAATCGATTGTAAACAATGGCTGGTCACGACGAATACGGCAATTTTGACATTGAATTCAACTAATTTCATGTTATCTGGCTTTAAATCTAACTCCACTTTTACAAACTGTGTTTTTCAGTTCTCGGGAAACGGTTAAAACCAAAATACAATGTAATACTGATGGCCTACTTCCACCTACCACGGAACGTAACTTTTACGTGAAGTGAACAGATGAATGAAATTTGAGGGAGGCGTGGCTTATGACGTTTTCTTTGTATTACGTAATTCATTGGTCAATAAAAAATTTAATGAAATAAGTGCATTTGACTTGGAAAGTGTGTCAATTGCTACCTGCATTTCAATAATATGCGCCCTCTTTTATGCCAGAAAAATAATATGTCTACCAGTTTTAGTTTTTAAGTCTTTGTTCGCTGAAGTAGAGGACGACTAACACTATTTATTTATTTGGGTCGCAAAGGTTTAATTATAAGGAATGATCGTTTCTTTTTGTCTATTTCTTGAGTTATAAACCCCAAAAAACAAAGTCCAAACATCGCGTAAATGGGCTTCGCCCATTACGCGATGTTTGGACTTTGTTTTTTGGGGTTCATAACTCAAGAAATAGACAAAAAGAAACGATCATTCCTTAATTAAAATACGTGAACGAACTACAAGTTACGAAGAAACATGTAATGCGATGTAAAGTGACGACAAAGTAATGCGATGTAGCTATTTAAGTTTTTCTCGCGTTTCGCAGTATAGCGACGAAAAACTTGTCTAGAGGTAACGGTAAATTTATTTGAATACCGAGATAAATGATTGGTTTCTGATTCAGCGAATCGGAGGTCATAGTTATGTCACGTGATCAAAATTATGGGCAATTGTGATGAGATATTCTGGTCAGTTCTAGCAAGTCCCTCGCTGTTAGCATGGCAATCTTTTGATGAACTTTTAATGGAAATAATTTAAAACTACCTTCAAATTACTTTCTCTCGCCCGGAATTAACAGAAATTTCATTTTATGACTTATATAGGATGCAGGTCTGGGTATCCTCTCTGGAGACGGCCCATTAGCAGAAGCATCAGATATAGGTTTCCAGAATGAATTTTGTCTTATTTTTATCTCTGGTTTTTCCTGGCTGGCTGGGTTGTCCACGAAAGAGTTTGTGGTGAATTTTGTGATGTATTTGTTTTTTTTTATTCCAACCAACTGTCTGTTGAATAAATGCCGCCGTCTATTGCGTTTACGCTTGCTAATCGGCAAAAAGTTATTTGTGAGTTAGTTCTGTTTACATTTGTAGTTGTTTTTAGACATTAAATTACTAATCTCGCATGTTTTATCTGAAAGACTTGACATTCTTTCGGAGCTCTCTCGACTCCGAGGTTGAGTATTGCATCCACATATGAAGAGATTGGCATGCTATTCTCATCTCAAAAGAATTCCCACCAAGATAAATAGCAACAACTAACGTGCGATCTCGCTTCGGCGAGATCGCGCGTTAGTTGTTGATATTTATATAGTCGGAAATCTTGTTATTTATTATTTATTTATTTGGGGTTTAACGACACTTTCGACAGCTAGGGTCACCCCGTTTCGGACAGTTTTATGTGTGTGGGACGCCGGAGTACCCGGAGATAACCACCGAACAACGGCCCGATTCACCAACGTACTAACTTAACACAAGCAGGGTTAGTGTTGGTTGAAGACAAGTGGAACATCGACTAGCAATACGTCTTAGGTGGGATTCGAACCGATGACCCCTCGGCTTGCTGCCTGCATCTCCACCTACTTAGCCACCGCACTCCCAAGAAATCCTGTTAAACCGTGGAAAAGCATGACTGTTGTAGTGAAAACAGAGAAGGCGGAGAGGCATCACAGCACCCCTTTTTCCTAAGGGTTACCACCATGCCTTTTTTGCGTAACCTGTCATGGGTTTTGATACAAGCCCTTCATTTCCAGGCCTGCTGGTGCCCGCTAACCTGTCAGGCACTACAGATCTATTAAAGTCCCTGGAACTATGGTTTCTTTTAGTAGCCCCGACAATTCGTCCTTTAACTATCCCTGGGAAAACAAAGTTCATGGCAATTGAGTTCCTACATATATGTCTGTAATATTTACAGGGCTTGGAATCATATCCTGATTGGATTGAATTACTGCTAAATGAAAGGTCGGGGAAAATATTTTCAGTTGATTTGTGAATTTTACTTTCTATTTCCTATTGGGAATTGTGCCCCAAATTCGACCCTTCTAAGCCAAAGCCTTTAGTTATACAGTGGACTATTTGCCATTTATAAGAATATCTCCACGATCTCATCCCGGCCGGTCACCAGTTAAAATGTTGCCGTTGCTACCTTTTAAAGCATTTTCAGTAAAAAAAACCCAAACACACCGTAGTGTGTTTTAGTGGTAATTCCATCCGGAGTGGCTGAATGAAAGGTTGAGAAATATGGAGAAACAAATAAACCAATTGTCAATTCCCATTTATGTTGATCACACTGTCAGGACACCTGAGGCCCCGTAAGGCCTGGGCTGGCGTGGGGTTATTTAGTCCCGCTGATGAAATTGCGGGAAAATTAGACCAACGTGGAGGGTCGGAATCGAAGTGTCGCGAACTCGGCGCTGGGAGCTGAGTTAGACCGACGCCGTGATTCCTTCTCTGCCAAATTGGCCTGAAATAGGTTCGATTTCCGTTAGGTGTGATTCCTAATCACTTTAGGCTGTATAATGGAAAGAATGATTTAAAGTAACAACGATTCTTTTATTTACACATACAAATAAAGCCGTTTCAATATTTCACCAATCAACAATTCGATTCTTTTCACAGAAAATGGGTTGCTAGGGTTAAATAATTCCCAACAATTATATAGTCATTATATAGCCCTGTACTGGCACTATAGTCTACACACTGGAAATGTTACTACCGTGAGCTCGCCATAAGGGCTTCACAAATCTGAAATTATATTACGGAGAGCTCGCCATAAGAGCTTCACAAATCTGAAATGTTATTACCGTGAGCTCGCCGTAAGAGCTTCACCCGCTTAGGCTCAGATGTCAACGTCTGCGCGTAACTGTACCTCTGGCTGTCGGAGGGTTCCGACCAGCAATGTTTGTCATCTATAAAGCCACCGTACTTCTGATTTGGGTCAGATATTGTCTACTCATACCTTATGTGCCTTTTGAAAGTCCTCCGCGAAAGTCCTATTGAAATGTTCACTGTTCCTGGATGAATTCACGATTCACAAATGCCCTTTTTTGTGCTGGGGCGAAATTGTCACTCACACCGATCTCCAGTCGGTATTACGATGCTTCGACAGCAAAACAAACTACTCACAACGCAATCAGTCTGACGCTTCAAAGGGTTAATACGCACAATACAATTAACCTACACTTCTGACTACTGCAGGCTGATACCTGCTACTCGACAATTTAAACTTTAACGTTTCACCTTGGGTTTTCCTTCTCAACGAATTTGGCACTGTAGCCGCCTATCAACCTTAAGCTAAATCAATCGTGGAATGCCCTGTTTGGCGATTCCAGCCGTTTCAGGGTCCTGTGATCGAAGGTACCCCTATGCCAGGAAACAGAGTCCGCCTGCCCTGGACTTCACCAACGTGTGTGTGACCCCAAGTGTGTGTCTAATGCTCTGCTCTTCAAGGTATATATACTTTTTACCCTAAACTGTCAGGTGAACAGACGCTCATCTGTCCATCTGCCAAAACGGTGGGAGATGACGTATATCGAGGCAGAATCAATACAAGTCATCTCACGCGTGACTTAACGGTGATTTCACTTGTCGAGAGAACCGATTCGTTCCTGCCACTCATTGCCATACTAATGATCAGGTGACAACACGACAGACATTTCTATCTTTTAGAATCTCGTTTCTCAGTTGGCCGTGACGATATCCTGCCACCAACCGATTACGTCTCGTAAGACTCGCGACTACTGTATAACTTAAATGAGATCAGACCTTATCTAACATACAGTTTCTCCCCTGGGTCCCTGCGCTGAAGCTGGATATACACCACGTGTGTTTTTTCCATGTCCAGCTTCACAGAGAAGTGAAATTCACGTAGGGTTTTCGCCTTGATGCGGAATATCTTTTGAACTTACACTATCTTTATATATGAGGCCCCTTGCCCCTATATTTAGGCTGGCTTTGCTCTGACACACACAATTTGACCATCTTTTGGGAGTACATTAGACCGTAGTTTTTAGGTATTAAAATGTCATTGAAAAGATACATAATGGGGTAGAGTTAAAAACTGAATAATGCTCTTTCTTTTATTATCGATTCCAGTTTAGTATAATTTTTCGTCGGTGCACTCTTGCTGTGAAGTCTGATTTTAAATGTACCCACATGGAAAGTGATATTGAAAAACGTGGATCACTACAATGCGCTGGAGTTAAAATGTTAGCGGGGACAGTCTTATTTTCTGGTATTGTTTTATTTGGTTTCAAGATATAATACATTTCCTTTCAACGGAATGAATACCATTAACAATGGATGACAAAGTTTTGTTCTATGAAAGTATTAGGATATTTTGTGGGAACAAAATCAATACGTCACTATAGGACAGCATATTTTTTATTTGCTGGTTTAACAAGTAGTCCGCCGAGTATTTTTTAATTATTTTTCATTGAATTCAATCATGGCCGCAGTGAAGCAACCATGACTGGATTTGATGAAAAATTCATTAAAATTTCATTCAAGAAATCGGTGATTAAAAGGTTGATTCGGTTTATACAGGGAAATATTTGCTTAACTCTTAACCCGCTGAATTTTTTATAGTTATTTTTCATGAAATCTAGTCATGGCTGCTTTAAAGCAGCCATGGCTAGATTTGATGAAAAATAAATCTGAATGTAACACAAGAAATCATTGGTGAAAAATCCATTCCATTTACAGGGCGACAATATGATTAAATATGTACAAATTATACTAATTTCAGAGACAAGAGAAACTCTGTGCTGGGCAGGAATATCCACCAGCAGCATGCAAAGAGTTAAAGGTGGACAAAATATAGCTTTTCTTGTGATAAGAGATTTTTGTATTGGGCAGGAATATCTACTAACAGCATGCAGAGAGTTAATAACGTCTGAGTGTTTTGAGGTTTTTCCACCTCTTACCAACATGGAATTACTCGACTGAAAAGTCATTTTTATAAACACGCGATGAATTAACCATTTTCCTTCGTGATCTATTTTAAAATGTAAAGGTAAGGCCAAATAAAAAAATACATTAAATTCTGGGGCAATTACTTTTTTTCAAATCAGTGGGGGTGTGTCAACTGGTTGAGTATCGGAAGCCCATATTTGCGATCTATTCTTAAGTATAGATACCAGAACTTAACCCATTACCTAACATGAAAAGTAGACGACACTTGCAAACAAAATTCTTGAATAACTAATTTTTTTCATTTTTTGTCTCAAAAACATAGGTTATGACCCTTCATTGGAACGAGCTCGACGAGCTCGTTCCAAAGAGGGGTCATAATCTATGTTTTTGAGACAAAAAAATTAAAATTTATTGGCGATTTTTAGAATATCGCTGGCCGGTTTGGCCGTTATGTTGGGTAAAGGGTTAAAGGTTTCATGCTCATGCTCATGAGGATGTGGTTCACGGTGTCTTTGATGTGCATTTATTTCATCTCTATGTATTCGCCTTGTTACATTTTATGGGAGAGTGGTTATAGGCAACAAGACAAAGACATGTAAACAAATTCTGACAACCATGAAAAACTTAATACTTTTACAGTTAATGAAGAAATACAAACACATTTGTGTTCAGTTCCTATTTTTGAAAAATAAATTCCGTCCACATAATATCTGAATTATTTCTGCAGAACATAGCAAACTGTTTACAAAATAATTATAAAATAATTAGACTGTGTATTTTAATCATGGTTTGTTGCAATCACGTGCAAATTAACATACATGAATAAAAAACTGACATTCGTAAGTCTAACTAGGCAATAAAACCGCTCAAAGACAGGGGTTAATTTCATCAAGGGATTGCTCGAGAACCAAAACCCTGTTATTTATTTATTTATTTATTTATTTATTTATTTATTTATTTATTTATTTATTTACGGGTGGAGGAGTGGGGCGCGGTGGCTCAGTTGGTAGAGGTGCAGGCTGCAAGCCGAGAGGTCCTCGGTTCGAATCCCACCTGCGGCAACCGCGTTGTGTCATTGAGCAAGGCACTTCACCCCCATTGCCCACGTGGGAGCACGGTGACGTTGTGTACCGAGGCGTAGTGCACGTCGATGGTGCACCTGTCTTCAACCAATGCTAACCCTGCTTGTGTGGAGTTGGCATGTTGGGGAGCTGACAGTTGCTGGTCGTTGCTCGGTGGTTCTCTCCGGGTACTCCGGCTTCCTCCACCCGTAAAACTGTTACGGTCATGGTTAGCCATTGTGCAGATATATGTGACCTTAAACATCAATAAATAAATAAATAAATAAATAAATAGCGGGTGGAGGAAGCCGGAGAGAACCACGAGCAACGACAAGCAGCTGCCAGCTCCCCAACATCGTAACTCCGCACTGAAGAACAGGCAGGGTTAGATTGGTTGAAGACATGCGCACCATCGACGTGCAGTACGCCTTAGTACACGACGCCATCGAGCCCACATGTGGACTATCGCGGTTAAGTGCCTTGCCCAAGGACACAACACGGGAGTCCGCATCGATCGCTCAGACGGACCCTTTTGTAGCTTAACTGTTTAGGTTCTTACTTCAGTCGTACAACCCAACAGGCAGACTTTATCTTAAGATATGTTGGTTCTGGTTTGTGTGAAAAACATAGCTTTATGACCCCTCCTCATTGGAACGAGCTCAATGAGCTCGTTCCAATGAGGGTGGGGCTTAAGCTATGTTTTTGAGACAAAATCTGAACAATATAATGAAAATTGAATGGTGTTTTTGTGAATAGCGTTGGTCAGCTTAAGGTCACATACTTATGCAAAATCGCTAATCGTGACCGTGACAGTTTTACGGGTGAAGGAAGCCGGAGTACCCGGATAGAACCACCGAGCATCGACGAGCAACTGTCAGCTCCTCAACATTCTTACTCTGTTCAAGCTGCGCTCAAGCAGGGTTACAGCGGTTGAAGACATGTGCCCCATCGACGTGCAGTACGCCTTAGTACACGGCGTCATCGTGCCCCCATGTAGGCAGACGGGATAACGTGCCTTAACCAAGGACACAATGCTGGTCGTCCTGGACGGGAATCAAACTCGGGATCTCTAGCATAGAAGTCCACCTTGGACTTCTTTGAGGCACCTTGCTCCCATTGTAAATATGAAAGAACACGACTCAAATAATTTAATGATTGATGCCGACTCCTAGTTATTTTAAAAATCTATGTATTTATGTTTAAATATGCATAATTTGCACTTATTTTCTCATTAACTTATACATTTATTTTATTTATTAAATAAATGTTGTTTACACTAAATCATGGAACGCCGGGTCTAACCAGGTGGTGCATGAGCAAAAATGCTACTGATGCCTCGTTTGTTTTTTAACCCTCTGCACACTGATGTCGTAATATCAAAATTTCTACCTGCAAATTTTTCCCATAATGCAACTTGGAATATAACCAATTCAGTCTTATCTGACAGAGCTCTTTGAGCTCTGTCAGACAAGACTGAATTGGTTACCTTACTAGTTGCATTATGTGCAAAAATTGATGCCTGAAATTTTAGTATTTTGACATCAATATGCAGAGAGAAGAGACGAAGAGAAAACTCTCTTGTAAAATACCCAACTACAGTGCATTTAACAGTCATCCTCTCTCCATGTACTATAAGTAAGTTTACATGGGTATCAGACAGACTGATTAAAAAATTCATTCAGAAAAGAATAAATAAATTAATCTATAGTTAGGTCACATTTATGTTGGTCTGAGAAATTAATTCGTTAATACTGTGACAAAAGAGCATTATTTCACTGGGAATAAAAGATGGTATTTTTTGTTGATGAATTTAGTCAACCGGTTATCAGAAAAGGCCACATGTTATTCCTCAAGATCAGCAAGATTAAATCACGAAATAATCGCATGATTTTTGGCGTTTTTTGCTTGGATAGTTTCATATCGGCCGATATATCATATCAGCCCGAGGAAACCTGATATCAGCCTGAGATCGAAAGTCGAAGGCTGTTGTGAAGTTACAGAGGCCTGATATCTCGGCCAGTATGATACTGACCAGCAATATCCTTTAAATATCATGCGGTTATGTTGTGATTTTACGGAGCTGGTGTGAAGTTACCGAAGTCTGATATCTCGGCCGATATGAAACTTACCATGTAATAACGTCTTTATTTATTAAACCAAATCATATAATTACAAAAATTTTCAGATCTGTTGTCTTCTGACAGTGTTATAGTTTCTCATTCAGTTCATAACTCCGAAGTTTTCTCTTCTAGTTTAGCTATACGTACGTCACAGCTTCTCTACCGCGGAAACTTTGACGTTCGGATTGCTGAAATATCTCTTCTCTCACATCAACGAATCTCTGCTCTTAGGAGCCAATAATATAAAACTTTTACAATTGTGTTTTCTGGAATTGTATTTTGTACCTATTAATATATAGAGATTATTACCATTATGTGGATGTACAAAATATGTATCCGAGTCGAGCTCCGGGTTCTAAGGGCAGATCACAACGAGTCGAAGACGAGTCGTGATCTGCCCTTAGAACCCGGAGCGAGACTCGGATACATATTTTGTACATCCACATACTGGTAATAATCATTTTATCTTACAATATATTGGGGATAAGTCAAGAATGTAGACGAATATATAACGAACTATTTATTCGTACGGATGAACAAAAAGAAAAAAATGGAACTCACGCGAAAGGAATGTGCTTGTATCCGACCACCTGATACAAACATCTGTATCAGGGGGTCGGATACACCACAGTTGCGGAGTTAATACAGACAAAATACATGTTGATTGTAAGAGAAAACTGAATAAAATCAATCATTAGTATTTAAAAAGATACGGCAATTTGCCAACTGACAAATTGCCACATCTTTGAAAATGATAGTGTTTCATTTCAACCCATTTAAAGCCATAACTAGAAAATACAATTCTTGAAAATACAATTGTAAAAGTTTTATAGTATTGGCCCTTGGAATGTTAATTTGTGTTGAATTCTGTGTTCAACTCTCTTCTCTTTTCTACGGCAGCGTAGAACCGCCACACCATAGTATATTTCCATGTATTCCTTATCTGTTTAAACCGATTACTAATCTGTTTTTACAGATTACTAATCTGTTTTTACAGATTAACTAATCTGTTTTTACAGATTACTAATCTGTTTAAACAGATTACTAATCTGTTTTTGTAGATTAACTAATCTGTTTTCACAGATTACTAATCTGTTTTACATATTACTAATCTGTTTAAACAGATTACTAATCTGTTTTTGTAGATTAACTAATCTGTTTTCACAGATTACTAATCTGTTTTTACATATTACTAATCTGTTTAAACAGATTACTAATCTGTTTTTATAGATTACTAATCTGTTTTAATCTGTTTTTACATGTTACTAATCTGTTTAAACAGATTAGTAATCTGTTTTTACAGATTACTCATCTGTTTAAACAGATTACTAATCTGTTTTTACAGATTAACTAATCTGTATTTACAAATTAGTAATCTGTTTAAACAGATTAACTAATCTGTTTTTACAGATTAGTAATCTGTATTTACAGAATACTAATCCGTTTTTACAGATTAGGAATCCATGGAAATATACTACGGTGTGGCGGTTCTACGCTGCCGTACTTCTCTCTTTATCCTCCGAATCTTTACTTGTTTCCATCATTAATTCCCCACCATACAAAACCTACTCCATTTTGTCTCGTACTGCAAATTTACTGATTGATTCCTTTCGACAAAATGGCTGTGCCTAGTAACGTATCAAAGGGGACAACTATAGCTTGGTTCATATCGGCCGAGATCGATGCCATATCCGCCGAGTTTGAAGTCTTATCAGCCGAGTACGGTAATTCTAAGAAAGAAAATCATATCTATTAAATAATGAAGTAAGAAGCAGCAGATCATTTAAGGTGTGAAGTGTGACTGGTGGGTACACCAAATATTGGACCCTGCAAACCTCAAATTTCGGATCGAATCGAATCTCGAATTGAATCTCACCGTTTCTCATGTTGTGGATATTGTACCTTTTTACAACCGTAATATTGTCAGTCTCCGCTCAAGTATATTGTACAACGACGAATGAAGCAAAAGACCGGAATATTGCAGAACGGAATCAATGTAATACAGGAGGTGGGCGAGGGGGGGGGGGGGGTCTCCTCTACAGTAGACCTGATGATAGAAGAAGAGTTCAAGAGGAGACCCGTTGCAGGATTTGAGAACATGTCGACGATTCGAAAATGTTCAAATCGGCGATATTGAAATCGAATCGAATCGAATCATGGAGACTATTTCGAATCGAATCGAATTTCGAAGCTTCGTGTGGCTCTAACCAAATAATTATTGATGTTGAAAAATAAAATCGTGTCGGACAGTTTTACGGATGGAGTTAAAAGGGGTGGGGGGGGGGGGTGTCCTGGAAAAACCACAGAGGAATGGCGAGTAACTGTCGGATTCTCCAACTAACTAATCCGGCACAAACAGGGTTAGCAGAAGCTGAAGTCAAGTGTACCGTAGACATTTCGATCTCAATTCCAGTATCTAACCAATGAGCCTTCATGTGCCCCAAAACATTATTATATCATAGGATAGGCTTAACTATAGAAACTCATAAAACATTATTATATCATAGGATAGACTTAACGATAGAAACTCATAAAACATTATTATATCATAGGGTAGGCTTAACGATAGAAACTCATAAAACATTATTATATTATAGGATAGGCTTAATGATAGAAACTCATAAAACATTATTATATCATAGGATAGGCTTAACTATAGAAACTCATAAAACATTATTATATCATAGGATAGGCTTAACGATAGAAACTCATAAAACATTATTATATCATAGGATAGGCTTAACGATAGAAACTCATAAAACATTATTATATCATAGGACAGGATTAACGATATAAACTCATAAAACATTATTATATCATAGGATAGGCTTAACGATAGAAACTCATAAAACATTACTATATCATAGGATAGGCTTAACAATAGAAACTCATAAAACATTACTATATCATAGGATAGGCTTAACGATAGAAACTCATAAAACATTATTATATCATAGGATAGGCTTAACTATAGAAACTCATAAAGCATTATTATATCATAGGATAGGCTTAACTATAGAAACTCATAAAACATTATTATATCATAGGATAGGCTTAACGATAGAAACTCATAAAACATCATTATATCATAGGATAGGCTTAACTATAGAAACTCATAAAACATTATTATATCATAGGATAGGCTTAACGATAGAAACTCATAAAACATTATTATATCATAGGACAGGATTAA
This sequence comes from Pictodentalium vernedei, assembly GCA_031216915.1. Lineage (NCBI taxonomy): Eukaryota > Metazoa > Mollusca > Scaphopoda > Dentaliida > Dentaliidae > Pictodentalium > Pictodentalium vernedei. The sequence goes on along the minus strand of CM062289.1, from coordinate 429,783,659 downwards.
CGATATAAACTCATAAAACATTATTATATTATAGGATAGGCTTAACGATAGAAACTCATAAAACATTACTATATCATAGGATAGGCTTAACAATAGAAACTCATAAAACATTACTATATCATAGGATAGGCTTAACGATAGAAACTCATAAAACATTATTATATCATAGGATAGCCTTAACTATAGAAACTCATAAAGCATTATTATATCATAGGATAGGCTTAACTATAGAAACTCATAAAACATTATTATATCATAGGATAGGCTTAACGATAGAAACTCATAAAACATCATTATATCATAGGATAGGCTTAACTATAGAAACTCATAAAACATTATTATATCATAGGATAGGCTTAACTATAGAAACTCATAAAACATTATTATATCATAGGATAGGCTTAACGATAGAAACTCATAAAACATTATTATATCATAGGATAGGCTTAACCATAGAAACTCATAAAACATTATTATATCATAGGATAGGCTTAACCAAAGAAACTCATAAAACATTATTATATCATAGGATAGGCTTAACGATAGAAACTCATAAAACATTATTATATCATAGGATAGGCTTAACGATAGAAACTCATAAAACATCATTATATCATAGGATAGGCTTAACTATAGAAACTCATAAAACATTATTATATCATAGGATAGGCTTAACTATAGAAACTCATAAAACATTATTATATCATAGGATAGGCTTAACGATAGAAACTCATAAAACATTATTATATCATAGGATAGGCTTAACGATAGAAACTCATAAAACATTATTATATCATAGGATAGGCTTAACTATAGAAACTCATAAAATATTATTATATCATAGGATAGGCTTAGCTATAGAAACTCATAAAACATTATTATATCATAGGATAGGCTTAACCATAGAAACTCATAAAACATTATTATATCATAGGATAGGCTTAACCATAGAAACTCATAAAACATTATTATATCATAGGATAGGCTTAACTATAGAAACTCATAAAACATTATTATATCATAGGATAAGCTTAACGACAGAAACTCATAAAACATTATTATATCATAGGATAGGCTTAACGATAGAAACTCATAAAACATTATTATATCATAGGATGGGCTTAACGATAGACACTCATAAAACATTATTATATACTAGGATAGGCTTAACGATAGAAATTCATAAAACATTATTATATCATAGGATAGGCTTAACGATATAAACTCATAACACATTATTATATCATAGGATAGGCTTAACTACAGAAACTCATAAAACATTATTATATCATAGGATAGGCTTAACTACAGAAACTCATAAAACATTATTATATCATAGGATAGGCTTAACGATAGAAACTCATAAAACATTATTATATCATAGGATAGGCTTAACTATAGAAACTCATAAAACATTATTATATCATAGGATAGGCTTAACTATAGAAACTCATAAAACATTATTATATCATAGGATAGGCTTAACCATAGAAACTCATAAAACATTATTATATCATAGGATAGGCTTAACTATAGAAACTCATAAAACATTATTATATCATAGGATAGGCTTAACTATAGAAACTCGTAAAACGTTATTATATCATAGGATAGGCTTAACTATAGAAACTCATAAAACAAAGTATGCTCTATACACGATTGCTCATTTTAGCCTTTGCACCAGCACTGGTTAATGTAGCACCAAAAAGTTGAGGTGACTATTTTCAGGTCTACCCATTGTCCACTTGTACCAGGATGTCAGATCATCAGTCGAAATCTGTTGGGTATTCAGCACTGTTATGTACAGTTTGTTTACCAATTTTTGTTGCTTTTGTTTTGTTTTTTTTTTTGTTTGTTTTTATTTGGGGTGGGGTGGGGTTTAGGAATAACAGTTCTTTAGACAGGTTATATAAAAAGGGTGCGCCAGCTTATGAGGAGAAGCTGGATCAAGAAAAATGTTGGCCTTTGCTCCGTTAATTAAAATTTTGCTGATGATTTTTATTACCTGGTGAACGCATGCGTCGAGATTCACTGCCCACGCGTGGATTTCGACCAATCCACATCCACTGTACTGTATGTACCACAGGACCGATACACTATGTTCATCGTTTAGACGATAACTTTGCATTTTACACACGTTTGTTTCGAAGGCGACTTTTAAATCTTTACCTAACACGAAAACCAGACGACACTTGCAAACAAAATTCTTGAATAACTACTTTTTTTTAGTTTTTGCGTCAAAAACATAGCTCAATGAGCTCGTTCCAATGAGGGGATCATAAACTATGTTTTTGAGACAAAAAATGACATATATAATGAGACTTGAATGGTAATTTTTGTGAATAGCGCTGTCAGATTTTGGCCGTTTTGATGGATGGAGGGTTAATACAGAAATAAAACATTGGTTCTTCAATTGATTTACATAGCGTGCAACCATAGCTTTACATCATCTAAATATCAAGGGTAAGATTATTTCTGAAAAATCGATTCTATCTTGTCTTTCAAGGGTCCTCAACTCAAACTTGAACACTGGGTTCTGGAATGATTGGAAGTGCGGGGAACTCGAGTTGATATTCTTCAAAATGTACAAAAGGGTATGCCATTCTTTACAATGTCTTCCTTGGTTTGTACGCGGTAATTGATCTGTAAAAAGTTAAAGAATGTGGACAGTCTCAGCCGAACAATGTATTGTATAAAACAGGGACGTTGCGATCCCAATCTCTGCTGAAATTTTAACGTGAAAAGCAGACGACACTTGCAAAAATAATTCTTGAATAACTAATTTTTTTCATTTTTTGTCTCAAAAACATAGGTTATGACCCCTCGTTGGAACGAGCTCGACGAGCTCGTTCCAACGAGGGGCCATAACCTATGTTTTTGAGACAAAAAGTGAAAAAAAAATAATGAAAATTTTGGCCGCTTTTGGCCGTTACGTTAGATAAAGGGTTAACTACATAACAGTCTCTCAACAACTGCATTTATTCCTTCGTCAAGTACAGGCTCGGAGGTGGGCGGTCTAACGTTTGCGGGGTGGGGGTGCCGGGGGTGAATGTACTGGCGCTATAACATACGGTGGGTTACTTTTATCCTCTATGAGCCTCGTTCTGTTTAGGCCTGAGATCCCGGGGTGTGTTTGGTGGTGGTGCCCTGCTCTTCGGGGTACCATTACCAAGTTCGCCCTCTGGGGACTTCATTCTGTGGACGACGACCTGCTCATCCCAGAGTTTTGTGAAGTGGCGATCGTCTGCATATCTGGTCCCACGTATGGTCTTGGTATCCCTATAACAGGCAGGTCTTGTATCTACCTATAGTGCCTTTTGGTCGCTTCTATTATTTAGTGATATATTCACGATACAGACTTACAGGTTACAAGATCTTTGAACATTAACAAATATATGACTATAATTACAACCGATATGCGGACGTTCTTATCGCACTTATTCTATCCCCTTCTCTTTCAAATGTACTCTTGCCTTACACTTTCATTCCTTCCTATTTTCCATTGTACAATAGATTTCTTTCTCTTTTTTTGCACATTTAAAATTACTCACTTTTACACCTATTTCTCATAACAAGACAATTTATTCCAAAACGTCAAATTTATTATTTTTTCAATACCTGCCTCTTCCGTTTGTTTATCTTCACCGCATTTTGTATGTGGAAACGACATCAAATAAGCTTAATGTTAAGAAGCAAAAGGAAAATTTCAGCTCACAGACCTATGGGTTGAACCACCAGTTTTAGTGTAGTTGCCCTGGGTGAAATAAATAAAAACGTTTTAAATGATATCTGATTTCCGGTCTTGCATGATTTATGTCAGAGGTTGAACGCTAAGTTGAAAAGAAAGGACATCAATGAAGTGCACATCGTACACAGAGGTAATTAACATTACCTAGGTCAGGCTTAATAATTTACGCACAAATGCTATAATTTATAAAAGCTCTCCCATATCCTAATAGTTCAGAGTTTGTGGGAATGAATGAAGGAATGAAGGAATGAATATTTTATTTCGCAGCATAATAATATAACAGAATTCAAGTATTCAGGCCTGGCAGTCTAAAAAATCAATGAGTGCAAAACAATTGCCCTCCTCAGATTGCTTGGGAGAGCAATTGCACCTGGAATGTTCAATACATATATTTGTATGCTATTTTGGTTACAGTACGTGGAGGATGGACTGTCCCCAAATCACCCATGGAGTGGAGGTATCACCCAAGCTACTACTCTCAAATTTCATACAGAAACACACGAAGCACAAGCCAAGTTTCAACCAATGGACCTCCGGGTTTAGCCCGGAGGTCCATTGGCTGAAACTTTGCTTATGTTAATTACACTTTGCATCAAAATAACATTTATTGCTTGTGAAAAATCATCACTCCACGGGCGATTTATTGACAATGTACTCTCTATGTACTGTATATTTATTTCAAGGTATTACTATTCTGACTGAAAAATTGTACAGCATTCAGCTACATGGTCGAAAAATTGGCACACATATTCTCATTATTCAAAATGTTGCATTCAATTCTTATGTGACTGTCTTTTACACTCAAAATGTATTGAAATGCGGCACATGCATCATGATTTATTGCGAATCAATGCAACATTGACAAATGATAATAGATTTTAAAGGCAGTGCCAAACAGGTCTGGCATTCCAGAAAATCAAGGGGTGCAAAAAATTGCCCTCCTCAATTTCTTTCTAGGCGTGCACGTCATATGATGACGTCATATTATGAATTTTGCAATGTATTCGCATAACTTTTCGACGGGACAACTCTCTTCACTCATAATGGCGTTCACCCATAAATTCATACAAAAGAGTCAAGTGTCCTTTGGTTTTGCGGTCTGTGTTTTTATTTCTATTTTCTTCGACAAATGTTCATCTGCAATACACAAGTCTGAGTGTCCCAAGGTTATACAGGTGATCGAACTTCCACTGTGGGTGTCCTCTCGCAGTGGGACCCGACAATCAATCTGTGTGAGGACAACACGGTGGATGTTAGGTTGGTACGGACGTGGAGTGAGCACGCAAAGATTAACTGTCTCAACAATGTTCTGTGAACGTTCCTTAGCGGCATTAAACTAAATTTAGAATTGAATAAATTGTGGGGGTGGGGGGGGGTGGGGGGGTGGGGGGGGGGTCATCATCACTGGAATTTCTGTTGTATACTGTTCTTTTTTTTTTTTTCTTTTTCTTTTTTTGTTTGTCTTCTTTGATTTCAATCTGCTTTTACCCGTTTCTCTCTCTCTCTCTCTCTCTCTCTCCTTTCTCTCTCTCTCTCTCTCTCTCTCTCTCTCTCTCTCTCTCTCTCTCTCTCTCTATCTATCTATCTATCTCTATCTCTCTGCCTCTCTATTCTCTCTTTCTTTATATCTCTTTCTCTTTTGAGTTAACTTCTTTTGTGTATAATGTTTACATATTGTTATATTTTGTTCTTCCTTTTGTAATGTATTAGTCTTTGTACAGGAGCGGAGGGTTTTCTAAGTGGTCAGCACTTGTCCTCCAATCCTGATTTGCATTGTTGAATGGCAAATAAAAATATGTTTAATCTAATCTAATATTTTCGAAACGTGACACCAGGTTGTTTGTTTACAGAAGAAACCGGTCACGTGGGTCATGTGAGATAGATATCTATCTCACATGGCCTTCTCACGCGAGACACGCATATCTTGCATCGAAAGTGGGCAGGGGGAGAAAGCATATTCACAAGGGTTGTCTTCCCGCGGTCCACATTAAAGGCTAAATGTAATCTTCACAACAGATTTTGTCTACTTTTTGATTTACTGAAAAATACTATGGTAACCAGCATCAAGTAAAAAACAACAAAATGTGTAAAGTTCGTCCTTATTGAGAACCCTCCAGAGAAGTTCCCAGGGTTCACCATGGACCGCCCCGCGGTACCATGTCTATCTTGTTACCTGATATTGAGGTATCTCAATCAGGGCTCAAAATAAGCAGTGTCGCGTTGCTTTTTGCTACACAAAACTTGCAAAAAGCTACACAATATTCAATTATGTATAGCATTTTGCGATATAAGATAATCAACTGCAGCCTATTAGGCTGCAGTTGATTATCTTGTATCGCAAAATGTAAATGAAAATTTGCGAATAAATTTGAAAACTAGTTCACTGATGCTTTACTTCTGATTGTGAAACATTCCAGACATAGCTCAGATTAACTCTCCATCAAGCATCATTAACAACTTCATATGTAAGATGAGTTCTGTTGGTTTAAATACTTCCTGTTTTTACAACATTTTGTATAAAATATCCATTAAAAATAACTTCAAGCCCATCAAATTAAAAATCCCAACTTCCATTTTGAGAACTCTATTAAACAACCAGGACGCCATTTGAAAATTTCCAAGTCCATACAACCCTTAAAGACAGTTCAGTTAAAAAAACATAGTTAATGTTTCATGTGTTGCAGATCATTTGCAAATGTCCAGAAATGGATGGAAACTATTCTATCCACTTAGAAGAATTCAATACAAAACAATATAACATAACTCTGGTATACAAAAATAGCTATGTAATTTTTATAAAAGGCTATTCATATTTTGGAAATGTGTAGCATTTTGCTACGTAAAGTAAAAAAAAATATTTTGAGCACTGATCTCAATTTAACACAGAGTGAGATAGCAGAACATTAATTACCAGCACAATGCTTATTTAGGTCATTACTACAAACCGGGCATGCAGGGCTATTACAGGTGACTTTAATCCTTTGAGACTTTAGTTATCCAGACGTTCAAACGTCACTGGCAATTCAGTTTCTTCAACGTTTTTCAAAATGCGGCGCCAAACGTTAGAAAGTACAAAAAAACAAGATATTTTTCACATTAATGATTATGAATTTGTTATTCAAAACTTGTTTTGTTACAAATTATTCGAGATTGCCCACAGGCACTCTCCAATAATTTGTAATGAAACAAATTTATATAAACAAAATATTATTTATGTTTGACTGAATATGAAACATAAGCAAGGAAGGTGTTGGCTTTTGCTCTGGTGTCCTCATTTTTTGAAAGCCCTGATAGTGGTATTCCAGAAAATAGGTAGGCACTCTCCAATAATTTGTAATAAAACAAATTTATATAAACAAAATATTATTTGTGTTTGACTGAATATGAAATATAAGCAAGGGAAGTGTTGGCTTTTGCTCTGGTATCCTCATTTTTTGAAAACCCTGATAGTAGGTCTAGCACCCAACTGGTTAAGACGTCTTGACAACTGGACTATATTAGTATTTTAAGCTGCTATAACATTTGGCTCAACGGTTGTCACTGAGCACTATTCGGGAGAAAATAGGAATTGAGTTTAAAACTTTAAAAAATCGAAAAAAAAATAACAAAACAAATGACCACAAAGTATCAACGCGCTGTTTGATTTCGTATGTCATAAGACGTACAAAAGTATCAAAGGGTTAAGGAAGTATGAGCTAAGCATTTTTGTCCATAAGAATTCTTCAGATGTGGTGAAATTTTGAACCTGTGGCTCAATTTCATTCCACGTGGGAAAAGATTGGAGTGGAAGACTGGATACGAAGTTTGATAACGTATATCTTGCCCGATTGTCTCATATCCATTTCCGATTGATTTGTATAAAGCATGGAAGTACTTTCGAAGCTCACAGGCAATCTATTATGGAACCAGTCATACATAAAGAGAGGAACGTTAAATTTGTATAGATCTTTGAATTTCACATTACGTGTACATCGCCTGTATGAACTCATAATTGGGACTCCTCTAATTGCACTGTAAGCTGGGGTTAGAAAACCCAGCCACGTGGCGCCATTGAGCCAGTTTTGTTGTCTATAATTAGATGAACGTTTTTTCCGGTGCCTAATTATTCCACTATAAATAGTCCGTTACTGTCCGTAAGTAGTAATTCTTGTTGCTAATAATTGGGGGTGAAACATAAATTCGATACAATTTGGATGGAAAAGCTATTTAAAAAAAACACACCGAAATTGAATTGTTAAATGAAATAAAAGGGGGCGCGGTGGCTCAGTTGGTAGAGGTGCGGGCTGCAAGCCGAGAGGTCCTCGGTTAGAATCCCACCTGCGGCAACCGCGTTGTGTCCTTGGGCAAGACACTTCACCCCAATTGCCTACATGGGGGCATGATGACGCTGTGTACTGAGGCGTACTGCACGTCGATGGTGCACATGTCTTCAACCAATCTAACCCTGCTATTAGATTTAATTTTAGATTTTAGATTTAGACGTCACAAGATGGCCGCTCACGCGGATTACCATGACCACACAACATGGCGCCACTGAGTCACGTGACATGACGTCACTTCCGGGTTCCTCCAACCTATACCTGAAACGTGCGACACATACTACTTATGTACCCCCCCCACCTCTCATTGACAAAAGCTTGTCTAGCTCATTCTAAAGAGGGATAATAAACTATGTTGTTGGAGCAAAGTGTCTTTTAATATGGGGCTCTAACACTCGGTCGTTTAGTCTTTACCAACGTAAGCAGTATCTAATGTTCTTATATATGAGAAAATTAGATACTGATTTCTCTGGCAAAGGCTTAAATGGTCGAGTGATGGAATCCCATATTTGAATTGTAATGTAAAGTGTCAGTACCATAATTAAAAACACTTCATGTTCTGTTATATGCAAACAATATTTAAAGTTGTAGTAGAAAATTTTATTTAAGTGTCACATTTCAATACACATACATAATATACATAGAGTATTTACAAAATATTTATATGAAATCCAGTTTAAATGTTGGCAATGATAAAGCCCCCACATTGTATTTCTCATATTTGTCTATAGCCAACAACAATGGCTACATGCTATTTGTCAGCAAATTTCAAAAAGGGCCGAAAAAAATATAATAATCTAAAAAATATTGATTTCATTGTTTTTATGCAACTCATTCATTTCCTTGTACATAATGTTTATTTACAATGTATAATAAAAGAGTCATGGAGAGATAACTGGAATGTGTTGATTGTTATTCACTGAGCTGGAAAAAAAACATTAATTAACCCCACCTCTAATAAGTGGTTCCCCTATAGTTAGATTACGTGACCTTAACTGATCTTGACAAATCATGATTGCATTACATAATCATACATATTTGCTGCGGTTTTTGGAGACTGCTTTCACACAGGTGATGCACACGTAATGAAAATTTTTAATTTTCTGAACAAGTGGCGCGGTGTGTGAATTATATAAAGAATATGACTGTGTACCAAAGAAAAGTATAACGTTTTTAGATCATCCCTCGAAGTATATTTTTGGCTTTGTTAACCCTTTGAAGCCTCGTTTCCTGGAATGGTATCGCCTTTGTGTTCACTTACAGTGGGATGGGTCAGTCCTATGTCAATATACAGGGAGGATAAAATAATAACAGCAGTCTGCAGACGCTTGGCTGCAGACTGCAGTTATTAGTTTATCAACAATGCCCCGTGTATAGACCTCTTATAATAAAACAAAAATGGGACAAAACTATGCCTTGGCCAGAAAATCGGTCTCACAATTTCAAACGGTTAATGCAATATAATGCTCTTGGCAGTTTTTAATAATCTACAGATATATGATGTTTGAAGGTAAAGTATGCATCCATGTTAACCTCTAAAAACCTAACAACTGTCTCATTAAAACTAGAGGTGATAGTACATGGAATATTTGTATCATATAAGGAGATAATCTCGTCCTTTACATGATACAAATCACTTGGGGGGATGAAGAAGAAATTTAAGAATTTGCCTGAGAAATCAGTATCTGATATGTTTATTCACCAGTATACAAAAAAAAAATGCAATGTTTACAAATGTACATATACATTATACAATATTTACATCCAAAAGACAATATAAACACAAACATGCAAGATCGAATACAATACGTATACTGGCATGGAAAGGCATAGCCAGATTGGCTGTCTTCCCGCCTTTCCATATAGAAGGGGGCATAAAAAACAAAACTAAGAAAGAAGGAAGAAGAATAAGAAAAAAGAAAGAAAGAAAGAGGAAAAATAAAAGATTAAACAGTAAAAAAGAAAGAGAAAAAAACGAAAAAAAACAAACAAACCAATAGAAAACCCCACAAAAAAACGCATGTGCAACATTGTTCATTTCAGTTTTCCATTCACAACATCATATGGTGATAAACCTATGCGGGTGGGTGCAAATGATAGCTAATTTCTAAAAGAAGAAGCGGGCTCAGTCGACAAGGCCTCAGCCAAGGACCAATCAATAATTGATATAATATGGGTCCAGTGTGCACCCACATGCACAGCCACACCACACACACACACACAATATACATATGTATACATGTACATACATACACATACATATATATGTGTGCAGCCGGGCCGCACATCTACACATAAGGGTACATACGTATATAATAAAGGCCCGCTAGGACGAGTATCCAGATGAAACACTGTTTGAGGCCATCTGTCTATGTATTGAGATTGCATTACGTGGCACAGTCCGGGCAATAAGAATTCGAACACGTGACATAGTTCAAATAGACTGAAATGAAATGAGCTGTTAACTTTTTCTTGAATTCTTCCCTATTTGTTAGTTCACGGATATCCTTTTCTAATTCATTCCATAATTTTGGGAATGCATAGACCGGGAAGTAGTCAAGTGTTTTATATCTAGTTCTATGGCAATGAATTAGACTGGTCTGGTGCGTGTTTACAAAAGTTTCATTATTCACGATAGAAAACAAATCTACAAAGGATACTGGGAGATTCCCATTGTGCCAGTCAAACACAAAAAGCAAGGTGTAAGCTGTGTTGTCATCTGCAAACGGCAATATGTTAAGTGATATCCATTGGCTTATGTCATTTATATATAGTGTAAAAAGCACGGTGCCAAGAATTGATCCTTGTTGTATGCCTGTTGGTATGTGTGAAAAATCAGAGTTGGTGTTTGAGAAAGATACCTATTGATTTCTTCCATTCATCTTTCGAACTGGGAATTTTCATGACTTCTAATGCCATAATGTTCCAATTTTTGTAAACAAGATGTTATGCTTTATAGTGTCAAAGGCTTTAGAAAAGTCCAGAAATGCTACCAGGGTGCAGTATTTTTTATTGATTTATCGTTAGTTAGGGCAACGTTATTTAAAAGATGCAGCATTGGCTGCATTCTAAATCTGAATTGATGCTGATAGATTATATTGTTTTCATTTATAAACTTTGAGATTCTGATACACATTATTTTTTCTAAAACTTTTAGAGAAAGCTGGTAAAATGCTTACAGGTCGGTAATTGTTGAACAATTGGGGATCGCCAGTCTTGAAAATGGGGATCACTTTGACAACTTTCATTTTCAGTGGAAATGTCCCAGTTAAAACGACAAGTTGATTACAAGGGTTAAAGGTTCGGCAATTTCAATAATTATTTCCTTTAGATGTTTAGCAGATAAGTCACCACAGACCCTTCTAGATTTAGAGTCTAGATTCTTGACACATTTTGTTAATCCTTTACCTAACATGAAAAGCAGACAACACTTGCAAACACAATTTTTGAATAACTATTTTTTTTCTTTTTATCTCAAAAACACAGGTTATGACCCCCTCATTGGAACGAGCTTGGCGAGTTCGTTCCAAAGAGGGGTCATAACCTATGTTTTTGAGATAAGAAATGAAAAAAATAATGAAAATTAATTGGCAATGTTTGTGAATAGCGCTGGTCGGTATTGGCCATTACATTGGGTAAAGGGTTCATTTTTGTGTGGTGGTTGGCGAAATAAACATGGATTCAGTGTTTTTGGCATTTAGATACTCTGTAAAGTGTTGGGATGAGTTGGGAACTTGTTCAATTAGACTCCGCCCAATGTTGGCGAAAATGTTATTAAAACCATCTGCAATTTGTTTAGGATCAGTCAGCTCATTATTACTTTCTATAAAACTAGTTGGCACAGACGATGTTGGGCTAGATTTATTAATAGCTTTTTTATTTTTTTTTTATGGACTGGGGTAATCCTAGTGGGAAAGCCTGGACAAAGGCGTTTTTGAAGCAATCCAAAATCGTATTATAAGTATCATCCGGGTGATTCGTATCACAGACATCAAAGAAACTGCAGTTGGACAAGTTTTGAAAAGTACTGATATTTCGTGCGTTAAATGATCTTTTAAAGTTTTGATAATCTCCAAAACTTTTTTTGCTAGACACGTCAGTGCAGAATGTGGCAAAATAGTCACTTACGTTTATAACAATGATTCCAGATATTTTAGGATTAACGTTGTTGCAAAAGTTGCAGAATGGTCGGTGACAATAGTGTGTTTCGTGATAACAAGCGAGAACACAGAGTCTATGTACAGGAGACCTGATGATAGAATGTGAGTTCAAGTAGGTTCCGCTTCCGAAATTACATTGATTTCATTCTGGAATATTCTGGTTTTTTGCTTTATTTTTATAAGTCGCCATTGCACACAATACTTGAGTGCAGGAGACTGACAATTACGGTTGTAAGAAGGTGCAATATCCACAATTGTAATTCATCACTTAAATTTGACATCGTTGCTCTTTCTGAACCTGTAATTTGATTGGCTGACAGACGGACGGCTCCGTTGCTCTAATCTCAGGTAAATTCACTCTTACCGTGCTCTAATTACCGGAAGTGGGTCACTTAGAACATGTCTGTATCCATGCTACACATGAGCAATGGTGCTAAACCGCTCCTATCACATATCGAACGCACTCCCGGAGTTGTTTTCTGTAAATTCGATCATGGCAATTAGACCAAGATCGAAAATGACATTTCTATTGTTGTTTTTCTTCAAATAAACCGGGTTTGGAAATTTTTTTCACTTCTAACAATGGCAGGAATTACAATGGAGATATACGACAAATTTCCGAATGTCTAACTCAACAAGAGGCGTTTATCTCCTACTATTGAGTGCCTAATAATCATACATGTATGATTATACTTTTTCGAACAAAATTCTGCCTGTATGATCCTTATTTGACCCTGTATAATTATTAATTTTCAGCATCTGAATGTGCAAAGCAGCCACTTAACTCAAAAAGTTCACCAAAACAAACTAGTAAGGTACATGTACAAGCAAACATAGGATGCAATGGAAATGTTAACTGGTAGAGATTTGGGTTTTATTCTGAAGTACAGTTACCATAACTTTAAGACCTAATACTCAGTGGATGTGCTTCATACCATCGCTGAAACATAATTAATTAGTCTATAAGTTTTGGACTTGTTGCAATTGATGGGAGAGTGCCAACATTGCAACAAGTCAAATCCATGTGGAAATTATAATAACTGAAAGTAATTTAGCCCTTCACCACTTCAAGAGTATCAGACATCTGTATTATAAAAATGGCTGTAATTGATTACATTATTTTATATTGAGTATTATTCTGAGTAGAAACGCAACTGACTTGGATCATATAAAGCGGTAAAAGTGTTTGTTGTGATGTAGCTACATTGCTACAAACAATGTTACCGCTACAGCGGTTCATTTCAACTTATTATGCATTATGACAAGTGACCATTTATAAAAAAAATCAAGTTTCGAACTTTGAAAAGTTATTCAGCTGTTCAACTTCAATAAATGATTTGTTCCACAACATGATCACATTATTTTATTTTGAGTATTGTTCTGTTCTATCACAGTTACTGGATACATCGTCAAAAGCAACGGTTTTCTAAAAGAATACCCCTGATTATGATATAAACAGAAGTAGAGAAGGCTTTAATTTACAAACAGATCGACTCCATTCGGCCTTGAATTATCGTTTTGGTTCAGTCATTCCTCATTTTTATTTTAAACAAATGGCTTCATGGCTGAATGGATTCGATCCAAATTGAAACAAAGTTATTTCCAAGAAAATGTGATAAAAGTGAGGTATCAATGTGACAAAAATACAATTGGTTTCTCATCAGGTACACCTGGAATCTGACCTTCCTCACTTTCACAAGGCTGAGTTAATACTGCTCCTATGCATGAATGAGATGCATCTGTGTATAAGACATAAGGTTTTCGTGGGTTAGGATATGAAAGGTGTGCTACTTGTGTCAAGCTCTCCTTCAGGTACTCAAAAGCTTTTTGATGGGTTTCTTTCCAATGAAATCTAGCATGCTTTTTAGTCAGTCCTATCAGTGGCTGTGCTATTTCACTAAAATTAGGTATAAATCTTTGATAGTAAGAAACCATTCCCATGAAACTTCAAACCTCGGTCACTGTTTTTGGAGGTACTAATTTTCTTATGACCTCGACCTTTGTGGGTTCAGGTTTGATGCCATCTTGACTGATGACAAAGCCAAGATAAGCAGTTTCACTCTCAAAGAAAGTACACTTTTTAGTTTTTAATTTTAACTTGTGTTGCCTCATTCGGTTAAATACTTGCCGAATATGTTCTATATGCAACTTTTCATATTTACTAAAAATCAAAATGTCGTACAAATATGCAAGTGAAAAGTCATCTAGTCCTTGCAGGACTATGGTCATCAGCTGTTGAAATTCAGAGGGCACATTGACCAAACCAAACGCCATGTCATTGAACTCATATAACCCTTTATGACACGTGAATGCAGTCTTAGGTCTATCGGCTTCGATCATCTTGACTTGCCAATAACCAAACTTGTTGTCAAGTGTCATAAAGTATTTAAAACCATTAAGTAGGGTAAAAATGTCATCTATCAAAGAAAGCAGCCAACACGTGGTCCTCATAACTTGATTCAGCTGGCAAAAATCCATGCAGAAGCGTTTAGAGCCATCTTTCTTGTCGACAAAGAGGCAAGGGAAACTGTTTGAGCGTCAGATTATGCCAGTATCAAGCATCTCCTGGATTGCATCATCCATAACTTGATTCAGCCGGCAAAAATCCATGCAGAAGCATTTAGAGCCATCTTTCTTGTCGACAAAGAGGCAAGGGAAACTGTTTGAGCGTCAGATTATGCCAGTATCAAGCATCTCCTGGATTGCATCATCCATAATTTTTCGTTTTGTAAGTGGTACCCTATATGGTCGACTTTTAATTGGATTGGCGTCACCTGTATCAATCTTCATGGTGACAGTGTCTGTTTGGGTTAAGTCCTTATCACTTTGAGCAAATAAATCTAGATTTTCATTAATTAATTTTAGAGTTATGTCCCTTTATCAGCTGGCACCTTGATATCTTTTTCATCAAGTGTTTTTCTGGTTTTGGCCCATCTGAATTTAATTTCCTAAAAACTTTTTCCAGGTCTACTACCTTTTTATCTTGTGCTACAGGTTCTATCTTTCCCACAATACAGCCCCTCTTTAAAGTATAGTGTTTGTTAGTGCTATTCACTAACATCACTGGAATATGTCCTTCATTGTTACTTACCACACTGTTACTAACAAGTAAACCTGGTTGTTCAGCTATGTAACCTTGCTTTAAACCATGATGTTCTAAATAATCAGAGTCAAAAGTTGAGCGGGCCCCTATGGCCTTCGCTGTACAGACACAAGTTGTCTGAGGTTTAAGTTCAATTTGATTTACCAATCGAGTCAAACAACTAACATGTAAGTCTTTCACTATAGATATAAGCTGTCCCTGTAATTTCAATTTTCTAAGTTCAAAGTAAATGTTCACTCCATTATCATTGATCCAATCTAAGCCAAGTAATACACTTCGATTAAGTTCATCTAAGACTAAGAACTCATGTACCTGAGAAATTCCATTGATCGAAAAATAAAGTTTCACTAGACCTCTGGGTCTAACATCATTTCCAGTTACTCCCTCAATTCGAGGTAAAGTATTTCTATCCCCCAATAACCTTGGCCTATGTCTCAATTTTTTCCAAAATTGTGTGCTAATGCAAAAAGTTTAAGTTCCTGAATCTAATAAAGCTCTCACTCGTTGCTTCCCTATGTTAATCATGCTGCTATCCAAAGAAGCTGGTCCATAATTAACATTTACTGTTTGTGAAGTCTGTTTTGGGTGTTTAGCTTTACTTCCTGTTGTAGTAGGAAGTTGTTTTGATTGACTTCTTGTTCCATTTTTAGAAGTTTCAGAATTTTGATGAAGTTTTGGTGTCACATCCTGTTTACCATTAAATTTCCCATCTACTTTCATTTTTGCAGTTTGCTGAACGTTTCCTTGTGTTGGTTTCGGTTTAGTCTGAATGTTTACTTCCTGTTTCTGTTTCTGCTTTCCAGGGGTATTCCCCTGAGATTTTATCTCAGTTACTGATTTTTGATTCTCTACAATTTCTGTTTTTGATTTTCTCTGTTCAATGGATGATTTCTGGGATATCTTTCAAAATAATAATTATATTTTTCCTCATATTTGCTAGTTCTATTGGACTGAAATGTTTTTCTGGCAAAATTCGAGTACAATCTTTTGTAAAATGTGTGCCCTGCCCCCATTGTGGGCACCTGTCACACATTTAATCCCTTCACAACACCGAGTAAAATGGTTCTCACTTCCACATTTTTCACACTCATGATCCACCCATGGGTTAATTTCAATTTCCTCCCCAACCGGGATCAAAACCCAGAGGGACTTGATCACTCACAAAGGAAAACGATTTGCAAAGGGACAACACAGGGTTAATGATTGTCCATACCAAGGACAGGGAATGGATGTCGCACAAAGTAAAAAAAATGCATAAATGCTCAAATTTTACTCCAGAGAAACTCAAAATATTATTACTCTTCATGAAACCCCACAATTGTTAAATTATTTATTACCTGTGCATCGGTACAGAGGAACATAATCTACTCATAAGAGACCCAAGAGTAGTTTTTCTCAATTGGCACATGGTTGAATTCATGGGGTTTCAAATGCTCAACCCACCTCACATCCATTCGACATGTTGGACAGGTCTTCGACTGCAAGGCCATGTCAACCCATGTCTGTCCACGCACGAGGTAAACTTTTGCTTTACAGCAAGGACATTCATATGCGAGAGTTTCACCACTTGTACACTGTTCATAGGGTACAGTGCTCAAACACATTTTGTGGTCCTGGAGTGCTTCTTGCAACAATTGATATGGGGATTGAGCTCTCTCCCATTCCAATGTTTCAAAAACATTCCAATGTTCTGAGCTCAACTCCACAAATATTGGGCGATCAGCAGTGAACTTGATTACTTCGTGTAGTTCAATGCTTCAGAATGTCCATTTTCGGTTGACTCCATCCTGGTCATGGCACCAATATAAATATTCGTCTGTTGCGGAATAGAAGGAAAAGATTTGTTGATCTATGATCGTCAACTTTGATTTTCCACGTTGTGTTTACTGGGGTTCTGTGAGGATCCACCAGCCTGTAGCATTTGATTTTCCTTACCAGACGATATCAGACACAGGCTCCAGATTCTGGGTTCAGCAACTTCACGAACTTGTTGTGTATAATACAACAGAAGACCAGTTCCAAGTTATCTATTATTTTATTTAAGATAATTAAAAAGAATTCATCGCGACTAAACAGTCGTTGTCTCTGGCATGAGAAAGCAATGTTACAAACAATCAAAGTTCATACCTTACACACTGTGGCAGCATCTAGGTTTCTTCTGGTGGAGCAGTCAGTGTTCTTCAGGAGCCAGGAGACAACTTGTCTAAGCAGTCAGAAATTGGTGCTTATATTCACCAGATTTCAGATGCAATACTTGGGGTATGTGACGACCATCAGCAGTTTCTCCCTGACCTCAAGGAAACTGAGGGAAAGTCCCCTGACATGGCAGTCGCCATTTTGTAGACTCTTATACTTCCATGCAGACTGTTGGTCAGTCTGCATGCAGTCCATGGAATCTTGACTCTAAAATAATATTCCGCCGGGCACCAGTTAACCGGCGGAATGTCCCAGTGACTGATGCAAAAATGCAAGTCAGTGTCCCCAGTTCAATAGGGAGTTTCACCAGGTACAAGTTATGATTTGTTAGACAGTTTGAATACCAACATCCCAGTAATACTGCCGAATGTTATTGTCCCTTCTGTCAACAAATCCTCAATTGTTACTGCTTTGTTGACAATACTGGCTCTCAAAGGTATGCCTGGTATTGCCAACAGAACATCTGGCGTGTACCCACAGAGTACGTCTGTATTTTAGTTGCCAGTTTATACAATTCCATGTAATTTCTTTATATTGTTTAATGCTGTTCCAAAACTATGAAAATCAGCGTAAAAGTTAAATAAACTCGAGTCTAATGAATTCCCCAACAAAGATCCCAAGAGCTCGACCTCTTCCCCGAGCTGACAAGTGTAGTTAACCCCCTATGGGCTTACTTCGCAACATCAGCCCTATCAGCCAGGTTCGTTTAGAAATGTTTATTGCTACAGTTTCGAAGCTACAAAGTCAACAATTTGAATAGTTTCAACCAATAGCTAGTATATTAGTTTATATCTCAATTCATAGCATGGGAAGTGGTGAGGCAAACAATGCACTCTACATAACTGTTTGTCGTTTAATAATCTAGAGTATTATTTTAGAAAAAAAACTGTTCTTTTGATGACATATCCATTAACTGTGATTCGATTCGAAGTTCGATGCAAAATTTTTTCTGCAATTCGATTTGATCAAAATCGGTAATTCGCAGGTCTCTGCATCTGGATCGAGTTCTGTACTTTCTTTGGTTTGGAAAATGAAACTCTGACCTAACATTAATAAAGTTTAACATTGTAAGCACATTGATATAAGTAACGTATTGTCAATACCAGTCATTTAGACATTGGCAAAATTGATTTAAACCTTTGATACTTTTGTACATCTTATGACGTACAAAATCAAACAGCGCGTTGATACTTTGTGGTCATTTGTTTTGTTATTATTTTTCGATTTTTTAAAGTTTTAAAACTCAATTCCTATTTTCTCCCGAATAGTGCTCAGTGACAACCGTTGAGCCAAATGTTATAGCAGCTTAAAATACTAATATAATCCTGCTGTCAAGACTTCTTAACTGGTTAAGTGCTAGACCTACTATCAGGGTTTTCAAAAAATGAGGATACCAGAGCAAAAGCCGGCACTTTCCTTGCTTATATTTCATATTCAGTCAAACACAAATAATATTTTGTTTATATAAATTTGTTTTATTACAAAATATTGGAGAGTGCCTGTGGGCACTCTCCAATAATTTGTAATAAAACAAGTTTTGAATTACAATTTCAGACCACCAAAAATAATCTAGCCCTCAACCAGTTAATCACTAATGTGAAAATATCTTGTTATTTGTACTTTCCGACGTTTAACATCGCATTTTGAAAAACATTGAAGAAACTGAATTCCCTGTGGCGTTTGAACGTCAGGATAATGAAAGTTTCAATAAGGAAAATATGAAGCAATTGATGGTAACTGTCACAGTTCAGTTGCCTCCATAAAGGATAATTTTTTTTATCTATCCAGTTTAAAAACTTGTTATTGTTGGATTGTTCAATATATGTAAAATATTGAACAGTTATATGTCAGATATATAACTATCCAACTATTAAGAGTGGGATTGTCAAACTACATAACAATGAATAACAATGGATGACGTCAGTAAAAGTTCTTTACCTTTTTGCTTCATATGGGTTTATTGTTTTGTACATGAGGGGGGGGGGGGGGGGCGGGGGGCATGCGTCATTAACATGGAAAATACTTGTCAAGTCTAATATCATATAAGAATGATATCGTGGATTCAATAGAAACATTTTGAAAAAGAAATATATATCTTCTGTACAGAAACTTCAAGTCTTCATTGTGCACAATCGTACAACACATGTTTTTTATTTACAAATACAACACGACCTTTACCCTAAGAAAAACGTACCACAATACACCATTGTAAAGAATGGTTTTGACTCAAAACATCGTGGTCAGTATTATAAGTTATTGAGATGAATTGACGTAACATGTTTGCTGCGGTTCGGAGCATGTGTTCAACCAAGACGCGAAACATACGCTCCCAGGCCTGGCAATCTAGAAAATCAAGGAGTGCAAAACAGTTGCCCTCCTCGGATTGCTTGGGAATGCAATTGCAGCTGACATTTTCAATGCAAAAACTTGTATGCTATTTTGGTTATATTCACTTCAACATATTAATATTGTGACTGAAAAATTGTTCTTTATTCCGTTACATCGTGGAAAAATTGGCACACACATCTCATTATTCAAAATGTTGCATTCAATTCTTATGTGACTGTCTTCTACACTCAAAATGTATCGAAATGCGACACAGAATGAGTCATGAATTATTGTGAATCAATGCAGCATTGACAAATCGTCCCCTGTGCCAGTAGGCACAGAGAACACATTGGAACCCGGGGGGGGGGGGGGAAGGGGCGAAATGATCATTTAACAATAACATGAGTTTGGAGAGCGTTACAGTCTATTAACGGCCCGAGAGGAGTGAATAACAGCCCAAGGGTTTATTACCGGCACACGAGACGAAGTCGAGGGCCGTTAATAAGCCAGAGGGCTGTTATTCATCCCTCGAGGGCAGTTAATAAACCGGGACGCTCGACAAAATCGTGTTTTTACTATTATTACCATGACCGGAAGTGGACAGCGGGCTGTTAATGAATTTTGTTTTCATTAACGCCCGTGGCTTGCTTCCGGTTGCATGGCGTCATGAATTACTGAGTCTTACCACCCCGCTAAACTCCGTTAATATACTAGAGAACGCCCACTAAAGTGGTAATAATAGATTTTAAAGGCAGTCCCAAACAGGTCTGGCATTCCAGAAAATCAAGGGGTGCAAAAAATTGCCATCCTCAATTTTTTTTTAGGCGTGCAGTAGTCGTGCAGCACTCCTAAAGAATGCCAGGCCTGAGCTCCGAGCTGCAAACATCAGACCATGTTACCGTCAATTCATCACAATAACATATATGCTCCTATAAGACATTACCCATAGCCCAAAACCTACATCGTGAAACACGAGAGGTTTGTTTACTAAATTTGTGATCGTTAAAAATAAGGCAACTTCTAACGATTACAGGTTTAGTAAATAAACCTCTCGTGAACCCCACGACGGCACTGGATAAATAATCAATAAACCAGATAAACTCGTTCCAACTCAGTTCAAATAGTTAATCGGTTCGTAATTTAAACAACACTTCACACCGTCTGCTGCACGTGTGAAAAATGAAGAAAAATGAAGCGACTTGGTAGTCACTCCGTTGATGAAGCAATTACGAAACGGGCGACGTCATTTGAAATATTTCGAGTTGTGACGTCAGGCGGGAACATTTGCTACTGGAGCCGTCTAAAAATTTACGCCCTTGCCCTTGGTACTTTTTATGAGGGTAGCAGCAGTAATTATCTGATAAAAAACCCACCCATATATAAAAAAGATGAATGAATAATCAAGGCTGTAGATGTAATTATAAAATTCTGACTTGGAAATGTTAGAAGCTATACTTTGGTCGAGAGAAAATTTATCAGCCCATTTCACACTTAACGGTTGCACATTAACCCTTTGAACTCTAGTGGTATCTTCCATGCCAGTTCAATGGCAGCAATTAGAAGAGTCCATATTCATTAATTGGGGTAGACCAATCAATATTTTCAACGTGCAGCCTCGGGGCTGCACACTGCAAAAAATATAGGTTCTCTTTAGAACCAAAACTGGTTCTAATCTTGTCACTGAGATGGAACCAGTTCTGTTTAAACAGTATTTATTTCAAATCAAATAAATTTACCAAGATTAGCATTCAATTTTAACAGAATATTACATGAACTGAAGTAGATTCAGCAGTAAACTTGGAGCTTATTCAACGCAGCCGCCAAACATTTTGAAACAAAGGAGATATGAACAGTTGGCATATCGAACCAGTTTTGGTTCTGTATAGAACCAAAACTGGTTCGATATGCCAACTGTCCATATCTCCTTTGCTTAATAATGATTTGAGACAACCGCGTATAAGCTCTGAACTTACGGCTGAACCCCCCCCCCCCCTCAATTTATGTTTAATTCTGTTAATATTTAATGTTAATCTTTGTAAATTTATTTGATTTGAAATAAATACTGTTTAAACAGAACTGGTTCCATCTCAGGGACAAGATTAGAACCAGTTTTGGTTCTAAAGAGAACCTATACTTTTTGCAGTGCACGTTGAAAATATCGATTGGTCAACCCCACACATTTACTGAACAGTCATCTTATTTAATGACGTTATGACGTATCATGTTGTTGGCCGGAAAAACGGCCGCTAGGGTTCAAAAGGTTAAAACAGCTCAGTTCTCGAAAAAAATTTGTACCCAGTTTTGTATTTTTCTGTAACGATTTGCATAAGTATTTATGATCATGTTCGACCGCCCCGCGAATATAATACTGGTTATCAGTGTTAACATCCGCAACACCACGATTGGTAAACAACAGTTATTATGGGTATAACACAGTGTGAATTCAAATTTAATCGATTTGTTTGAAAATTTCAATGGAAAAGACTGCAAAGAATTGGTGCCTAAGTGCCCGGACAGTATTAATCTGGCACATATTGTTTTCGTTTGTGCTATCGAATGCAACCTGAAAAAAACCTCTGTTCTCCTGGCACGCAATTCATTTCCCGTGCCTGTGACCGACGGTTTTTCGTTATTACGGCGATATATATACAAATGATATAACAAGCTGAGGCACGTATGTCTGAAAACTGCTCAATTGACTCTGCGCTGACGCATTATTTGTTTTTCAGAGCCGTAACATCAGGATTTCTTCAGATCTTGAGGTATATGTACAAGCCAATATGAGTTTCTGGCCTCGTAACCTTTCCAACTGCAGTCCTGGACACACGGCGTTCGGACATATTAAAACTGCAATCGCGGAATCACCATCGAGCCGTATTCTTTCACTGCTGGGGACTTTTTCTGAAAAAAATAATTGAATGCGTGATGAAATAAAATTACTTCTAGTTAAGTAAAGTAAATTAATATCTTTGAGAAAAACTCAACTAGTACTTGAAGAGTGCCTTACATGTATTAAAAACATCTCAACACGAGTAGCTTAACCCTTTACCCAACGTAACGGCCAAAACCATTCACAAAAATCGCCAATTAATTTTCATTATTTTTTTTATTTTTTGTCTTAAAAACATAGGTTATGACCCCTCTTTGGAACGAGCTCGTCGAGCTCGTTCCAATGAGGGGTCATAACCTATGTTTTTGAGACAAAAAATGAAAAAAATTAGTTATTCAAGAATTTTGTTTGCAAGTGTCGTCTGTTTCTCATGTTAGGTAAAGGGTTAAGTGTCATGGCCATTCGTCAAAGTTTTCGTTTACGTCTTCTTCACATACGCTATCAAAACTCAGTTTACGGATCTTTTTTTGAAGTACAAAAATTGCCAAATCATACACAGAACATTTGTGGTGAAGACAGGCGCGCAGCCAGGATATCAAAGTAAGGAGGCAAGAGTAAATATCCAGGGGGCGTACACAATACGGGGCGCAGCATCATCCGAGCCGCGCAGTGTCGAGATGAGTGCGAGCACGAGGGGGTGTGTCTCCCTCTCGTTGGAAGGGGTCCGGGGGCCTCCCCCGAGAAAACAATTTGAAATTGAGACAAAAAACCTCGCAATTTTCCGTGACTCTGAGTCCGTTTGTGTCCATAATTTATAAGTTGTGAAAGACATCAATAATTAGGCCACACCACCGCCAAATACTAACTGAATAAATTATGAAGTATTGTTACCGATTACTTGTAACAACATGGCAAAACAGCAACCAACAGGTGAACTATTTGGTGCAGCGCCATTTCAGCGAAGTAACTAAATAAAATGTTTAAAAGTGAAGGATATGGCGAGTTTAATGTGTACGAAAATAGCAAAGAAGAAAAAGAGTTGATATATGAAGGGGATAATGAATATCCAGAAGAAGAAGAAGAGTATGAGTACGCAAATTTGGTTGGCGATAAAATGTGTTCTTTTTTGTTGATAGTTATCAAATGAATTGCTGAGTGTCCTTCTAATGATTGTTTTTATAGACGCGAAGGCGTGTAATAAACACAGAACGGAACGCGGGCCTCTCGTTTTATCCTTCCGCGAATTCTGTGTTTATTACACGCGAAGGCGTGTAATAAACACAGAATTCGCGGAAGGATAAAACGAGAGGCCCGCATATAACTTACGCGGGCCTCTCGTTTTATCCTTCCGCGATGACACAAGTGCCATATCGATTAACCCAGTTACAGGCGCGTGTCGTTCTGTGTATTCAATGATGTCGAATCACACCATAGCTTACGTGGCACAATGTCATGTCAGTTGAATAAAAAACGTAAAAGTGTGCATTTTTCAAAGTCATTTGGAAGGAGAAAGTCGTTAAAGCACTCGATCAATACTCAGACACATATTCAATATTTGTAGTTTCATGCCTAATGCGGGATGGTACAAAAAATAAATTTTATATCACTGTAAAACTGTTTTAAAGGTAATAGTGCTGGTCGATTTTGATTAATTTTATAAACGTTCTACACACAGTTCACTTCTAATTTTCAAATTAAAATGGAAGCAAAAATTAAATAGCTGACAAATAAAATAATTGCACGTAATAAAGAAGAAAGGTTAAATTTTCTAACCAGATGATGTATGAATGGATTTTATCAAAGGATTTCCGACAATAAACGTTTAAAAAAATCTCCATAGGCTGCAGGGTTAAAAGAAATCGCCGAGTTTTTTGGCCCTCAGCTTTCGCATGAATAATAATATATCTTTCTTTCTTTATTCTGCAGTATACTCGTACATTAACAACATAACATTACAATCTACAAGAACATAACCTAGTACACAGCATGGAAATACCATAGCCTAAAAGGCTGTCTTCCTGCCATTCCCACACACACAAAAAAAATAAAATATATATCAACACGGTTTGGCATCAGTGTAACAAACGTTCTTTTCAAAGACAGGAATATTTAATAGTTTGTATATGAATCATGCGGCTAGATGGGATCAATAGGTCATATGCTGGGAGGAGGATGAGATACCAGAGAGTTTTGATGGCTGATACAATCGGGACAGGCTGGGTTGTCGCACTTGAAGTTTGGGCTGGAATAAGTACTTAAAATTTTATGCGTTAACCCTTTACCCAACGTAACGGCCAAAACTGACCAGCGTTATTCTCAAAAATCGCCAATTAATTTTCATTATATTTTCATTTTTTGTCTCAAAAACATAGGTTATGACCCCTCATTGGAACGAGCTCGTCGAGCTCGTTCCAATGAGGGGTCATAACCTATGTTTTTGAGACAAAAAATGAAAAAAATTAGTTATTCAAGAAATTTTTTTGCAAGTGTCGTCTGCTTTTCATGTTAGGTAAAGGGTTAATGATTTTTTGAACTTGGGTCTACTTATTGCTGGGTTAGAGGGTCTATACTATTCCAAATTCTTGGGAAGGAATGGAACGGCAATTCTGCAGAAAATTGAGTTCTTGGTTTGTGTGCTTCTATTTTACCAGTCTGCCTTGTATTCATCCCCGAAGGGATTCTGTAGATCTGAAAGGTGTTATCGAATGACATAGGAAGTTTTTTGTTCATCCAGTCATGCATAAAGAGGGAGACGTGAAGGCTGTAGAGATCTTTAAATTTCAGAATGCGACCGACCGAATAAATTTCTGGGTACGTTTGTCTGGTCTCGTCTCGTATAACTTACGTGGATTTGAATCATTTCTGGTCAAACGTTGCATTGAATATTCGTGCATTGATTTTATTAAAATATTTTTTTTTAAAAAGATGTAACTTACCTAGGTTTCGATGATATGAGGTGCTTCATAAGCTCTCTGAAAATATAATAATTGTAAAATAAACCTATATATTCATAGGATACCGATTGAGTGTATACCTCAACTATTTTGCAAGAAATAAAAATAATTTATTTTCACGAGGGACGATGCCACGTGTGAAAACATTATTCTGTCATCCCTGCCAAGATATGATTTCGTTATCCACTCCGGAGGTGTAGATTTTCTTTCTGCTGTATGCCAGTGCGTTTTCCTAGAGAATTTAACCCCCTGCCCAATGCAACTAAAATTACTCTTGCAAAAAGAATTCTTGAATAACTAAAGAACTTCATTTTCTACTCCAAAACATAGATTTTGCCCCCTCGTTGGAACGAGCTCCATGAGCTCGTTCCAATGGGGTGTCATAAGCTATGTTTTTGAGGCAAAAGTTGAAAACAAATTAATGGCATTTGGAAGGGGGTAGGGGGTAAATTTGCTGCCCATGCATGGTCTTTACGTTTTGGTAAAGGGTAAAATCCCAAAAGAATCTTTGTAGTTCGATAAACAAAAGGTCGGAGTGCATTGTTATCTGAGAGTACTCCGTTTTCAAGTACGCGCACAACCGCGCGGTTCCCAGTGAGTGCTATCATTCACAGCTTTTACGAGTGACCAGTAACGTTTATTTCACTCCCAACATTCCATCATAGTGTCGATATAGCTGATTGCGTCAGAACGAAGCTCGCGGAGCACAAGTCTAATTCTTTGAACACTGGTATGATTTGTTTGGGGAAGGATGCTCGAGGATTGCAATAGAAACTGCGAGCTGGAATTAGGACCAAGAGCGCTTTAGACGGGTTGTGCAAAATAGATGCCCAAGCTTTTGATGAGTACCTTGATGGATCTAATGGGGGTCGGGGGGGGGGGGGGGGTCTTTGTTGTTCAAAGTTCAAAGTGAAAGTTAAGTCATAATAAGATTGCATCCGTACCCTACGATTATCGTTTTAAATCTTATTGACTTTATTCCTTGCTTGATGGTATTCTTCTTTTGCTACCCTGGTCGCGTTACTTTTTTGAGGTTTCTACTCCTCTCGTATGAAGCAATTTTGACTTTTCTATCTTTCATGGCATTTTTTTCATTTTGTCATTCATCCTGTATCCATGTTCCCGTGTTGGCACCATATACATTACGCGCATTCTTCGTGTAGTAGCCAGCTAATGAACAGGCCATTAATGGTCAAACTGTACTGTCAGCAAAAAAAAACAAAAACAAAAAAAAAAACAAAAAAAAAAATAGATATTGAATAATTTTGTTTGCAAGTGTCGTCTACTTTTCATGTTAGGTAAAGGTTTAACGATGCACAGACATACGTGCGGCACCTAAGGCTTGTCCGCCATTGATGTAAATATTACCAGAGTACGCCTTGGAAAACCAATATACTTCGGAACAATATCCTGATCTTATTATTTATCTTACCATAAGTGTATTGGGTCCATAATTATCAGCGCGGGAACGCGGTAGTACAGTGATTACGACATTACGGACTTCAAATCGACCACAGTTCGATTCCCGCTAGGGGTAACAGCGTTGTGTCCTTGGGAAAGGCGCTTAATCCAGATGGCTTATGTGGGGGCATGCTGGCGCTGTGTACTAAGGCGTACTGCACGCTGATGTTGCACTTGTCTTCAACCAATGCTAACCCTGCTTGTGCGGAGTTAGTACGTTGGAGAGTCAGACAGTTGCTCGCCACTGTTCGGTGATTCTCTCCGGGTACTCCGGCTTCCCCCATGCGTAAAACTGCCAGACATGAAGTGACCCTGGTTGCCGAAAGTGTCGTTAAAGCCCAATAAAATGACTTACCTGAATGCATCGTGAATCGGGGGGGGGGGGGGGGGGGGCCTCTGTATAAAATCTGTATCTTACAACTGCACAATATAGCTGCGTGCTTGGTTACGATTTGTTTGCGTTACTATTTATAGAATATTACAAACTTCCGAAAAGCGTTTCCGAGGGACGTTGTAAGTTTCATTACAGGAAAAGAGCGGGAGAAAACATTTCTCAAAAGTGTAATTATTACGCGGGGTCATAACCTATGTTTTTGAGACAAAAATGAAAAAAATTAGTTATTCAAGATTTTTTTTGCAAGTGTCGTCTGCTTTTCATGGTAGGTACAGGGTTAACCCGTTACTCAATGCACACGATATCACAATTTAGTATTTTTTTAAATTATTTTTTGTATTTTTTCAAATTTAAAAAAAAAAAATCATGCCATGTGGCCCCTCATTGGAACAAGCTCTTTCCAATGAGGGGCCACTTGATATGGTTTTGTTGAAATTTTTCGAAAAATAATGTTTTTTCAACAGCTCAGTTGTAAATTACGTGGGTGGATGCCCCGATTCGTTGTATAAAGTGTTAATCCAGTTATTACAGTATAAAAATGTAAGATAAATCTATCATCGCTATTACGTTTTTGTACAAAATGTTATATCAGAGTAGGGCTGTCACGATTTTTCATTTTAGGAATCGATTAATCGTCGCAAATAATAGATTAATCGTACCTAGATGACCCCCACCCCCTCTCCCTCTCTTTGAAATCGATAAAAATGAAGTTCAAGTCAGCTGACCTACCTCAAGTAAACAACGAAAACGATCAACTTTTAGGGACATTCAAAGCTTTGATGTGCTGAACTTTTGAACCGTCAGTGTAATAATCAAGCCCGGTCGGCAGTTGCGAACTTCGCAACTGCCGACCGGTCTTGATTATTACACTGACGGTTCAAAAATTCAGAACATCAAAGCTTTGATGAATGTACATGGAAGACAAATGCTTCCAACGGCTTCTTGGGGTTTAACATCGATGTTCTTAACTCTTTACCTTTAGAAACAATAGTTTTTTTCATCAAATTTTCTTTTAATTATTAATCATCTAAAACGGGATAGAATTTACCGATTATTCGACAACGAAAAATACTAATCGATTTCGCCGTGACCGATCAACAATCGATTAATCGATTAATCGTGACAGCCCTATATCAGAGCCTCTCTCCTATTTCTAAAGGACGTCTCGACTCCTCGATTTATTTATTTATTTATTACGGTTTAACGACACTTTAACAGCCAAGGTCATATCGCGTCGGTGACAGTTTTACGGGTGGAGGAAGCCAGAGTACCCGGAGAGAACCACCGAGCAACGACGAGCAGCTGCCAGCTCCACAACATCGTAACTCCGCAATCCAGCACAGGCAGGGTTAGATTGGTTGAAGACATGCGCACCACCGACGTGCAGTACGCCTTAGTACACGGCGTCATCGTGTCCCCATGTGGACAATCGGGGTTAAGTGCCTTGCCCAAGGACACAACGCGGGAGTCACCCATCCAAGGACTAACGCGGCTCGACGTTGCTTAGCTTCGGTGATCTGACGAGAACTAGTTACCGCAATGTCACCATGCCTCCTCTCGACTCATTGAGACAAGACCAAAGAAACAAGGGCTCAATTCTGATACATTTTGTACATAAACGTTATGTGATGATATATAGAGGATATCTAGTGTTTTTGATAGTGTTCAACCGATGATCGGAATCGGCTACACCAATCGGCCGATTGTGGGCAATCGGATGGCAACAGCAACGGCTCCTGGAACATCGGTTCAACCGATTGTTGCCAAGCATTTTTTTGTGATGATTCATTAACCACATTTTATTATCTTTTGCAATTGTTCAATTGTTAATGTAAAGTGATGTCAATGATACCATTCAATAAAGTTGGGAAACAACAACAATGTATAAAGCTGAAAAACCACCACAATGTGTATTCTTAATCTCTCTAGACGCCCTTTACGGGATATACAAGTTAAACGACATGTAAAACTTACAATTGAGCGTACTTGCGGCAATCGTCAGTTCATACCGGAAAAAGTGAAGGTTGCACTCCATTGACTCAGAGCCACGTTTACCGCCCAAGTGCGCCCAAGTGCGCGCGACTGGTCATTTTACTGCGACCTGAGTCAACGACGTTTAACACTGTGAAATATGTTCTTTTTAATGTTGTTCTTTCAATCCTCTACTCGTCTGGTAGCGCACAGTGTTACAATCGGAATCGGCCGAGTGTG
This sequence comes from Pictodentalium vernedei, assembly GCA_031216915.1. Classification (NCBI taxonomy): domain Eukaryota; kingdom Metazoa; phylum Mollusca; class Scaphopoda; order Dentaliida; family Dentaliidae; genus Pictodentalium; species Pictodentalium vernedei. Next base: position 429,753,955 of record CM062289.1, on the reverse strand, counting down.
AGCTCAAATAACCGGTAATCCGTCAGCGGCCATTTTTGGTAATCGGTTGAACACTAGTTTTTGAGTGGATACCGAAAATTATCTCACGAGTGACAGAGACAAATGTATATTTTTCGCGAGCGCTTCAACACTAGATTTTCATTTTATTATACGCTTTTTATAAGAATTTGATCATTCCTATCGATAATTCTACTCGTTTCAACCTTGAATTGATGCATAAAAGTAAACAGTCGATGCGCATTGATACGCGGAAGTGATTTGATCGATACCAGGAATAGGTAGCGTCTTACGATCTGATTCAGCTGGCGGATTTCATGCATCAATTCAAGGTGAATACGTGTTGAATTATTTCTGGAAGTGATCGGTATCCACTCAAATAACACTAGATTTTCCTTTCATTATACATTATACCTTTTAGAACAAATTGATCATTTCCAGTGATGACTTGACTCGTACTCACCTTGAAGTGATACTTTGAAAGCCGCCATTTTGGTTGATACCGTGAAAGTGAAAATGTCTATATCTTCACAATGGGGGATACGATTTCTATCTTTCCACAATTTTTTCTATAATCTATCGTTTAGCGTATAATAAATATATATATACATGCATGCATCACGGTAACACAGTATTATGTAATAACGTTAATCATTTTGTATTTTGCGTCCATAAAACCATTCCTTAAATCACTAAGATTTATAAAAGAAAACATACCTCGCCACCCGTGCTCTGTGCATTTCATTTAAACGACTATCCGCAGATCGTTTGAACCATTCACTGGGACTGCCACATCCACAACTTGGAATGGTAAACCTGAAATGAAAATAATTCGAATTGCATCTATTGAAATACTTTTCTTTTTATTTATTGCCTGTTGTTCCTCACGTTAACCCTTCCCGTTAACAAGAAAAACAGACGACTCTTGCAAACAAAATTCTTGAATAACTAATTTTTTTAATTTTTTGTCTCAAAAACACAGGTTATGACCCCCTCATTGGAACGAGCTCGACGAGCTCGTTCCAAAGAGGGGTCATAACCTATGTTTTTGAGACAAAAAATGAAAAAATAATGAAAATTAATTGGCCACTTTTGTGAATAGCGCTGGCCGTTTTTTTCCGTTACGTTGGGTAAAGGATTAATGTGTTACATAAGTAATGGGCATTTGTGTATTTTTGAAATTCCCACCTCTGATATTCCATAAATTCAAACATACACAAATTATACATCAAATGATTGTTAGGATGTATATACCACGGAAAATATATGCCATTAACTCAGAGAGTTTACAGCAGACACCAAATGGTTCCTGGAAATCTGATATCGTATTCGTACCAGAACTGATAATAAAATAATATTTCAGGAAAACATCTCTTGGCCAAATGTGCTTCAGATATCAAAGAACAAAGCTAGGATATCAAAATTCTTCAAAACGCAGCTTCAGAGCCGCGTGAGGGTACTTTACAAACCTTTCGACTTTGTTTTGTTGTCCAGTTGTTTGCAATTCGTTCAAGGTCACGAGGGCAGAAAAAGCATGATATACAATGCCGTCTAAAATCAAACAACGAGACAGAGAGCCTTCACATTACACACTATTATTGTGTGGAGACTGCACAGTTGCCATATTATTATTTTTTTAAACAATATTTTATTCGCTTGAAAAGGTTCGAATTATTATTTGCAAGGTATCATGACACCTGTTTGGATTTCTTAGAATTACGTGACTATTTTTCTATGAAGATTTGTAGTATCGCGTGACATACGCATGTCCACCTGCCGCTGTACTCTTCTTCAATAAAAAAAATGCAGACAGTGTTGGCCTTTCCCCAAATGAAATCGTTTCCCAAATGCAGTCCTGTCGCGGCATCGTAAAGTGTTTTGAATGTCTAGCTTTTCTCTTGGATATCTGAAGCACACTTGGTCACGCGTTGTTCTCCCGAAGTATTATTTTTTATTACATTCCGCAGTTCGTTTTGCATTGAATTTAATGTTGATTAAAAAGTGGTAACGTCACGAGTGAATTATGTCACTTCAATAGTAACTTTGGAACGACTGACGTATATAAGCCACGCCCCACATAAGTTAATTAAAATGAATTTTCCTTCTGAATATTTTTAAAAATCCTTTCTTTCCTCTACGAACAGGTTCGTTAGCACAGTTGACAAAATCCAAATAGAAATGTTTTATCTTATGGCTGAATGCCATTCCACAAATGCGATTGGAACGCCACATAAAATAGTAAAATATCGAACGAAAGTCACAAAAATGAAACTGGGCCATTTCAAATCGAAGATTTGACACAGAAAGTGATGTATTCATACGCGCTAATTTCAGAAGTATTTCAGAGTTGCATTTGCGAATATTTTGTGTTGAATTATTTTTAATGAAAGACATTTTGGTCTAAAATGTCATTTACTAAAGAGAGTGACCCATTCTTACGGCAAATTACTGTATATAATTCGCCTCGAGACAGGACTATTTCGTATTTCCTTCCTGCTAATTTTAGAAATGTTTCCGTGTTTACACTAAATTGGATTATATCTGACAATAGTTTGGGTTGAATTATTATAGTAAAAGACCTCTTTATTCCAAATGTCATGTAATAAACAGAGTAATCAATTTGTTTTGAGCGTTACGGTAAATAATTCATCAAGAGACGGGACGTGAGTAAATCATTCGGACGTAGCCCGAGTGATTTACTCACGTCCCGTCTCTTGATGAATTATTTACCGTAACGCTCAAAACAAATTGATTACTCTCTATATTATCAGTTCTGGTACGAATGAGGTAGCAGACTTCCAGAAATCATTTGTGCCTGTTGTGAACTCTGTGAGCAGAACGCAAATATATTTCGTGTTCTGTAACATCACAACCTTCATTTTGATGCATTATTTGTGTATATCTAATTCGAATTTATGGAATATCAGAGATAGTAATTTCAAAGTAAACAAATTCCTCTTACTTAAAGAGCACCTTAAGAACTTTTTTTCCTGTGGATGTATTTGAGAGAATAAAAATTGACATGAAATGCTCTGGTAAGATTTAAAAGACTTAATCTGAGGTCGCAAGCTTTGTTGTAGTTGACGTAACTGAGGCGCGTCTCGTTTTGATTCTTTTCAAGCATGTCAACCGGTACCGGTACCGCCGGTTCCCTCATGCTCCAACCGGTACCGGTACTAAAGCTTTGTCCCGCCGGTACCGGCACAAAATAATTTTATGGGGAAATTCCTAATTGATCGAGGGTAAACAGGCTGATAATCGTGTATGGAACACTTGCACAACATACTTTTGACATATTTGTGAATGAACATATCAAAACACCCCAAAACACTCTACAGGTGCATGTTCTGTCTGTACTACAACCTCGATAAGGCCGACCATTTTAACTTTTCAAACGTTGTATCAAAGACAATGAAAGCGCTGTCATCGACTAATTTAAAGAAATTATTCTGTGGTGACATCAAAGTAATCATAAAGCACGATCTTCGTGCTTTATGATTATTCTGATGTCGCCGCAGAATAATTGGCACGATGCCATGTTTGTCTTGCGATCTTGGGGACTAGGGTGGTTTGAATGCGCAGTTCTCCCATCTGATTGCGATATGTCATCCAGTTCGAATCCCACCTGCGGCAACCGCGTTGTGTCCTTGGGCAAGACACTTCATCTCCATTGCCCATCTGGGGGCACGATGACGCCGTGTACTAAGGCGTACTGCACGTCGATGGTACGCATGTCTTCAACCACTCTAACCCTGCCTGTGCTGCAGTGCGGAGTTACGATGTTGGGGAGCTGGCAGCTGCTCGTCGTTGCTCGGTGGTTCTCTCCGGGTACTCCGGCTTCCTCCACCCGTAAAACTGCTACGGTCATGATTAGCCATTGTGCATAAATATGTGACCTTAAACATCAATAAATAAATAAATAAATAAATATGTCATCCAATTGTTGATTTGTCACGGTACCGGTAGCGGTTGTGGTGGGACAGGCTCTGTCCTGTCCCGGTGTGACAGGAATGGAAGTCCGTAGGAAAATTAGTCCCTCTGGACTATTATTCCGCGGAATTATAGTCCTAGGTCTAACATTTCTAGGAATAGTAGTCCGCCGGACTACTATTCCTAGAAATGTTAGACCTAGGACTATAATTCCGCGGAATAATAGTCCAGAGGGACAAACGTTCCTACGGACTTCCATTCCTTTTACACCGGTACCGGTTATGTTGGTACCGGTGTGACAGGAATGATAGTCCGTAGGAACGTTAGTCCCTCTGGACTATTATTCCGCGGAATTATAGTCCTAGGTCTAACATTTCTAGGAATAGTAGTCCGGCGGACTACTATTCCTAGAAATGTTAGACCTAGGACTATAATTCCGCGGAATAATAGTCCACAGGGACTAATTTTCCTACGGACTATCATTCCTGTCACACCGGCGTACTTTGACATGCCTGATTCTGTTTCAACATTAATTTTGTGCTTCACGAAAAATAAAACGAACGTTTGTCATATCAAGGCGTGGGATTTTAGTAATAGACGGCGAAAGAAAGTGATCTGGGTTGGAAGAGGTGACATGTGCTCAATCAATTACAATTCCCAACTGACGGAAGATAATTTTATAGTTGAACTTACTGTAAGCATAGTGTTGGACACGGGTCGCTCGTTTCCTGGCATCTGACTGTTGACAATAATGCAAGCACGACTGCCACAAAACTACTAATGTTATCCATATCTATCCACAAAATATCTTTATTCTACAATTAGATATAAATATACAAAAATAAATACAGTTAACCTCAAGATCTTTATATTATTTTTTACCATAATTACTGTATTCAGTATTCAGAATTTATTTCTACTTTTCACCTTCAAAAAGGTAAAAAATAGTTAGACATTCATACGTACGGCCCGAAATAGTCCCCATGATTCGATTTCAATCGCGTCGATTCGAAAATTTTCGAATCGTCGAGACGTTCTCAAAATCATACGAAATTCTACAAAGTATCTCCTCTTGAACTCTTCTTCTGTCATCAGGTCTCGTGTACAGGACAACTCCCTCCCCTCCCCCCCTGTACAGGATAACCCCCTCCCTCCCCTCCTGTACAGGAGACCTGATGATAGAAAAAGAGTTAAAGTAGGTTCCGCTTCCGAAATTACATTGATTTTCGTTCTGGAATATTCCGCTTTCTTGCTTGATTTACCCGAGTCGTCGTTGCACACACTACTTGAGTGAAGAATAGAACGGCTGTAAGAAGATGCAATATCCCTTTACCTAACACGAAAAGCAGACGACACTTGCAAAAAAAATTCTTGAATAACTAATTTTTTTCATTTTTTGTCCCAAAAACATAGGTTATGACCCCTCGAGGGGTCATAATCTATGTTTTGAGACAAAAAATGAAAAAATATTGAAAATTAATTGGCGATTTTTGAGAATAGCGCTGGTCGGTTTTGTCCGTTACGTTAGGTAAAGGGATATACATAACTTGAAAAGCGGTGAAATTCGATTCGAGATTCGATTCGATTCAAAATCTGATCTTCTCTTGATACTAGTACTCTTCTATTTGATTCGGAATTTCTTGATAATGCAGAAAACCGCTTTATATTTGAAGTTGTCCAGGATTTCATTGTACTTAGCAAACGTTTCATTTAGCTGCAGCGATTACGTGACCTGCATAGGTATATGGGCATCTGACAAGGTATAATGCTTGAATCAGTCAACACTAGCTATTAATTTCTTTCGCGTCACTAAATAAGTACATTACTCATCTACCAACCCAATTCATATCTGCTTAACTCAGATCACCAAGGAAATTCTTCTTTTTTTCTTTTCTTTTTTTTTTAATTCAAGTTGGCTTCATCCTCATCTTTGTCTTCTCTTTGTTTCTTCTCTTGTTCTATCTCTACTTTCTTGTTACTGTTATTTTTCTACTGGTTTAAACAGTATTAGTCCAGCAAATGCCTCATGTTATTTTCTAATCAAATACTCTAACCAACAAGGGAGACGACTTCAAAAAGCTTATAGCTTATTGTTGAATTGCTTTCATTTATTCTTGAATTCTGTTGTTGTGTTACATTGTATACCATTAATTTCATGAGTTGTACCTTTTTATCTATTTGCGTGATGTATACAATTGTCATTTTCAGTAATAAATATTGTTTGAACTAAAATATGATACCTGATTCGATTCGACCCGAAATTTGAGGTTCGCGGGGCCCTAGACTAACGTTATGGGCGGCGGCAAATCTTGTATTCTAAGTGGCAGGACTCAAATTCTCAAAATTTAGAAAAACAATAGTTTCATGTTACAGTAAATACCTTCTGTTCGAAAAACAATAATACACCGTCGAGACTGAAGACTCGATATCCGACCGATGTTAAAAAGCCACGCCAAGGACAAGAGCAAAAAGTGTTGATACAACCTTTACAATTTTTTATTACACATCCATTAGACTTTAACCCTTTACTCAACGCAGACGATAACAAAATTTATTATTTTAAATATCATTTTTTTTTAAATTTTTAAAAAAAATTAAACGAAACCATAACATGTGACCCCTCTTTGGAACGAGCTCAATGAGCTCGTTCCAATGAGGGGTTACATGATATGGTTTTGTTGAAATATTTTGAAAAATTTAATTTTTTCAACTGCTCAATTTGCACATTACGCGTGCGGATGGGGGGGGGGGGGGGATTCGTTAAATAAAGGGTTAAACCCTTGTATTTAACGGAATAGCCGCTATGACATAAATGATTCTGTATTCAATGGGTGATGTACAAGCCGGAACTTTTTTTCCCAGCACCGTTCATACTAGTTCCTTTCCCATCGAGTCATTAGTTACGCTTTGAAAAGTTTCCAAATTTCGTTATACAATTATCGACAGTCTGTCGCATAGTGTGAAAATGAAAACGTCCGAAGTAAAATAAAGTCGGTTCACCAAAAAATTAGTTTACCAAAAATGAGATAATATTTAAAAAAAAAAACCCTAATCATTTCCAACCAGAACATTAACCCAATCCCGTGGCCGTCTCGTTTTGTGGATCCGCTATCTAAATTGGTCAATTTTATTTCGGTAAATCTTCGTACATCTTGACATGCTTCGAACTTCTTTTAAAAATGTTTCTCCCGGCTGTTTTGCAAATCTGCACACAATTGTACTTATATTTTCACTAACAGTAATAGCCACCAAATGGTTAGGCGTGAATGGGCACCAGCCGAAGAGAAACAACGATACAAATTTCAACAAACATTGGTTCCGAATAGGTTGTTTTGATTTTTTATCGATCCATTTGATCAGTACAGCTTCAATCAAAACAAACGGACTCTTCACCTTTGGGTTTAAATATCGGAATTAAAATTTCTTTATTCAAATTAATTTTAATGCATGGGTTGTGTAATAAACACAGAACGCGATGTGTGTTTGAATCGGTGAGTGTTTTTCATAACGAGTTGGAATAGCATAGTCATATTTCGCGAGAGCCGTAGGTGTTTTCATAACGAGTTAGAATGGCGTAGTCATATTTCGCGAGAGCCGTAATTTTATTATGTGGGTGGCAGAAGGGAACAAATCTTTCACACGAAGTTGCGTTTAAATTGTAGTGATTTAAACGGACACAAATTTGATAGATTTATAAGTGATACTGCTTCTTGTAGCTGTGGCCATGTATATGAAGACACGGAACACTATTTATTATTGTGTCCTCTATATACAGAACAAAGAAATTCACTTCTAACAAAATTGGGCCACACCAATAATATCACTCTAATGTTTTATGGTGATCCAGAGAAAACTGCTTTGGAAAATGCTAGTATATTCAGTGCGGTACAAGAATATATTAGAGAAACAATGAGATTCGAGTGACTACTTATTAGCCAGTGGAAATGAATCCTTGTCTTTTGCCCTTAGAGAATGATTTTTGATACTGCACATCGAAAAGGACACGCGTACTGTTGGCCTATAATACCTTCATCTATATACCAGAGTGCCTCCCTACCCGATAGGTAATGGATATATAAGAAATGACTAGATATTTTGTGGTAATTTCTTTCTAATTCATGTGATCAGTTTCTGTTTTATGTACAGTTGCACTTGCACAATTGTAAATGTGTGTTTTTGTAGGATACGGTGTTAATATAGGCATTGCCTGTTCGCCAAACCCCATTTCAATGATGAAATAAAAATATTGTTTCAAAAAAAAAAAAAAAAAAAAAAACGAGTTATGGAAAACACCTACCGATTTAAACACACATCGCGTTCTATCTATATATGTTTTAAGTGCTTACCTGAATAAAAAACAACCGATTTCAATTATCTAGTTCAATAGGATGTAAACCAATATGAATCCTTGTTTGAAAATGATGCAAAATCGCCCCAATTCGCTGTCTTTGTACTTTTTGTGTCAGGTGAAACAAATACGCTTAATTAAACAGAATTAAACTTATTCAAAGTTTTGAGTAATTCGTGCCTGGAAGCAAAGCAATAACTATATTTGTCCCCAAGTCATAAAATATTATCACGACTTGGATAATGTGTGTAAGAACAAGTTTAGTCGTGCCTGGTCCATCAACAAATTATTCCATTCGTGGCAATTTATAATAAAAAAACTCAAAGGGTGGTCTTAACTTTAACTCTAATGGACTAGAGCTGTAGGTTAACCGAAACCAAACCGAGGTTTTTAGTTTTTTAAAAAAAACCGAAACCGAAACCGTCGACATCCCGTAATCTGAGGTTTTTCGTTTTTTTATTAAATACTCTCTTGCTGCAGAAATTTACAGAATGTAGCCATCCCAGAGTAGTGAGAGTACCCAGACACTGCCAATGGCAGTGTCTGGGTACTCTCACTACTCTGGGAAGGCTACATTCTGTGAATTTCCGACATTTCAGTTTAGTTGTGTTTGCAGCTTTCCTCAAGTTGCATGTAGGTGTCAGACCTCGAAAATGGCCAAGCACAATAAAAGTTCTGTATATTTAGGTAATTATTATATTGGCCTTCCTGATTCTTCATGTATTAGAGCTTATTTCGGGCATTCATTGAGTTTCACTCAATTTCACTGCCATTCAGTTATGACTCCGGACATAAGAATGAGTTTTACTGAATTTTATTTGGCCTCATGAACAAACCGAAAACCGAAACGAACCGAGGTTTTACTCCACCTGATAAACCAAAACCGAAACCGAACAAGAAATTTAAAAACCTACAGCTCTACAACATGTATGAAAAGCTACAAGTCTTTAACACTTCAGTTTAAAAGTAATTGTCAGAATCAGCTGTTCTGGCGTTTATCTATGCATCTTAACGGTCCAGCATTATTCACAAATAAACCACCATTTAATTTTTATTATTTTTTTTTCATTTTTTGTCTCAAAGACATAGCTTATGACACCTCATTGGAACGAGCTCATTGAGCTCGTGCCAATGAGGGTCATAAGCTATATTTTTGACGCAAAAAAATGAAAACTATTTAGTTATTCAAAGATTTTATTTGCAAGTGTCGTCTGCCTTTCGTGTTGGGAAAATGATTAATATCACATTAATGCCATGTTAAAGCCTCTAAACGCGAGCATCGTCTGAGATTTTTGGGTTGGTCTTAACCATATATTTCTTAAGAGAACGAAAATATCTTACCCCCCCCCCCCCCTCCCCATTCCAGCCACCCTCGACACGTGGAAACGAGGCTCAAAAACGTAAAACAGTTTGAAAGTCCCCTAGCTCCCAAGTGAAGGATGTGAAATCAGGACTAATTTTCACTAACAATTTTTTTGGTGGTGAAATAGAACTTATTCCCATTTCCTTACTCGACATTCGTTATCAACCGATTTTATCGGTTGATAACGAATGTCGAATAAGGAACTGGGAATAAATAATGGTTATCACGTCCCCCATGCTTTTAATGACCTTCCGACTGTAAAAAACACACCACTTGGTGTTTCAACTTCGCTTGGAATGAATTAACCCTGTATCCAACATAACGGCCAACACCGACCAGCGCTATTCACAAACATTGCCAATTAATTTTCAATATTTTTTTCATTTTTTGTCTCAAAAACTTAGGTTATGACCCCTCTTTGGAACGAGCTCGTCGAGCTCGTTCCAATGAGTGGTCATAACCTATGTTTTTGAGACAAAAAATGAAAAAAAATTAGCTATTCAGGAATTTTGTTTGCAAGTGTCGTCTGCTTTTCATGTTAGGTAAAGGGTTAGAACTAGGTGATTTTACAGTAATTAAATTGGAATTCTTTCAACTGCAGTAAAATTGAACTTAACTGTACTGAAACCGAAATAAATTTATACGAAGTAGGGTCGACATTAAATGGAGAAACGTTTCGCAATAAACTTAGTGAGTGCATGGAGCCAGTGACCTGTTACTTCCAAAATTATTGCATTACACAATATCTGTTAATCTGTGCTATATATGTCGGAAGATACCTCAAAACATATCGCCCGAGGAAATTCAGACTTAAGAAGATTCAACGAACTGCGTACTTATTCCATGTGCACTTGTTTTACCCATGAAAGAGACGCCGATTCCTCACTTAGAGTTGACGCCACGTTTGTATGTCATTTACACAACACAGGTAAAACAATTTCTCGAATAGTAAAAAAGAATTCATGTTTCGCCAGTAAAATATGGCTTATGACCCCACTTTGGAACGAGTTCTATGAGTTTTCCAGTGAGGGAACCCTGAGTAATTCTTTGTGGAACAAATTGAATGGCACTTTTTTCAGCATCCCTAATATTTTTCGTTGCTTGAGAGACATTTGGAGAATTAATTTCCCTTTTATTCATCAGATCTGTTTAGCGAATTGGAACTGTGACAATCTAACAAAACTAAGGTTTAATCCCAGGAACGGGAATTCCCGGGATCTCGATTCCGAAAGTCAGTCACTATACACGAGAAATCTATAGCACGGCACCGGGAATCATGCATGGCACTGTTTGCGTGTTGAACTGAAGTTTTACAAATTAAAAAAACTGTCCCAACACAACTTTGTTGTAAGATTTCGTCAGCACTTCCACGCCTGAACATTTTACAATCTGGCTTCCTGAAGAACCTCTTTCACCAAATCACTGTAGCTCTCGATCATTTCCCTTCAACAGCGAGACTTTCAGTCGCTTCAAAGTTCAAACTCGTCTTCATTTTCAGAATCACTGGTATCACTCATTATTCACTACCCCCTTTAACACCAACTCCTTCTTCACTATCGTCACCATGTCTCCTCAGCTTTAAGCAGAGGAGACTGGTGAGGGCGGTGAAAAGGGAGTTGAAGCCAGAAGGCAGTGGTGATAAAACTAGCGATTCTCAAAATGAAGAAGAGTTGGAAGAGGGTTTGGGTTTCTACACTTCTCTTAGTAAAAGAACTTTTCCGTATGGAGATGGCAGACTGCCAATAAAATATGTTTATTTTCAAAAAAATAATGCATCTTGTTACTCTCGTATATTTACTTGATATTATCCGGGACATTTCCCGGTTCCAGGTTCTGAGTGTAATTTCATTCCCGTTCCCGCTACTATAGAAAATCGGGAATATTTTAAACCCTAAACAAAACATCATTTTTCCCACTTTTAGTGAACCTTATAGAATTTCCGATTTCACGAAAAGTTGATTGAAAGCATTTTAATCTACCCGATAAACCCTTCATAAGCATATCACAAATAGCATTTATGCTATAGAAGTTATTGAAAGATCCTAATTAGATGCGATCCGTGGACGTTGCTTTAATCATACAAAGGAAATAAATCTTAAGAGTCCGCCAATCCATTTTTGTTACACGCCTGTTCTTTGAAATCCCCATCTACAACAACACTAAACCAAGCGGAGAATGCAAATCCTTTCTGCATACATGTGCGGAACGGAAACCGTTGACGGACCATTTTTAAATAGAAGCGAAATGTCACTGGAATTTTCTACAATTCGTGCACCGCAATTACAATTCGAATCGCTGGAGATAGCTAAAAATCGTCCTCTGATTTCCAGTGTGTTCTACAGTACGTGGAGAGTGGATTGTAAATAAATCACCCGGGGAGTGGAGTTACCACCCAAAGTATCACTTTAAATTTCTGTACATGTGGACAAAAAAAAACACAAGCAATGTTTCAGCCAATGGACCTCCGGGTATAACCCGGAGGTCCATTGGCTGGAACTTTGCTTGTGATCGTTATGCTTTGCAACAAATTTGCAATTATTGCTTGGGTGGAATCTCCACTCAGCGGGTGATTCAGTGATAATACACTCTCCACGTACTGTATGTGCCAGTAGGCACATAGACCACAATGGAGCTCAGTGGACGAAATAGTAACACAAGATGTCCTTCCGCTCTCGTGATATCCTTGGCCAAAGCAATCGAGTGTGATAATTCTTAACCCATTCAAACGTATGTGCGGTTCTGTATATTTATCATCAATGTCCCGTGTATAGACCTCTTATAATGAGACAAAATGGGACGCAATTATGTTTGAATCGGTCTTGCTAGTTCAAAGGATAATATACCGTATAGGTCTGATCATGCACCTGTCGTCTCAAATTCCCTGAAATTCATTAAACAAAATCAGAGATCTTGGTTTCTAGTGCTATAGACTTCTGTGTATCGTGACCGGTTTCGGAATCGGGAACCCGGGAATTCCCGTTCGGTGGATCACAATATCCTACTCATCCTTCTTTAAGCGCAAAGACGGACGTCTCTGATAAAAAAGAATTATGACACTTGCATATCTATTTAGAATGCAGGGATGAAACAGTAAAATCCAAAATAGACATGTTAAATACACAGGTACACATTCTGTGAGATTAAAATGTGTAGGGAAAGATTCTGCTATCAAAGGTAAAGTGGACGGTGGGGGAGAAAGACCAACCAAATATTTTTTTTTGTATTTTAGAAAAAATACAATATTTGGAAAACTCATTCCAAGGCTGATCAGAGAGGACAGGTCAACCGATATTAAAGAAATCATAAGTGAATAAAAATAATTTTATGAACGATTTTACTCTACAAAAGCTCAAAATAGACTCTGAGTTGGATAAATTATATTTGGAAACAGAAAACCCCTTTCTTACACGCCTGTTCTATGAAATCTCCAGATACAGGAACACAAAGCCATGCGGAAAATGAAAATCCTTTCGGCACACATGTGCGGAACGGAAATCGTTGACGAACTATTTTATGGTATCGCGGAACTAAATATTGAAATTAGAGTGAACCGCCTTAAAATGTTGCACTCGGAAATGATGCAATCTCTAAAAATAAACAGCCTTGGGAAAATCCATTGTCTCAATAAACGTTTGAAACATTTTATTGACACCTTGCATTATTGTTGAATATTCCTGATAAAAAAGAGGGCGATTTGATTACTTTTGGACCTAAAAAATACAATTTACTTTTTTGTGTTTTTGTAGGGAATTCCCTGAAAAATATGTGCACGTGACCGGTACTTCCCTTTCTGTCAGTTTTTCTCTCTTATTTGTTGCATGACCCCCCGTTTTCAGATCAGAAACAATTGTCTGAAGGGCTATACTTGACAGAGATATTTGAATGCCAAAATTAAAGTGATGCGATCATATTTTTTTCCGCCTGAACGTTATAATGGTCGCCTATGGGAAAATATTTAGTTCTGTGATACCTTATGAACATGCGAAATTTCACTGGAATTTTCTACAAATCGTGCACCGCAATTACAATTTCAATTGCAACCGATAGGTAAAAATCGTCCCCTGAGTTCCAATGTGCTCTATGTGCCAGTAGGCACATAGAGCACATTGGAACTCAGGGGACGAAATTGTAACAAGCCCCCCCCACCTCGCAATTTTGGTTGACGATAAAATGTGTTCTTTTTATATATTGATAGCTGTCAAGTGAATTGCTGAGTGTGCTTCTAATAACTGTTTTTTTTTATAGACGTGGTATCGTGTAATAAAGTCAGTACGACACGCGTGTGTGAATGGGTTAATCGATATGGCACTTGTGTCATCGCGGAAGGATAGCACGTAAGAGAACTAAGTGGCTTGCGGCCTCTCGTTCTATCCTTCCGCGCTGGCACTAATGCCACATCGATTAACGCATTCACACACGTGTGTCGTTCTATCCTTCCGCGCTGGCACTAATGCCACATCGATCAACGCATCCACACACGCGTGTCGTTCTATGTATTTCTCTGTTAATTAGATGAGGAAGATAACCATTCATTAGAAGGTACCCTGTCCCCGGCATAATGCTTAAGTAACATGACGAAGAACAAATCCCCGTCTCAGATGGTTTCACGTCTGAATTTTATAAGTTTTTTTTTGGAAAGAGCTTGGACAATTTTTAGTCAGTTTCTTGAATTTGGGGTTCCAGAGTAATTTCGTCTCTTTCACATAAAGACAAGGCATCATCACTTGTATTCCGAAAGAAGGAAAATCGAAGCTATATGCAAAGACCTGGAGACCAATTTCTCAATTTCAAAATTGAACATTGACCATCAACAGAAAAGATACTTTCCTGGAGAAGACATTAATTCTGAAGTACCTGTCTTATTCATTCCAGAAATATATTTTTCCTTGCCGTAAAAAGGCTTTGTACCTACTTTTCGTGTTTTGGGGGAAAGTCTTGGGCATCAAAAACATATTGAGCTGTTCAAAAAGTGGCGTTCTAATTTGTTATAAGAGATTGAAACGAGGAGCGCGGTGGCTCAGTAGTAGACCGTTGGACTTCTATTCTAGAGGTCCCGAGTTCGATCCCCGCCCGGGACGATCCGCGTTGTGTCCCTGGCCGGGGCACTTTATCCCGGTTGCCTACATGGGGGCACGATGACGCCGTGTACTAAGGCGTACTGCACGTCGATGGTGCACATGTCTTCAACCGTTGTAACCCTGCTTGATCGGAGCTTGAACAGAGTTAGAATATCGAGGAGCTGACAGTTGCTCGCCCATGCTTGGTGGTTCTCTCCGGGTACTCCGTCTTCCTCCACCCGTAAAACTGTCACGGTCACGATTAGCCTTTGTGCATAAGCATGTAACCTTAAACACCAATAAATAAATATAAGTATCTGAGACCAAATAGATCCAAACCAAACCGGTCGACATTGTCCAGTGGATAGAATCATGGTGCACTGATTATTATAATTAGGGCTGTCACGATTTTTCATTTTAAGAATCGATTAATCGTCGCAAATAATCAATTAATCGTACCTAGATGACCCCCACCCCCTCTCCCTCTCTTTGAAGTCGATAAAAATGAAGTTCAAGTCAGCTGACCTACCTCAAGTAAACAACGAAGAAGATCAACTTTTAGGGACATTCAAAGCTTTGATGTTCTGAACTTTTGAACCGTCAGTGTAATAATCAATATCGGTCGACAGTTGCGAACTTCGCAACTGCTGACCGGTCTTGATTATTACACTGACGGTTCAAAAATTCAGAACATCAAAGCTTTGATAAATGTACATGGAAGACAAATGCTTCCAACGGCTTCTTGGGGTTTAACATCGATGTTCTTAACTCTTTACCTTTAGAAACAATAGTTTTTTCATCAAATTTTCTTTTAATCATTAAACATCTAAAACGGGATACAATTTACCGATTATTCGACAACGAAAAATACTAATCGATTTCGCCGTGACCGATCAACAATCGATTAATCGTGACAGCCCTAATTATAATCCCTGATGGGTACGGATGTGGGATGGGAAAATCTCACCCTCGGGACAAGATATTTGGCTGCTTGCCGAGTGTCTGGACCAAATATCTTGTCCCGACGGTGAGATGATTTTCCCATCCCACACCCGTACCCATCAGGGATTATTTTTATCCCTCCACAATACAGCGGTTACGTTAGCCAGAGGTAATCGGCGGTCACATGCTGATATAATCAACTCATTTGGTATTCGTTGTTTTGAAAAACTAATGACACCATTGGAAAGAGCATGCAAAAGTTATGTATATACCAAAGGTATATACCACGAAATCAATTAGGAACGGTGGCATCTTGGGGTCTAAAGAGTTTCAGAGCATCAAACTTTGATCACACGACATTCTGATGACGTCAATATGAATTAGTTGGTAGCAAAAACCGGATACAATATGCGTAACATCATAATAACGTTATAAATGTATAACGTCACGTTTGTGGGGTGGGATACATCTGTCTCTCCCTACTATCTCACCCTGGACAGACGTATGTTACACACGCAGCGGAGGGGGGGGGGGGCGGGGGGAGGAGATGTTCTTCTGTGTTACATATAGAATCCAGTCAGTTTGTTTCTTTCGTATATTATGTTTACTAGTGCTAACTGAGAACCATCCCTGGCTACTAAAAGATTCAGGAACGAAGTACTCAAATTTCAGGAGGCACATCTTTATGGAGCAGTGAGTTGTTGTCACATATCGACAGTCTAAAATCTAGAGTTTAGAAACAATGGGTTAATGTAGATACTTTGCTAATAACGGACTGGTTTTATTAATGAATAAATGAATTAACGCCAACACTGTTTTATACATAATTATTATGCTTAAGTCCAGTGAATGAATTTATTATTTTGGGCAAAGAGTTTTAGTCTCAGTTGTTTCGGACGTGAAATCCTCGGCGCAGTTAAAACTAGAAGTCCTGTCATGAAAGGAGTACAAATAGCACGCCGATCTGCGCGTTAATCTACGCGTTATGACCATAGTAAGGCTATCAAATTCTGTACATATGGCCTATGCACAAGCAATGTTTCAGCCAATGGACCTCCGGGTAACCCGGAGGTCCATTGGCAGAAACATTGTCTGTGTTTGCTATGAGTAACAAGGAGAACCTGTCGTGCTTTAGATGCCATGCGATATAACAATTGCGCGCAATTCCTACGCACAATTAAGCCTAGATAAGCGCACAGTTCGTGACAGGACTTCTAGTTTTAACTGTATGAAATTTCTTCGTGACCAGTTACCCGGTCATCCCTTTAACATCATTCTGGTAAAGTTCAGCATTCAGTCAAATTCAACATGACATTTGTGACAAATAAAATGAATCCTAATAAAACGCAATACTTACATTTATAGATGTTGAAGTATGAAGTAGAGGTCGCGTTTTGTTTATGAACGTCTGAGTGCGTATTTCCGAAGCAATAATGATTTTGTTTTTATTATAAAGCAATATATATAGGTCATATTGCCTTGAGGACATTAATCATGAATTGTCTGAAGTTAAAGGCGTTCACAATAAAATTGAAAATGAAGACTTAAGGACAAGATAGATATCTGATGACATCGGCACATAGTTTTGGGCGATTAATTGAAACACGCACGTGCGCTCCGTTTGCGCACACGGCAACACATAGATGCACATCCTCACACAGCACACACGGCAACACACAGTTGCACAACCTCATACACGGGCACGCTATCTGACTCGCAGCAGCTCACTTACCCTAACACCCACTCATACCCCACACTCGACACACATCCTCGGCTTTCACAAATTCACACGCACCCTCACACAGTGACACTCACGCATACATTAATCCATAAGCCCACACATACCCCCCACACATCAGTGACAAGCTCGGACGTGACGAAAATATCGAATTTATGACTCAATGAATGTTACACGATTACAATACATGGCCTCGAGCAGATTGAGAATCCAAAACGGATTTGAAAACCGTAGTCAGCCAATCACTGATTTTCAGACAGTGTTTTCGGGGTTATAGTTTCGTGTGAAAAGCGCCCACTCCACCATCAAATATAATATGAAATATCCCCAGTAGGTAAGTGTTTGGACTTCCTGAATGCAAATGGCAGATCAGATTCCTGATAGCGCAGAAATGTAACTTGACTATAATACTCAACGTATTCCTTTGCCGCCCCAGGGATCTGACAGCCGTTTCCTATTAGAAGTTCCTTATTGGACATTCGTTATCAACTGATAAAATCGGTTGATAACGTATGTCGAATAAGGAACTGGGAATAAGTAATGGTTGTCACGTCCATGGCCGCCCCTAATTGTTCGCCCTTTTCAAATGGCTGCGATTTGTTCGACTGTTTTTGGAATAGAAAATGTTTTAGAGGGAAAATATGAAATAGATAAATTCCTCCATTGTCTGTAGGAATTGTTCTGTAACTCATATACAGACTGCGCTGGGTCTTTTTCCCAATAGCATTTTGTTTTCTTGTGACTTTTTCTTTCCTAAAAATGGAGTCATTGAATCCTATCATTATACCCGACATTGCTATTATAAAATGTGGCTATTCATCTCTCAATAACGGAGCAGGTTTCTTGTGGGCACCCTCAGTACAATTTCGATCACGCTGTGCGTATGCCTTCCTAACAATAGCAGCAATGATCTGGATTAAGTTACTCATCCTCGTATCGGAAGACATGGAACTTAATCAAGGGCCTGACTCGCCCCAGGGAAGCTATACAAGTAGCCACAACGATAGCAGTATAAGTATCTACGGCAAGTTAGACATACTGCGGACCAAAATGCCCTCAAATGACATCTTTGTATTCACTGAGACGTGGCTAAACAACGATACTGATTCGCAATTCAAGGATTCTAAAAACCTTATCGGAAAAAACAGGACCGATCGGGGTGGGGTATAGCCATTTATGTGAGGTACGGTCAGTGGTACACATCTGGGGATGGCCTAATATGTCGTGATACTGAAAGTATTTGGCCTGAACTCTCCAACGGACGAGATAAGTGTTTGCTGGGAGCATTTTACAGACCCCCGAATGCGCTACAAGATATATGGGAAAATATTGAACTGTCACTTGATTCGCGCTATCAGTACCCAACTGCCCAATATTATCCTTACTGGTGACTTTAACGAAGACCAGTTACGTTATAATAGACAACACATTTACAGTATTTCGCAGTCCTACAGCCCCAGTGAAATAATTTCCCTGCCAACACATTTCACAGAAAAGTCATCTTCATTACTTGACCTTTTCATTATAAGTAATAAGTCAATGGTCAAAGCTGCTGGAGTAGGAGATCCTTACTTTGCCGATTTAATTAGGTATCACTGTCCAGTATTCCGCACACTTATTTGAGTGCAGCTCAAGCCCTTACTAATTCGTTTACCCGCCGTATCTGGCAGTACGATAAGGGCGATTATACAGGTATGAGCAATGAGCTTTGCAGAATTGAGTGGAAAGAAATCGGTGACTCAAACAAGGCAGGTGAACTCTGTGCTGAACTTGGAAAAAAAACCTGAACGCATTATCGTACAAAGGCCATACTTAACAAAACTATTGTGCCCCGACCCCATGCGCCCCAGATGGATGAATGGGAAAATTAGACTCCTTATTAAACAGCGTCGTCACCTGCATACAAAAGCTACAAAACGTAATACTTAATTTGCCTGAACCGCCTACAGGGTGAAACGGAACGAACTCATCAGTGCCGTGCGAGACGCTAAAAAGGAATGCTCCCTTAAAATTCAAGGTATATTAGGTTGGAGTGGCACCCATCAGCAACTCTGGTGGAAAACTCTTATTCAGATGATCAATTCTAAGTCGGATCACCAAATACCAGCTGTATCTTAAAATGACGTTATCCTAACGACAGACATTGATAAAGATTTCAATGAATAATTTTGCTCAATATCAAATGTAGATGACACGTCACGTCATGTGCCCAGTGCTCCATTTAATTCAAATAAATCAAAACTAAATACTATCCATATATCTCCCGATGACGTGTGAAGGGCAATTAAATGTCTAAAGATAAATAAGGCCATGAGTCCTGATGGAATTAGTCCTTATATACTAAAATATTGTTGTTCACCCTCAGAAGAACCAGTATCCATCATATTCAACAAATACCATGTGAATCGTACTTTTCATATGAATGGAAACGCGCCAATGCTTCTTCGATATACAAATCGAAGGATGAGAGAATCGTTTCAAACTATCAACCAATCTCAGTCTTGAGCTGTACTGGAAAAGTATTTGAAAAAATGAATGTATCTTTAAAAATAATATTCGCCTTCTTAGAATCAAACAACCTCCTGTCAAAAGTCCAGTCAGGTTTCATTCCCAAATATCCCACAGTGTACCAGTTGACACTCATCTATGATACCATCACTCAGGCACTAGATGATAACAAAACAATCCATTTTGTCTTTGCCGATATTAGTAAGGCATTTGATAAAGTCTGGCACAAAGGTTTGTTGATCAAATTGGAAAAGATAGGAATTACTGGCCCTTCGTGGTTCAAATCCTATCTCGATCAAAGAAAGCAAAGAGTTGTAATTGGCTCAAAAACCTCCAGACGGAGACTCGTATCTAGGCGTCCCCCAAGGTTCAATACTCGGTCCTCCACTGTTTTTGATATACATAAACGACATTGTCGATGGAATTGGATGCGACATGCGCTTGTTTGAAGAGGACACTTCGCTGTCAATAATTGTTTAGAATCCAACCGAGGCTGAGAGATGATGTTATCCGATATATTCAAAATTGTCGATGGAATTGGATGCGACATGCGCTTGTTTGAAGGGGACACTTCGCTGTCAATAATTGTTTAGAATCCAACCGAAGCTGCGAGATGATGTTATCCGATATATTCAAAATAGAAAATTGGTCTCAACAATGGCTTGTTACTTTTAATGCACCTAAAAAGTAAAAATGATAGTATCAAGGCGAATAAACCAAACATCGCACCCATCTTTGGAATTCTTTTGAAAAAATTATAGAAAAGGTTTTTTACCCTTAAACTAGAGCTGTAGGTTTTCAAATTTGTTGTTCGGTTTCGGTTTTGGTTTTTCAGGTGGAGTAAAACCTCGGTTCGGTTCGGTTTTCGGTTTGTTCATGAGGCCAAGAAAAATTCAATAAAACTCATTCTTATGTCCGGAATCATAACTGAATGGTAGTGAAATTGAGTGAAACTCAATGAATGCCCGAAATAAGCTATATAATACATGAAGAATCAGGAAGGCCAATATAATAATTACCTAAATATACAGAACTTTTATTGTGCTTGGCCATTTTTCAAGGTCTGACACCTACACGCAACTTGAGGAAAGCTGCAAACACAACTAAACTGAAATGTCGGAAATTCACAGAATGTAGCCTTCCCAGAGTAGTGAGAGTACCCAGACACCGCCATTGGCTACATTCTGTGAATTTCTGCAGTAAAAGAGTATTTAATAAAAAAACGAAAAACCTTAGATTACGGGATGTCGACGGTTTCGGTTTCGGTTTTTAAAAAAAAATAAAAACCTCGGTTCGGTTTCGGTTAACCTACAGCTCTACCTTAAACACCTTGGCTTGACGCTTAACAGTCAAGGTACATGGGGTGATCACATTGGTGCGATAGTTCAGAAGGGTTGGAATCGTCTCAATCTACTTCGCAGGTTTAACCCTTTAAACTCTGGTGATATCTTCCATGCCATTTCAATAGCAGCAATTAGAAGAGTCCATATTCATTATTTGGGGTAGACCAATCATATTTTCAACGTTTAGCCTCGGGGCTTACCCAACACTGTTACTGAACATTCATCCTGTTTAACCCTTTACCCAACGCAGATGATATAAAAATTTATTATTTTAAGTATCATTTTTTAAAATTTTTCAAAAAATGTCAACAAAACCATATCATGTGACCCCTCGTTGGAACGAGCTCGACGAGCTCGTTCCAACGAGGGGTCACATGATATGGGTTTGTTGAATTTTTTTGAAAAATATTTTTTCAACTGCTGAATTTGCATATTACGCGGGCGGATACGGGCGATTCGTTGGGTAAAGGGTGAATGACGTTATGACGTATCATGTTTCTGATCGGGAAAGTGGCCGCTCGTGTTCAAAGGGTTAAATTTAAATTAAACAAGAAATCTCTGCAACAAGTTTACTTTTCCTTCGTGAGACCTGTCCAAGGGTACGCTTCGCCGATCTGGGATAACTGTACGCTTGTCGAAGCTGACGAACTTGAAAAAAATACAGGTTGAAAGCGGCCAGGATTGTCACGGGGGCAAACAAAGAGTGCAGTAAAGCTCGATTGTATATTTAAACTGGCTGGGAGACACTACACCAGAGACATCAAAAACACAAACTTATTCAATTTCACAAAATGTATCACAAATATTTACCGAGCTATCTCTAATTTGAAACCACGACACGTGCACGTATCTCAGAGTTATTATTTGAGAAACATTCAACATTTGACTAGGGCTGTCACGATTTTTCATTTTAGGAATCGATTAATCGTCGCAAATAATCGATTAATCGTACTTAGATTACCTCCACCCCCTCTCCCTCTCTTTGAAGTCGATAAAAATGAAGTTCAAGTCAGATGACCTACCTCAAGTAAACAACGAAGAGGATCAACGTTTAGGGACATTCAAAGCTTTGATGTTCTGAACTTTTGAACCGTCAGTGTAATAATCAAGACCGGTCGGCAGTTGCGAACTTCGCAACTGCCGACCGGTCTTGATTATTACACTGACGGTTCAAAAATTCAGAACATCAAAGCTTTGATGAATGTACATGGAAGATAAATGCTTCCAACGGCTTCTTGGGGTTTAACATCAATGTTCTTAACTCTTTACCTTTAGAAACAATAGTTTTTTCATCAAATTTTCTTTTAATTATTAAACATCTAAAACGGGATACAATTTACCGATTATTCGACAACGAAAAATACTAATCGATTTCGCCGTGACCGATCAACAATCGATTAATCGTGACAGCCCAAAATTGGAGCATTTATGGTGCGATTTTTCGCAATTACATGGGCCCCGGACCCTTTCTCAAAAATCGCAGAAGAATCTCTGGCCCTGTACCACCTGTTCCGGCACTGGAGTACACACGTTTTAGCATTGTTGAGCCTGGCCGTGACCTTGATCTTCGATCTTAAGTTACCCAAAACATTGGGTTTACAAAACGTCACAAGGAGCAACAGAAATTTGATGCTGATACACAAACAGTGCTGTCTCTGTTCGCTATGCTCGATCAGCGATTCTCTCCGTCTGTTTTGGAGCCAGTCCGTCCACGTACATCTAGATTCTGGTCGTTTCCCAAACGGGGGCATGACAACCGATACTTATTCCCAGTTCCTTATCCGACAGATCGGTTGATGCGAATGTCAATTAAGGAACTGTGAATAAGTAACGGTTGTCACGTCCGTTCCAAAAATAGTCCTCAATTCCAAGAAATCTGAGAAGGTAATTCCTACTAATGATAGGTGATATTTGTCAAAATTCTTGCCTTGGATTTATTTTCCCTTTTACTTTTATTTAACTAAACCACACATTGGCCCTCAGATTCATAATGTCTTATTGCAAAAACATTTTGCCCTCTCACTTTATTGTCAGCTCCGTTCAAAGTCGAGCTGTTTTTTCGTAACGTCTGTGTGCATGTCAGAAAAAAAAATGGCCGAA
This sequence comes from Pictodentalium vernedei, assembly GCA_031216915.1. NCBI lineage: Eukaryota > Metazoa > Mollusca > Scaphopoda > Dentaliida > Dentaliidae > Pictodentalium > Pictodentalium vernedei. The sequence goes on along the minus strand of CM062289.1, from coordinate 429,730,629 downwards.
GATATCAACTAAACCCCAAACAACGTTGTCTCCCTTCGCTATGCTCGATACATATCCATGAATAACGAAACTGTCGTTAAATCCCAATAAATAAATATAAATGCGGTTCCAGAAGATAGAAGCACAGATATTCCCGTTGTGCGAATCAGAGTAGAACAGACGAACAAGTATTACTGCAAACGTTTACGATACGTTATCATTTGAATTAGGTTGGTTTATGCTGAAATAATTTTACCTGATTTTTCCCCACGAACCAAGGTTGGGGGTGTTGCACCTTCAACACCACCCCCACCTTTCGGTAGCGACAGCCCTGGAACTAGCTGCAAAATTACCAGAATAGAATAGGGTATCAACCGGCCCACTTTAGGTAGACCTATGGTCGTCAATGCGAACCAGTAGGCCCGAAATTTAAGGTAAGTACGCTAGGATATTAGCCAGTGGACTTAATGGTAGTTCCACTTAACCACTACGCCGCTACGTTCAGATTTCTGAACTGTTCTCTCCCTCTCTCTCTCTTTCTACCGTCCAATCCTGTAAACATTTACACATTTACCACGATCCCCTACCCAGCACAATGACGGTGACTAGCCCTCGTTACTCGTTATGGTTCTCAGTCCATTTCTTATTTTCCATTCCAATTGTATCCTTGAAATGTGGCCCTTTGCCATCCAAGAAGGGACCGCGCTTTGAGCTATATAAAATATATTTTTGGCTTGGTATTTTACTTCAAGTGTTGTTCTGTGCACGTGTTGGGTTGGGGTGTTTCTGTAAAATATTGTGCGGTACATCGCACAGTGCATCCGAATAGAATAAGCATGATTTTTAATTGTGTAAGCCGAGAAGAAACTCCGTGCAACGAGTGTTTCCTTGTTTCTACTCAAAACAAGTCCTTGCCTCCGAAAAACAATCTTTTAACCTGTGTTATCCCTCGTTGAAAGTCGTCATCTGGGGTTGCCACTCCAGTTAATGCGAATGATGTTATCAGTTCTACGAACTTGGCTGATACAGAACTCAACGCAACGAACATGGAAATCGCTTTGTTTACACCCCGCGACCTGTGACCTTGCATTGATTAAAAGCCAAGATGGCAGTCTGAAAAAAGGCTTATTTGGATGTGCTGATTAGGTGTTCTTTCATCTTCTCACACTTGTCGTCTGTCAATTAAAACCTCTCGAAGGAAAGAGTTATCGAACTTACCGACCGTGCAGATTTCTGGACTTGAATTCGAATCACACACAAGAGATACAAGATATTAAATAATATGTTGGACAACGTATAAGCGAAAACAATAAAGTGATGGCTAAATATTACCCTCCCAAATCCACCAGGGGGTGGGGGGGGGGGGCAAATGCTCTCGCCAGGATACACATCGTCACTTGAGTTCCATTCCGTTCTATCTCCCAGTTGGGAGATAGAATAGAATGAACTCAGGTGACAACATGTTTAACCCTTTACCTAACCTGAAAAGCAGACGACACTTGCAAAAATAATTCTTGAATAACTATTTTTTTCATTTTTTGTCTCAAAAACATAGGTTATGACCCCTCGTTGGAACGAGCTCGACGAGCTCGTTCCAACGAGGGGTCATAACCTATATTTTTGAGACAAAAAATGAAAAAAATAATGAAAATTAATGGGCGATTTTTGAGAATAGCGCTGGCCGGGTTTGGCCGTTACGTTAGGTAAAGGGTTAAGTAAGTCTCCTTGCTTCATACAGTAAGTGTAATAATAACAAGAATGACCACAGCAGTATTTCTACGGAGATGTGAACAGCATCATAAGGTAGAACTGTATTTTCCCCAACAATATTCAAATATTATTCTACATCTAACTGCCAGCATTATCAGAGAGTCACATACCACCAGTACCATGAATAGATTAAAAGCCAAGATGGCAGTTTCGAAAAAGACTTATTTCTGTGCAACATATTGTTTGAATCCCCTTACTTATATTCTTGATATGCACTTGATAAACATTAGGTCCGATGGGACTACCATCTCTTCCTCGCTAATGTTCACCATGACCGAGATATCTCGATCTAGACTTAGAAGTTCACTCGGTTCGTACAGAGTGTATCGAATTCCGTGATGATATTTTATGGTCAATTTATTTAGTAACTACGAGAGAGTATCCGAGCCGTTTCGTAAGATGAAGTTCTTTTATAAGAACAAATTTATAAAATTCCGATCTTGTTTTTTACACGTACGAACTTGAACCATTTATATCGTGTAATGACTTGAGAGACACCGTTCATTAGAACACGTGTTTAAATTATTTCAGAGCATAAGAAACGAGGTAAAAACTTTGACAGTAACAACGTTGATGTTGATTGATTGTGCATTATTATATTGAGATATACCAAGTGATATACACTTGATGATTGATTGTGGTTTCAGCCTCCAGCAAAGAAAAACAATCATCTTTGACACCATTAACAACGGAGGAGTACAGACAAAGATATCCTGTAATTTACGTCACATATTCCCAATATTTTTGAAGATGTACGACAAAAATATCGCCCGATCAAACCAGAACATTCTGAAGTGGTCAAACGCCGGTTTCCGGACATTACATCACATACGTACATTCCAGTAAAAAGACATGGCATTTTATGTTCTAATAAGAGTAAAATCCTCGCCCTCTGATTGGATGAGAGCTGGCGTAGTTTCTTTTATGTTTACGGCTCCGGTAGCAAATATTACCCTCTGTTGTCACTACGTGAAATATTAGAAATGACGTCGCCCGTTTCGTAATTGCTTCCTCAATGGAGTGACTAGCAAGCCGCTTCATTTTTTCTGGATTTTTCACACGTGCAGCAGACGGTGTTCCGGATAAAGTGTTGCTTAAATTACAAACCGATTAACGATTTGAACTGAGATAGAATGAGTTTATCTGGTTTATTGACTATTTATCCAGTGCTGTCGTGGGTACACGAGAGGTTTATTTACTAAACCTGTGATCGTTAAAAGTTGCCTTGCAGAAGAGCAACTTTTAACGATCTCAAGTTTAGTAAATGAGCCTCTCGTGTTTCACAATTTAGATGTTGGGCTATGGGTAGTGTCTTATTGGAACATACACGTTATTGTGATGAGTTGACGGCAACATGGTCTGAGGTTTGCGGTTCGGAGCGTATGTTCAACCCCGACGCTTCGCGTATCGGTTGAACACAAGCTCCGAGCGCAAACCTCAGACCATGTTACCGTCAATTCATCACAATAATTTATAATGTTTAAACGTAAAATGCAGTTCAACACATTCCTCTAAATGTTTTGATGGGAAATCTGTAATGTTAATCAAATTTATAAAGAAAGAGAGTGCCATTTCAGGTTAACACAGATTCGTAGAATATGTACTTTGATCGACCGTGCCACCTCCACTTTCGGTGGAGTGTTGAGTGTTTAGTTGCTCCGGTTTGGTTGTCTGTTTTAAGGGATTGCAAACAAGTTATACAGCCTATGATTAATTTCTTTTCTTGGCACCATGGCGCAGGAGATAGCCTCATCGATGGCTGCTTCGGGGGCCTCGCTTTTCTAAAGCACTTCGCGAGTGTCAAAGTATCTTTCCCAGCTCAACGCATACTCTAAAATTTATTTATTGGCGTTTAAGGTCACACATTTCTGCACAATGTCTAATCATGACCACAACAGTTTTACGGGTGGAGAAAGCCGAAGTACCCGGAGAGAACCACCGAGCAAAGGCCAGCAACTGTCAGCTCCCCAACATACTAACTCGATCCACACAAGTTAGCATCGGTTGAAGACAAGTGCAACATCGACGTGCAGTACGCCCTAGTACACAACGCCATCGCCCCCAACGTGGGCAATGGAGGTGAAGTGTCTTGTCCAAGGACTGAACGCGATTACTGTAAGCGGGATTCGAACCGAGGACTTCTCGGTTTGCAACCTGCACCTCTACCGACTGAGCCTTAAATAAGTTGGGTTAAAAATCACCCCAAATCAACTTAGTTGAGTGAATATGCACCCAATTGGGTTCATATTCATTTAACCAAGTTGCTTTGGGTTGATTTTTAACCCAACTGATTTTAGAGTGTCCAACGCACCACATCCGATGGCTTCGTGCCATTAACTATTTCACAATGTGCTAACACCAAGGAATGTAATTTCCAACCACAGTGCACTCTTGCGAATTGCATGTTCACGCCTACGGTGCACATCATGTATTTTACAACCATGTAACCTTGACCTTTTACACTCCCGTGGTAACTCCGGGAAGTGGAGCACAATTTCTTTTTTCTGTGGTAAACAAGTTCAGTTCCACTGCATATGGGACCCGTTTGCCGGCACCTGGCGTGGAAGTCATCTAAAGTGGGCAATATAGGTATAAACGATTGGCTAAACATGACTTCATGCCTATGTTGCGTCATGATTTAGCAATGGATGCTGAAAGTGGCAATCCACACCAACAAATGGCCTTTTACCTCTTAAAACAATGGGTATTCAGATGTTACCAAGTGCTATTCCTGTACCTAATCTTTTGAAAGATGGACGCAAATCGGGAACATTGACAGTTGTGGACGTAAAATTCATTTTCACAATCAGCATACAGTGCGTGATAATTCCATTACAAGAATCGACGTCGTTCTGGTTGTCAGCTTACCCCGCTTAGTGTGAATAAAGCTTAAATGTATTTATGATTGAAAGCGATACCAACCACACAAATGAAATATCCTCTGGTGGCCGGAGGGATGCAATCCATCTCACAGGTAAGTAGGAGGGGGAGGTAGGTTGGGAAGGTAAAAAATGTTTTTTTCGGGGATACTTCAAATATTCAAATGTCCGTGAAAAATATAATTCTGACCACAGCCTCTATCTGAATCTAGACAGTAACTGATGTCAAAACGATTTTTTTCTCGAATTTAAAAAAAAAACAAAAAAACAAACTTGTATGTCATTTCCTTTATTGTCTAATGACATCATTTTTATTTCAATGTTAGAAGATTATTCTGTACTTTCGACTGGTGATTTGTAATATGTCAGGGGCTGGACGACCCATAAATGTCGGATCCCACTCTCGGCTCCTCTGAATTGACGTTATGTCACGTGACCGAGTTACGTCAGGTTAGGTTGTCACGGTTGCCCGCGTGGCCATGTTGTGATCTAAACTGTAGCGCGTATAAGAATTCCGTGTTAGAACCTCTTGGCTGCGATCTCCTGTTTGCTTTATTAAAGCTGTTTGTCTGAACATACTTGGTGTAATTTTGACAAAGGACAAAGGTCAAGCGAATGATTTCGTTCTGGTGTTAGTCGCGAGTAGTATGTCAGGCATGAATCGGCTCCTTTCCGCGGAATCTAGCTCCTGGCCTTGGATGTTGCGTTATGTCATATTAAAATAAATAGAGTTATCATGATAACCCATGGAAGCGGCCATGATGTGGCGTCATTATCATAGAAATACCTCCTGTAAGTGAGCATGCGCAGCGCGTGTTGTTAGGTTATATGTTTCCATCGTCCATTCTGTATACTGGAGGCCGCAGTCTAGGTTTCTATGATGGGTCGTGGTTGCCATGAGACCAAAAGCCCTCTAATAGGGAGGTGTGTTCGGAGGTTCCGTTTCGACGGAGTTGGAGGAAATTAAATTACTACAAACAACCCAGTTTGTCCTTAAAATTCAAGAAATAAATAATTAAATGAATAAATAATTTTAAAGCCTGGAATCCACACACGGTGCTCAATGAATGTACAATAATTGCATACATACATATACACACATACACGTACATTCTCTCAAAGATACATTGATACATGGATCACTGTTATCATTTATTGGTGCCCAACGCCACATCAGCAACCAATGCTATATCGTGGCGATAAGCGACAGAACATAAAAGAAAAAGGGTATTGAATTAAAACAAATAAAAACAAACTACAATTTTACCAAAACAAGTATGTGAGTGTGACTTGACGAGTAACGAGGCAATCCTCACTGACTCAGTCACACTCACGCGTCTGGTAATGTCAGTTTATGACCAAAATTAAATGGCCACTGAAGGAAATGCCTTTCGAAAAAGGTAGGTTTTAGTACCAGACTTGAATGATTCAAGTGATTTATTATTTTTATGTCGATTGGAAGAGAATTCCAAAGCCTTGGGCCAGCAACCGCAAAGGCCCTATCACCAGCACTAGTAAATTTAGAAACGGGCTGAACCAGATTGAGTTGACCTGATGACCTATGAGACCTGGGTGGTTTGTGGTTGGTAAGCGAATCGGACAGGTAGGATGCTGCAGATCCCGAGATACACTTAAACACCAAATAGAAAATTTAAAATTGAATTCTTTGCTCAGAGAATACTGGTGTTATTTGGCAGTACTTTTGAGTTCTGGTTATGATCCGTGCAGCACAATTTTGGATGTGTTGTAGCTTTTCAAGGATAGATGTTTTAAAGCCAATCAGAAGAGAGTTGCAGTAGTCGAGAAGCTGCTGGTAAAAAAGGCGTGGACAAGCTGTTGTGACGTCTGCGTATCAATGAAGGGTCGACTTTTGCTAATATTTCTAAGATGAAACAATGCGCTGCGAGAGACATGTTTGATATGTTCATCAGCGGCCAAATTTTCTTCCATGAAATAACTTAAGTTTCAAACACGGCTACTGGGTTTTATCGCAGAACCTCCAATATTGAGGGACAGTTTGAACATTTTTGAAAGTTGATGAGGTAGACCTATATATATTACTTCTGTCTTGTCATCGTTCAGTTTAAGAAGGTTTTTAGTCATCCGTGCCTTGATGTCTGAAATACAAAGTTCAATCTTACTGCATGCTTCAGGCTCAAAGGCGTGAGTAAAACTAATATACAGCTTTGTGTCATCTGCGTAGGAATGAAAGTCAAGGCCATGGCTTCGGATAATGTCACCGAGAGGTAAGACATAGACAGTGTACAGTAGGGGACCCAACATCGATCCTTGAAGGACGCCAAAACGTAGTGTGACCTTGTCTGACGACTCACTGCCGATAAGGACACTCTGTGTGCGACCATTAAGGTACGACGAAAACCAATTAAGTGCTCAGTCAGTAAGGCCTATTCTTACTGCCAGTCTTTCAATAAGTATTTTATGGTCTATGGTGTCAAAAGCGGCGCTTAACCCTTTACCCAACGTAACGGCCAAAACCGGCCAGCGCTATGCTCATTCTCAAAAATCGCCAATTAATTTTCATTATTTTTTCATTTTGTGTCTCAAAAACATAGGCTATGACCCCTCGTTGGAACGAGCTCGTCGAGCTCGTTCCAACGAGGGGTCATAACCTATGTTTTTGAGACAAAAAATGAAAAAAATTAGTTATTCAAGATTTTTTTTTTGCAAGTGTCGTCTGCATTTCATGTTAGGTAAAGGGTTAAATCCAACAAAACAAGACATGTAAGGTTGTGGCTGTCCGTGGATAGCGCATAGTCCTATAGGGTCCTAAATAGTGCGGATTTGTATTCGGAGGATATGTTTGATTGAACAAAACTAGATCTTTTACCACAAACAACCAGACAATCACCACAGATCTAAAAAAAAAATGATAACAAATCACAGAAACGGACTTGGCGAAGAACCCTTCTTGGGCTTATAACAGTAACATGTAGTGTTTAAGGACTGTACCTGCTTTCCCTGTATGTGTGAATGAAGGTCCAGAGGATATATTTCAGTAATCTTATCCTCATCTGGGTATTGAAAGAGCACGTCCCATGGCACCTCACTTCAACCACCCCAATCATAACAACCACTGACCTCCGAAACCCCATCTTAATCATATGAGGCCATAAGGGCCATGAAAGAATCTCTCAATGAGGTATTATTGCTCAATTCCTCGCCTGGGTGTTGAACTGCCACATTCCGGCGATGACACCCCACTTCCAGCAACCGTATCTAACAAATGACTAGCCTTCGGTACCCCTTTTATCGTATGAGGCTATGCGAGCCATTAGAAAATCCCGAAGTGGGGTATAATTTATCATTTCTCATATCCTCATCTGGGTATTGAACTGCCGCGTTCGGTGGCATCCCACTTTGGAATCCTTTTAATTGTCTGTCTATGATTGTAGAATCTCTTTTGTCGTATGAGATCATGGAGGCATGAGGAAATTCCTAATAAGGAATTTTCTCATGGCGCGCGTATCCTCATTTCGGTATTTGGAGACTGAAGACAGTAGTGATTTGAGAACTAGTGCACTCTAAAATCAGTTGGGTTAAAAAATAACCCAAATCGACTGGGTTGAGTGAATATGAACCCAATTGGGTTCATATTCACTCAACCCAGTCGATTTGGGTTAATTTTTAACCCAACTGATTTTAGAGTGTGGGGACTAGTGGAGAATATCTTTTAGAGGATACCATTTGGTGGATACCTTTTCAAGGATAGTTTTTGTTCCAAATACGTATTAGTTCCCTGCCTCCTTGACCACCCTCTGACCTTCCTAGATCCAAGGCCACTAATGGTAACTTGTCTGTAGTCAATATCAGCTATCTTACGATCAGCTTCCACTGTAGACTCTTCGCCGAAAGACAGCTTCGCCGAGGTGAACAGTTCGCTGAGAATGAAATCCGATGTAAATTATAATACGCCAAGGAAAAAAAGAAATTGTTGTTTTTAAACTTTTAAATGAAGTTTAAAGATCATTTTGAACTTAGCAAATAAGAGAAGATAGAAAATAAAATTATGTTGAAAATGTTCATGATTTCTACACGGAATCCAACTTTATGGAGTCGGCTAGGAATCCCACTTACGGGATGCCTTACATATATATAGCCTGTCTTTAGATGTTTTACATTGAACTCTGTATGAAATAGTACATAATGTGGTAGATGAAGCAATCTGATTGAACCTTGATCGATAGTACAGTCGAGACAGAGATAGGTATAGCTTGGAAGTAGTGTTATAAATCAATAGTAATGGTTGAGACACGAGACAGAATAACGGTAATCAATAGTAATGGTACAAGACCGCAATGGTACAAGACTGCAAGGATAGTAGATTATAGTACTGGACGACTACAAAAGAGGCAAATCATAGGACAGACAGTTGTAGATAAGATGGAAGCCGTCGGTAAGACTGCCTGTATAAGAGCTAGAAGCCATATAGGAGCCCCGTCATAGGTATCCTGAAATACCGAGATGAGGCTAAAAGGGATGGTAAATTAGACCTCATTGAGTGAATTTCTCATGGCCCTCGTGGCCTCATTTCAGAAAAAGGGGTGCCGAAGGCCGGACGTTTTCCAAAAAGGGATGCTAAAATTGGGGTGCCACGGGACGTGGCCGTTAAATACCGAGATGAGGCTAAGAGATATGGTAAATTAGACCTCATTGATGGCTTTTGTGATGATCCTCAAGGCCTCATACGACAAAAAGGGATTCTCCAAAAATAGCTTAACATTTGTTAGATCCTCACATGAGTATATGGTGAGGCTCGAGGTTAGCTTCATGGCCTGCATGTACACATTTGGGCCCTACACATACTTTTATAATTTGAATAATGGTTAGAAACTCCTCTTATAAACTCAAAAAGGTAGAAGCAGATGATTCTGAGTAATGACTCTTATACAAAGGAACGTGCCTTTTATTGGGGGAGAAAGCCATTTGTGGGTAATCGGTGGGGGGGGGGGGGGGGGGTGCTCTCGGTAGTATATCACTACGTGCTACGTGCTACTATTATATGCCCAATCTGGGGTTTCATGTCATATAAAAGTCGTTTTGGGTGATTTGAAGGGATCGTTGGGTTTATTTGAGTAATTCTACGAATCGGGAAATTACTGTTGTACAAAGGAACATACCCACCGAACATACCCCTGTCTTGTTGTGAGCCTTTGGGTAACATAGCAACCACATGCTACCAGAGAAACCAAGATGGCGGTTTCCAGTATACAAAATGACCGACGGAAACACGTATCACCCTACAACACGCGCTGTGCATGCGTACTAACACCACGTATCACTATGTGATGACGTCACAAGGTGGCCGCCCACGCTGGCTACCATGACAACCAAACATGACATCACTAGGTCACATGACTATGACGTCACTTCCCTCTCCGACTCTCCATCCGGTCAATGAGGCACGATCTCCACGTCTCCTACTGCTGCTGGTTTTGAACTATGTGGGCTCTTAGGTTTCTGGTGATAAAGTGAATCAGGAGCATGTTCTGGATTAATTCTGTGCAGTTCGATTTGATGTATGCGATATTGTTTTGTTTTTTCGAGCCAATGAAGTTCATTTTAGTTCGCCGTAATCTTCCATGTTGCATGCGTCTACAAGTTTAGTGAAGTCGTGCCATGGCATGTTGGATTGGTCAGACCTGATTTGTAGATTCAGGTCCAGATTGGCTGGCTTACATCCCATCTACTTCCTCTCCTCCTCCCTGCGTTTCGACCTCTTAGGTGAATGGGTGCGGATTGGCGAAGGTGGGGTAGGTGGTGGATATGGTTTGACGGTTGTTTCCCTCTCCTCTTGTTTCTCTGCCTCGGCTCTTCTCTTTTCCAGTCATGCTTCCACCCCCCCTGGCATCCCGGCGTCTGTTTGATGGTGTCTTTCTCTTCTTTTTCTCTTTATGTGGGCCCTTTTCAGGCTTTCAGACATGGTGCCTTGGTCCTTCCTCGCGAAAGGTCACGACCACAACCATTGAAAGGTCCTTACTTAAATTTGATGGTTAGCTGAACGAAGCCATGCATCAACGTGGACAGTTCAGTGACTTCGGTCAGGAAGGAGTCATTCGCCAGAGATATATTCGACCAGCTTCAGCGTTAAAAAGGTTTTAATTGGTCAAGTGGTATACCATCGTAAAGGCTTAATGTCTTAATTGTCGGATGGCATCAATATCTCGACTACAAATTCCACGCGTTCTGTTTTTCTGTGAGTTTGAATAAGGCAGGTAGATATCTTTCAAGCCACCGAGTTCAGTTCCCTGTCCCTCTTTTAATACTTAGTCATTGGAAAACACATAATTTGTCGAAAAACATTCAAATACACTATTTTTCATGATCTTTAGCACATGTCGAACACCTGTGATGATAAACACACATGAAGAATATGTCTATTTGTATTTAAGGTGCTAAATAAGTAAGGGGAATTTGTTTACTTTCAAATTCCTACATCTGATATTCCATAAATTCAAATTAAATATACAAAAATTATACTTCAAAATGAAATTTCGATGTGCCCTATATGTATTTTAATGTGTTTTAAAAAAAAATGTCGATTTACTATATTTATTTTTTCAAGTATTTCCATTGTTATGTGCTATATAAATAAATATAAAAAAATACGTGAAAAAAACCTCAGAGTTGTTTTTTTTTTTCTCTCGCCCAACCTCGATTTCTCTGGCGGACGAATTGGGTAAAATTGTAGCGGACGATTTGGGTTCACTGGCTGACGATTTGGGTCAAATTGTTAGCGGACTATTTGGCTAGCGGACGGTATGGGTGTATCCGATGCAGTGAATACCGCCCAAACCGTTCCCTGGCCGAACCGTCCCCCGATATTTTACCCAAACCGTCCCCCGATATTTTACCCAAACCGTCCCCTGAGGGGCCAACCCAAACCGTCCCCAGATTTTTTTGACGCTTTGTTGTTATTTTGTAGAGGAGGCTTTGGGTGAAATATCTGGGGAATGTTGGTAAAATATCGGCTTGGGGGGGGGGGGATATCGGGGGACGGTTTGGGTAAACCCAAAGAATACCACCCAAACCGTCCCCCGATATTTTACCCAAACCGTCCCCCGATATTTTACCCAAACCGTCCCCTGAGGGGCCAACCCAAACCGTGAAATATCTGGGGAATGTTGGTAAAATATCGGCTTGGGGGGAAAATATCGGGTGACGGTTGGGTAAAATATACCCAAACAATACCACCCAAACCGTCCCCCGATATTTTACCCAAACCGTCCCCCGAGGGGCCAACCCAAACCGTGAAATATCTGGGGAATGTTGGTAAAATATCGGCTTGGGGGAAAAATATCGGGGGACGGTTTGGGTAAAAAATCGGGGGACGGTTTGGGTGAAATATCGGGGGACGGTTCGGCCAGGGGACGGTTTGGGTCAAATATAAAATTCAACTTTTTTGAGTGGGGGGGGGGGGGGGGGGCGGTTTGGGTAAAATATCGGGGGACGGTTTGGGCAAAAAATCCAGGGGACGGTTCAGCTGGGGAACGGTTTGGTTGGCTTCGGATTCAGTACCTTGTCCCTCTTTTAATGCTTAATCATTGGAAAATACATAATTTGTTTTAAAAAAATCCCTTCAAATACGCCATTTTCATGATCTTTGGCACATGTCGATGAACCGAGTGACTGATTGCGGAAAGCGTTTCACTCCAGAAAGAATTCAAATTTCATTTTCGCTCCGGAGTTGGTGGCTCCGGAATAGATTTACATGGGATGTTCTACCTATATCCCGAAAAAGAAAGCAGACGATTCTTAAGAAATGGCAACTTTCGGCAACTGGCAAAACGAACTTCAAAAATTGATTGACAGACCAGGAACTTTCCTTTTAGATTTTAAACAATTGCAATCAGATAAAAGTCGAGTGGAGTTTATTTTAAGCAGTTCATACTACAAGTATGACTCGTCATTGATATTTTAACTGATGCGTGTTTGCGGCGGTGTTTCTAAATTCGTTACTCATTATTTATCGAAACACCGATACAACGCAGTCGTTGTATCAAACTAATGTATGAAAAATTGTCACCGAGTTTCTTAACAAAAGTCGAAAAAATAATATCGTCTTTCTTTTCACACAACAGCAAATTAACTTAAAACACTCCCACAATTAATTTCTGTCCATCATAATAAAATAAACAACTGGGGAAGTAAATTGTAATGCCTCCTAACTAGTCCTAAGTTACGGGGTCATTGCTTTTCGACCTCGAGCTTTTCAGCCCTGCGCTTTTCGGCCTACGGTACCCAACGCTTTTCGGCCTCAGGGATTATTCATGTTCTTCCAGTGACGTTTTTCCATGTTGATGGGCAAGAACATAATAAAAACGCTCGACAAGTTTCATTTTTTATTATATTTTGACATAATAATATTAATAACACTTTGGTCACTTTGACAAAATTGTTGTTACTACATTTTCGCCGGTGAGACTACTTAACGAGAACAACCAAGAACAAAAAAAAAATAATAAAGACAAAAATAAATAGTAATTGTTGGCATATAGGTACTCTATCTATGTAAAAGCTAGAAAAAAACAACTTTAGTCTGACCAAGTCTATGGTGAAAGGGGTTGTTCATTAATCCTTTGCCTTTGGCATCAAACCGAGAAGAGACTACTTGCCGAGAACAAAACAAAGTAATATATAAAGATCAAAATAACGTTTATTGTTAGCGTATAAAGCATGTAAGTACTCTACAGTATGTGGAGAGTGTATTGTAAGTAAATCACCTGGGGAGTGGAGTTACCACCCAAAGTATCACTTTAAATTTCTGTGCATGTGGACAAAAAAGCACAAGCAATGTTTCAGCCAATGGACCTCCGGGTATAACCCGGAGGTCCATTGGCTGGAACTTTGCTTGTGAATGTTATGCTTTGCAACAAAATTGGCCCTTAGTGTTGAGTATATCGAGTTATTCCACTCCGGTTTGTTTCCCTCCACCACACAGTACACAACCCCAAGGGCAATACTTTTGTTTCTCAGATTGATCCTTACCCATCCAATTTCTTTCGATACATCAGCCGAGGTGCTGACCTCTTCCAGGTCTGTGATCAACGACGGTTTTAAATCCTCTTTAATGTACATGCCTACCCCTCCACCTTTTTTTCTGGCCTTCCGTTTGCCCTACACCTATCCACACGCACCCCCTTACTTGGTCTACCCGTTCCTCATGTCTTATCCGCGTTTCGCTTAAGCCCATGACGTCAAACTCCTCTGCCTCGATCAATGTAGCAATTTCACTTACTTTCCGGTGGAGACCCTGGATGTTGCTATAACCCACTTTCAGGGTATCAAGATTCATTGACTTCCGCTTACTGGTCCCATTATTATCAAGTCCCTGTATGTTTGTATATCCTATTTTGTGTACCTGTGCTTTCCTTGGGATGCTATGCCTATTGAAGTGGATTTTTGGTCCTTTTTCCTTATCCCCCCTATCCCATTTTTTACAACTATGGTTCGTAACACATTTCCTGTGTTCATTCCCCCCTTCTCTGTTTCCCCCTCCCTTCCCTATACCAAAAAAGGCTCCACCACCTGCAACATATTTCTTCCTAAAACCTCTGTACCCCTTGGGCTAAGATGGAGACCATCCCTTCCATATAGGTCCTTTCTGCCCCAAAATGATCCCCAGTTGTCTACAAAGGGTATCCCAAGTTCCTTACAATACTCCCCCAATTCCTCATTGGCCCCAATGATCTGTGAAATATGCTCGCCCCCACCACCTAGTACTGGGAGAATCCCCGAAACCACTACCTGTGCATTCTTGGCATTCAGTTGAGTTGTTTAGTCCTTGTAAGTCTCATTAAGCTGAACTGGTTTTCTCTCCCTGATGTTGTTGGTCCCCACATGTACAACAACCACTGGGTCTGGGCCTGACCCCTTTACAAATCCATCCACTCTGTCCCTTAGGTCCTCCACCCTAGCCCCCGCAAAGCATAAATTGGTCCTGTTGACACTGTCGGGCCCACACACCACCCTAACCCTCGCACTATACCCTGCACTATACTACTCCCTGCAACCACCAACTGCCTCTTTCCTGTCCTACTGTTACCACCTCTGTTCCCACTGGACCGGCTCGCAGTCGTGCACTCCGCCACACTAACCCCCAAGCCTACCTCCACCTCTTCAGACCCCACCTGCTCCTCAGAATTCTCGAAATTACCTAACACACTGAATCTATTTTGTACACTGCACTCCACATTTTGCCCACTCTCACTACAAGCCTCCTTGTCCTCGTTTACCACCTTCCTAACCTTCCCTCTGACTCCTGCCCTGACAGACGCCACATGGTCATCGCTATCTCCCTCACTATCCGATTCTAAATGAATACGCTTTTTGGCCCCCCGACTCACACTACTAGCCTGGGGATTTGACACTCTAGCCTCTACTTCTCCCCTACCCTCAACCCGACTCATCTTCCTATTCCCAAAAGACCCACTATTCACGTCAAAAGTCCGCTTTCTACTACCCACCACCTTCCATCCCCCATCGAATGCCACCCTAATTGGGGTAACACCAGACTTTCCTGCCTTCCTCAGTTTCCCCCTCACCTCCTGCATCTCTTCCTCCAACTTTACGTAGGTCTCTAACAGCTGCATTAACTCTACGCAGATAGCGCACATCCCCAACTCCCCCAGCTCATGCCCATCCACATACACCATATCACAGTGCTTACACACAACTGACCCCCGGCCGTCCGTTGATAACTCACTAGCCCCCCCCCCCCCCCCCCCCCTGTGCTGGCCTCAACCACTGTCCCCACCTGTACACCTATACTAACTGTCTCTACACTGCTAGTCTGAACCTCCCGCGTCAAGAAACACTTACCGTCCATAGCAACCATAGCCAAAATTAAAATGAGAAACTTAAAATTTGAAAAGGCGGTCGAAAACCGATAATGACCCGCGCGAAGATAGGGAACACGCCACTTATATCCGACAGAGAAACTAAACTAAACACTAATCTAACTATCTTTTATTACAAATCACATCTATACAACACTAAACAATATATATATCAACATAAACACCTGGAAGAAAAGTATGAATAATTAAGCTAACTTTTGACAACTGAAATGACAATACTCCCTGTTGGTTCCGAGATGGAAATACATACATTATATGAGTTTCGTGATAATCTTGATAACTAAGGCCTAAACAGTTAAAAATATGTTTCTCAGGCCCTCACGCATGGACCTTTTGGCTGCCACATGCTCTCTTTTTATAAACAATGCAAAGATGAAATAATAAAAATTAAGTGGTTTATGTCTGATATTTTACACAAGTTAATAAAATTGATAAATTTGTCCCTTGAGAGCAACAAGGCTTTGCAATGCTAAAGCAAGGGCCGAAATACCCCACCACCCATGCTATTCTGTAGATTAAGAGGCCTAAAATATAAAACAAACCACAAACCAGGAACATGAACGTTTGATGGCAAAGAAATAATTACAAAATAAAAAAATAAAATAAAAAACTGCCCGCCCACATGCAAGTTTAAAAAAAAATAGCCTGAGAAACAGAAAATCTGCTTTGTGGGGCCTAAGAGAGAAAATAATACAGTATTATCAAAAACTTTCAAATATTTTTTGTAATTTTCAGAGATATTGAGTGGCTTTCAATTTACTTTGAGCTCTGTGAAAGTCTTCATAGGAAAAATGCTGAAAAGTCTGCCTTCTTCAGAACAGAAGGGAATAAATGTTTCCAAAGAAAGCAGTATGAAAAAGCTTTGGAATTGTATACAAAGGTAAGAATTATACTTTCATATTTCTCCTGAAGAACACTACGCACAAAAAGCACCCATGGAATTTGGAAACCCCAGGAAGTGAAGCTGTGCATGGCTGGAGTAATCATAATCACCTGTAATCGATTACATTTTTTTCAAGTCATGATGTGTAATCAGTAACCGTGGGTTTTTTTTATTACAAGTAATTGAAAGTAATTTATTACATTGATAAATTGACAGTAATCATGATTACTGTTATGATTACTTTTCCCTAAATTTGCTGTTTAAATGTTTTAAAAAAAATACTGCAATTTTGTCTTTTGAGAAATAAGTTGTTCCAAATATACTATGGTGTTCTGAAAAAAAAATTAGGATGGCTTGGTGGTATATAATGCTATTAATATAATAAAATGTTTTTATTTATCCATGTGAAAATGTCTGATGCATCTCACAAGGGGGAAGGGGGTGGGGGAGGGGTTCTCTGTTGTCTGACTCTTATTTTTATTCTGTTTTTTCTAAGTATGAGTCAGTGATGCATGTTGATTGTCAGAAACTACATTTGTTGGCAAGATTACTGTTATGGTCTAGTTCTAATAAGTACAATAATTTATACAAAGAGACTTCATTGATAACAGTTTCATTAAAATATACAGACATAAAGCCATAAAAGTCAATACCTAGATTATCAGGCTGTAATAAAAAAATTGTTTGTTTGCTTATTCACTACCTACAGTTAAATCTAGAAGTCCTGTCACGAGCAGTGCGCTTATCTGGGCTTAATTGTGCGTAGGAATTGCACACAATTGCCATATCGAATTACACCCAATGCACGGCAGGTTCTCCTGGTTACTCATAGCAAACACAGGCAATGTTTCTGCCTATGGACCTTTGGGTTACCCGGGGGTCCATTGGCTGAACCATTGCTTGTGCACGGGCCTTATGTACAGAATTTGATAGCCTTACTGTGGTCATAACGTGTAGATTAATGCGCAGATCGACGTGCTATTTGTGCGCATTTGATGACAGGACTTCTAGTTTTAACTGTATGGAGATGAGACGATTAATCTGTATAACACCGGCACTCGGCCGATAACCGCCCATCGGTTCACCATCGGCACTCATGGTTCAACATTGGCCCTCGCCGATTGTCTGAAACTCAGTGAAAGTGTTATGGATGATCTGTAATAAACTTTCTTCCCCTTCGTGGGACAACCAGTGGCAAGCGATAAGTATGTCACTCATCTGTTACTGATATCAAGTAAGCAATGGGTCGTGAAAGAAAAGGCAGAATATAATATTAAAGATTTTGATTGTGTAACTGTGTACCAAGTTGTTTTTTATCCATCATGTGAATACGGATGTTCTTCACTGCCCAAACTGTACTGCATTCTGCAAAATGTCGCACTATTTCTTTCAACCATGCTCATTGTCATTAAATATATAATAATGGCATTCTTTATTCCCATATTGGACAGATAATTCCTCCATATTAGTAATCCATGTTAACTGTGAAAGGTTTGGATGTAATAAGTTTAACTTCGGGCCATTCGGAGTGGGATTTATCAACACGAAGCCACTGAATTTTTCTCATGTTGAAATGTGTGGAGCACGTGATAAAAATAGATAATGCAGTGCAACATCATGACTCGTGTGACACAATCCCATATATGGGTTTACCGAAAAGAAACTCCCACTTTAAAACATGTGATTCCAATGACAGCTTTTGATAACTGCTCGACTCAGTTGTTAGCTGTTTATTTTAAATCGAAAATATACTACACTCATGGTGCTTCATTGACATACAATTAACCCATTGATGTCTGTTATTTAACTTATTTAAGGGTGTATTAAAAGTGTGTTATCTTCCGGGTTGATGAGGATTAATGGCACATAAATTAAATTCTGATTACTGTAAATCAGCCAGCTTCTGCAGTAAGCTTGAATAATACAGAAACCATCTGACAACAGCATTCGGTATCAGCCAATTGTTGTCTGAAATAATCGGCATTCGTCTGATGGGGCATTTTACTAATCGGCTCATCTCTACCTACCTACTCACCAAAATTACCCCTACTTGAAAGTTTTTATTGCCAGTTTCTTGAAACATTATTTTTCAACTGTCCAAAAGTTAATATTTGGTGTGTCCATTCCATTTTTCCTTACATGTAAAATTGAGATTAATGCTAATTTGATGACTAAACAAATGTTATCATGAAAATTGTGTTCATAATGATCAACAGTATGCAATGTCCAAATGAAAGACATTTTTTCTCTTTTTGTTATCAGCCTTGGGAATTTGAAAATTTTGCCTAGGCAAAATGTGTATTAATTTGTTGAGTTCCAATGGATTGTATGCAACAGAATTGCCTAGGAAAACTGAAAATGCCTAGGCAACACCCTAGGCATTGCAGGTTGCCTAGGCTAATTCCCAGGCTGTGTTGTCACCAAATAATTTTGTCTAATTTCGTAACATGCTTTTGTTATCATGTATGTATAGAACCTATGGATGGAGTTCTGTGTTGTAGTAGTTTCGTGGTATGTCCTCAAGATTGATTCTCTAGTCGCAATTGTGAAATTGAAGGGAAAACAACTAATGGTTTATTAAGTTCATTATACAGACCTTTTAAATGTGATATAGTAATTAAATAAAAATATTTCTCCACCTACCTACCCTAATTTCAACACCTGGGTAGGGAGTAGGCAAACAGAGATATTTTTAATATCAGCTTCAGTAGAATTATTTTTAGCTTAACTTGACAAAGTCAAGATAAGCTATTGCCATCACACGTGCGGAAGTCTGTTAGTCTGTGAGTCTGTTCACATTTTCCTTTTGCACAGGCTACACCCCGTAGTTCTAGTCCGATCGTCACGAAATTTCATTTGCAGGTTTGGGGTCATGTCTAGATGAGAACGTCCCCTTTTGGTCACGATCGGTCCACCGTGATGGCTGCCCGAGCCCAAAACCTGAAAACCTTTAGCACAGTCTACAGGTCGTATTTATGAAGGGATTTCATTGTAACTTGGTAAGGTGCCTCGGTATAATATCTAGATGAGAACACCTCCTTTTGGTCATGATCTGTCAACCGTGACGGCTGCCCAAGCCCGAAACCCAAAAACTTTTAGCACAGTCTGCTGGTCATATTTAATATGGAGGGATTTCATGGTAACTTGGTAGGATGACTCCGCATGATGTCTAGATGAGAACTGCCCCATTTGGTCGCGATCTGTCAACCATGACGACTGCCTGAGCTCAAAACCCAAAAACCTTTAGCACAGTCTACAGTTCGTTTTTATGGAGGGATTTCATTGTAACTTAGTAGGTTGACTCCATATAATGTCTAGATGAGAACAACCCCTTTTGGTCACGATTGGTCAACTGTGATGGCTACAGGTGCCCAAAAACCTTTAGCACAGTCTACAGGTCATATTTATAAAGGAATTTCATTGTAACTTGGTAGCATGACTCCAAATAATGTCTAGATGAGACCGTCCCCTTTTGGTAGCGATCATTCAGCCGTGATGGCTGCCCAAGCTCAAATCCCGAAAACCTTTAGCATAGTCTATAGGTCGTATTTATAGAGGGATTTCATTGTAACTTGGTAGGTTGACTCCATATAATGTCTAGATTATAACATCCCCTTTTGGTCATGATTGGCCAACTGTGACAGCTACAGGGGCCCGAAGCCCGAAAACAATTAGCACAGTCTACAGGTCATATTTATGAAGAGACTTCATTGTAACTTGGTGGGATCACTCCAGATGAGAACATCCCCTTTTGGTTGCGAGAATTCAACCATCATGGCTGCCCGAGCCCAAAACCCCCAAAACTTTAGCAGGGACTTTAGGTCGTATTCATAAAGGGATTTCATTGAAATTTGGTAGGATAACTCAGTATAATATCAAGATGAGGATGTCCCCTTTTGGTTGCATTCGGTCAACCGTGATGGCTAAACAGGCCCGAAGCCCGAAAACCTTTAGCACAGTCTATAGAATGGATTTATGAAGGGATTTCATTGTAATTTGATAGGATGACTCGTTTTGGAATAACTTCACTGTAACTTGGTAACTTTTGTTGACATACATTAGCTGTGAGGGCCGCATACATTAACTGTGAGGGCAACATTAACCCTCCCCTCAATTCTTTTGTACAGTCTACACATCATATTATTTTTATTGAAAACTTAGCATACAGGGAACAGAAATTAACATATTCCCAATTATCACAATTCTTGTCTTATTTCATAATCCTTTCATAAACATTGAACTTCATCCTTTTCATCAAACACAACACAGCCAAGTTAAGCTACAGTGCCATTGACACTTTCATTTAATTTCCGATGGAGGGGAGGATTTTATTTTTTATTATTTTTTTCTATGAATCAAAACTGTGAGCAATAAAAAGCTCAGTGATTGTGTATATGCATGCAATAACTAGAAGGGTGCTAAATTATTCTCAGTCATCAAAATTTGTTCAGATGTCTTTGCCTTGGTTCAGTTTATGGGATAAATTGTAACAAGATAAATGCATGCAGACTAAATAACTACAGAGGTAATATGAAGCACATGGATAGAATGTCAAGTCTTTAAGTTGTGTTATCTACGCTCCAGAATATACTGTAGGACAAATATGAACCTCCAGCACTTAATCTAACTAACTTCACGTGTTAACGAAGTAATAGCATTAATATATAGTAATTAAAGAGAGTATTACACTGTTTACTTATATAAAACAAACTATAATTACACTTTCTCTGAGCTGCAGGCAAACCAAGAAAATAATTAATTAGCTTGCGGTCAGATAAAAAAACATTTCCGCACTCAACCAAACTAACTTCACGTGTTGATGAAGTAATAACATTAACAAACAGTAATTAATGACAGTATTATACTGCTTACTTATTTAAAACAAACTACATGTATAGCTACACTTTCTATGAGCTGCAGACAAACCAGTCAGATCAAAAATTATTTCAGCGCTCATTGCCGCTCAACGAAACTAATTTCACGTCTTAATGATTTAAGAGCATTAATAAATTATTTAACCCTTTACCCAACGAATTGGCTGCATTCGCCCGCGTAATATGCAAACTCAGCAGTTGAAAAAATGTTATTTTTCAAAAAAATTCAACAAAACCATATCATGTGACCCCTCGTTGGAACGAGTTCAACGAGCTCGTTCCAACAAGGGGTCACATGATATGGTTTTGTTGAAATTTTTTGAAAAATTTAAAAAAATGATATTTAAAATAATAAATTTTGATATCGTCTGCGTTGGGTAAAGGGTTATTGATAGTATTACACTGTTCACTTATTCAAAACAAATTATAGTTACACTTTCTTTGAGCTGCAGGCAAACCAATATAATAAAATAATTAACTAGCAGGAATATTGAGAATTTTAAAAAATCAGGGACCTGGTAAACAAAGACATAACCAGAGAAAGAATGTTTTCAGTGTGGCAAAGGCACGCATGGACGGCGTGGGGTTATGCAACCCTTTCAACTCTGTTGGCGGTTTTCTGTGTGTCAGTGTCTGATGCAGCCATAGTGACAAGGGCATCCATGGAGGCAAAAGTGGTGAAACTTATTTTTAACAGCGTTTGGGTGTTTTCTTTGTTTACATTGTTTCTTCTTGGCCAACGACTTTGATGGGCTGATGATTGGTGACACTGTAGAGGTTAGATGAGCTTCAAGAAGGACTTTGCGAAGGCAGCTTTATGATTGTTCGATCCTCTCCTGTTCTTCATGATTGGAACTCCAAAATAAATGGTTTTTGCGTGCCAGAGGCAGGCAGGGATGATATGGAGCAAGCCCCTTTTGACCCTCAATGACTGTCAAATAGTTTTTCATTGTTGTGTCTGAGTGTGGTAAAGGAGGAGAGTGTCAAGGTACTTAGTGGCGCTTGTGTCTTCTGAGATTTTTCTTTGGAGGAGGTGGTTGAGTTGGAGAGACTGTAGCAGTTGATATTGTTGGTGAAGTCGTGGAAGAAGCACTTGAGGACTGGTCTCGATGATATGGTCAGAATCATATTCATGCAGTCTCTGCAGTCTATATTGAACTGTTCTTATAATATACTACTCAAAGTTTGCTAAGCACCAAATATTTGACACATCATTGTGAAATTTGCTTGTGACATATTTGCGATATTTTTGGTGGATTTGATTGAGGAATGTATTGAGATGGTCCCAAGTGTTTACATTAGCTCTGTCGACATGTACATGACATATGTAGGGTATTCAATCTTCATTTCAACACAAACCCTTGTGATATAATGATTGAATATGGAAAATGCAAATGTAAGAATACATTTGTCTGAAGCAGAAATGTGGCGGCCTGTAGGGATGGTGAAGCAAGGGGCTACCCATCGTCAGGTTGGTGAAGCCCTTGGTGTGCACCATACGGTGATCACCAGAGCCTGGGAAATATTTCAGCAGTATGGCACACCATTAAGATGGCATGGTGGTGGCAGAGACAGGGCAACATCTGCAGCTGAAGACCGATTTTTGATCATTCAGGCCCATAGGAACCGCTTTGCCACAGCAACCCAGCTTTGCAGTGACCTTCAGAATGCATCCGGGGTAAATGTTTCAACGCAGACTCTCTGGGCAAAATTGCACGAAGGTGGTCTCCGATCGAGAAGACTGTATTCGCATTCCGCTGTCCCAGAACCACCGTCAGGCATGATATGAATGGGCTAGGGACCACGTTGGATGGACCAGAGAAGATTGGCGACCTGTCATTTTTACAGATGAGTCAAGGTACTGCCTAGACCACACAGATAGGCATTCTAGGGTATGGAGAAGACCAGGAGAGTGATTCCATGCAGCGAACATTGCTGAGCATGACCGCTATGGTGAAGGGTCAATCAGGGTCTGGGGCAGCTTCAGCTGGGATGGACGTACAGAGCTCTGTGTCCTTGACCGTGGTACATTGACTGCACAACGGTATATTGATGAGATCCTGTATGTCCACGTCAGATTGTATGCAGGTGCAGCGGGTGATAGATTCATTCTGATGAACGATAATGCCCATCCTCATGTTGCCAATGCTGTTGGGGAGGGAATACCGACAGAGGGCGGGGGTTGAACGTATGGACTGACCAGCATGATCCCTTGACCTCAATCCAATTGAACCTGTCTGAAATGAGTTGCAGGTTGCAATTTCAGCCCGTCCAGTCAAGCCGGGAAGTGTCCAGGAGCTTGGTGCCATGCTGGTCCAAGAATGGAACAACATCCCACAAAGGACCACCCGGAACCTGATTGGGAGCATGAGAAGGTGTTGTCAAGCTGTAATAAACAGTAATGGGTCTCATACTCGATATTGAAGCCATACCAGTTCGCTCTGTCAGCTTTTTGACATATTGAAATATTTCCTCTTTTACCAATAATATCCATTTTCCATGGTTATCGTATTCAAAAGCTAAAAAATAATGACAAACACAAATAAAATCTTAATTTCTGTACTTAAATCATTAAAGATATAATTAAATAAAAAATATATACATGTACACCTTTCATTACAATATTTCAGCTAAAACGTAAAACAGGTAGTTGGATGTACATGCTACTTTGCAAACTTTGATTGAGTTGTATATTAAAGAAGAACTTTGCCTTTGAATTAAGAGACTTTGTTAGGCAAGCAATTTAAATGTAACATACAATTGGTGTCCTGAAATGGGTGGTCATAAGGCCACAGAAAACCTATGGTTTTCTGAGGCCTTATGACTACGCAGTTCAAGGCACCAGTTGTGCATTAAATTTTTGTTTGAGTGGGAACTGAGATTGGGAAATTCAGGCTTGGCAATTTCAGGAGAGCGATTTTTTAGCTCTCCTTACTGCCCTCCTGAAAGAATTAAGGAGAGCGAAAAATTGCCCTCCTAAATATTTTTGTCTGGGATGATTGAGATTACATGTATTATGCTCACATTAAATTTTTGTTGTAAAGCAAAAATGTAATTTAACTTCGAAGTCACATAACATCACGTAATTTCATTTTGAAAGTGGTTTAGTGGTAAAAGGTAATGGCTGCAACCATACACAAACAGTTGCAATCATTTGAAGCAAAATGGGTCACAGCAATATTTTTTATTCTGTCAGTTTCAAGTTTAACAACTGACATCACAGTTTGAGGGGTAATTATTCAAGGAATATTGACACTATAATATACTACCATTGCTACTATCCTGTCACTTGAAGCACTTGCACCAGGATGTGACTGTAGATTCAAGCAGACCTGCTGTCCAAGAAAGTCATACGCCTACCACTACCACCTTCAACCCCCCTTGGGGGGTTGAAGGTGGTAGTGGTAGGCGTATGACTTTCTTGGACAACAGGTCTGGGTACACACACAGGTCTTGTCAAGTGTGTGTTCGGTTGTTGAGTGAGACATCTAGATGTCTAAGAGATTTCGCTTTACCTTAGTAAAGTTAATAAAATCACTGATGTAGTCTGTTGGTTTCAGTTCCAATGAGTTCGTTGAACTGGATACTTAAAAAGCTGTGTAAAGCTAATTGCTCTCCTAAGCTGATTGAGGAGAGCGATTTTTTGCCCTCCTGCATTTTTTAGAATACCAGGCCTGGAAATTTGGGGTTAACCCTTTACCCAACGAATCGCCCGCATCCGCCCGCGTAATATGCAAATACAGCTGCTGAAAAAATATTATTTTTCGAAAACTTTCAACAAAACCATATCATGTGACCTCTCTTTGGAACGAGCTCGTCGAGCTCGTTCCAAAGAAGGGTCACATGATATGGTTTTGTTGAAATTTAAAAAAAAAATTAAAAAAATGATATTTAAAATAATGAATTTTGAAATCGTCTGCATTGGGTAAAGGGTTAAGAATTGGAAAAAATCATGCCCAGATGTCATTGAGAAAGGGTCCCATAAATGGTCCCTCTAGATACCCAAAAGAATCCGTGGTTAATCAGTCATTCTAAATTTATTTGGCACCCAATCAGTTTTAAAATTATTGAATAAGTTTTTCAAATGTTACCTGAATGTCAGTGGAAATAGTCGTTGTATGAACTTTTTTCAACTATCACTCCACTAGGTTTGGTGCTTTTGTAAATTTGTTACATACATTCCAAAGACAGTTGAAGTGGATTTTAGTATCAGGTTACTCTGTTTATTTTATTTTACGATATATTATTTCTTTTGTAGAGTGTTCACCATGCACCCTGGAATGTAGAAGAAAGACCACTGTCATTAGCTTTAGCCAACAGATCAGCTGCACTGTACCATCTCCATAAATGGAAGGTATAAATCTCTTTTTTGTTATCAGACCATGTTTTTGAACCTGATCTGGGAATCCGATTCCAGTAATATTCCTATGATGCACAACAGGATGAATCGAATTGAATTTTTGTCCACTCATGTGATCAAAATCTAGAAACTTGTGTATTATATGTATTCAAATATACTACACAAAAAAGTGTTCAACCACCCCAAACATTTTGGTGTGAATAGTGTTGGTCCGATTGTGATCTTGACCCTGGAACCGATGACCGATTTTTTGTTGCAAATAATCAGCTGATTCCGATCCGATTTCCGATTATAGGGTTCAATTAACACCTGTTTGTAAAAACATTACCCAACGGATTTAGAAGACGTCATATATGTTTGAAATAACATCGCATATTGTATTTCATCTTCGGACACCTTTTGTTTTCGGACATAATTTTTTCATCAAAAAATATTTTTTTTAAGCCTCGAAATTTTTGGACTCCCTCTCAAAATTGGTAAAATAAGGCATATTCATCTTTATAAAATATAGCAATTGCATATCACAAGGGGGGGGGGGGGGGGGGGGGTGCAGTAAAATAATGCATATTTATCTTTCTAAATAATTACAACTGCCTTCCTCGTCTGATGCTGTGGGAGGCTGAATAAGACAAACATCTACGCCAATAATTCATATTTGTCTTTCTAAATAATAACAACTGGTCTCCTCATTGTGGGGGGGGGGGGGGGGGGGGGTAGGGGAGGAGAGGGAGAACTCGTACACTGAACGATTCATACATTTACTATTGTATGGGCTTTGGACAGCAGGTGAGTGGACAGATTATGCTGGTAGTAATCAAACTATAACTGGTGGTTAAGGTGAGCAGTATTGTGAAGGTGGGGGTGGAGTATGGTTGACATAAAAAAAGCACTTCATCGCCTTTGAATGGCTACATTGGTCTGTTTTGAAAACACTGAAGCCAGCTCATCTTTCTTAGCTCACAGTAACAACACAAGCACATGGCTTGATTGCTGTTTAACATAATTCATTCAGTCTGTTCCTGCATGGAGACTGAGAGTACCAAATCGGTGTATATGGCTTGAAAAGTCTTGATTTTGTTTGAAAAGTCTTGAATTTGATTTGAAAATGGTCTTGTTAGTGCTTGCAAGTATATGGCAAGAAACTTTTATAAGTATAGAAATGGTCAATAGACATCACGTCATCAGCTTAACAAAGTGTTTTCACTGGATTAGCATGTTCAATGCACTTTGACCACAGGCATAGTAACAACAACCTAAGATAAGTCTGATATTACCAGTGACTGTGTTTCTGCATCATTATGTTTTCAGTTCTGCATCAGAAAACTAGATCCAACTGTCAACTTGCACAAAACCAATTGCTTAACATTGTCTATTACAGTGGAGCCCATTTAATTGGATATCACTTAACTGAATAACCCTGTTAATTGAATATAATTCCCCAACACAAAACCATTCACCATACCTCCAGTAAAACTTTGACCTGTTAATTGAATATAGGTTATAGAGTAAACTCCTGTTAATTGAATAAGAAATCTTGCACCCTGTCAAGAAAATACCCTGACTCTTCCCAGTTTTCCTTTGTTTATGGACCTATTTGGCCTCAGTACATCCAACACAGGCATTTAATCTATCATATCTTGTTTGACAGAGCTCATGGGGCTCTGTCAAACAAGATATAATAGAATAAATGTTAAGTTTATCTCTAGAATGCAGGAAAGTGACACAATCCATGTTAATTGAATACTTTTCATTGGCAAAGTGGATATTCAATTAACATGGATCCACTGTATTTGGACATTAAATACCCTGGTTACTGATCAAAATGGCCACTCACTGAAACTTCCCCTGGAGTGGTTGGCCCCATTGACCCAAACATCCCACTCATTTGTCAAAACATCCCCACTTGTTTGTCAAAATGTCCCCACTCATTTGTCCAAACGTCCTCGACATTTATTAAAACATCCCCACTTGTTTGTCAAAGTGAACCCAATAACTATAACCACCCACATCACTTGCCTCTGAAATGAAAAAATAACATTAATCAAAAAGAACACATATATATACCACATATATATACCACATGTATTCCACTTGACCGATACAAATGTAGGTCCTGGAAATTTGTGATTCTGGTCTTTAAAAGTTGTTGTAAAGTCCTTGAATTTTAAATTTGGGGTCCGAACCCTGCCATTTACCAAATATGAATGACACTATTTGTATCATTTCCATTAAATTTTTACAGACACTGATATTGACAGAAAAAAATTCACAGAGTCACTTCGATAATTAATTTTAACTTCTTTAAAGGAGTGCCTGTTGGATATAAATCGAGCTGTGAAGTATGATTATCCAGAAAACTTGCATTACAAGATCAAACTGAGAAAAATTCAGTGTCTTATTAAGTTAAGTCAGTTTGCAGAAGCTGATACAGGTATATTTTTTATTTCTCTTTCTGAACTGTTGTTAACTCACTGCACTCTGATGTCAAAAAGGCAAAGTTTACTGCAGCTAATATTTCACATAATGCAGTTTGTAGGGCCCTGCAATTACTCAAATTTCAAGTCAAATCTCGAGTTGGAATGCAAAATCGACTTGACTCGTCTCCGATTTGCAGATGTCCTTTTTCTCGAGCTGATTCGGTCCCGATAAACGGCAGAGTTTTCATTGTGAGTTCTTTCATTAAACGATGCAATACTCCAGTTTGGCCACAAAAGAAATAGGAAAATATGTTACAAAACCCTGTTTGTATCACTGTTAAATGATACCAACACGATTTACAGACGTCTCGTCATTGCCGTAGTAAAGTCAACATAATACATAAGTCATAACGGCATTCATCACCTGAAGATAAGGCTTTGTTCATGCCCAATGGATGGTAGATAACTCTATTTGTGTAGAATGAAGTGCACTCCAAGAACTTGAGTCCATATACTTCCATTTAACAGAAGTATACAGACTCAAGTGCTTGGAGTGCACTTAATGTGTTACTGATGTTTTGACTGCATGAACAACCCAATATGCTGTGCCTAATTTGGAAAATATGTTAAAATTTGTCAAAATTGTTAATTTGAGGTTCTAACAGGCAAGAAAGGTTGTTAGCTTGTACCAAAATATGTATACATGGAATAGTTAGCCGATTGAAAGTCGCATTTACGCGACTTTTTCTCTGTTGAGAAAAAATTGTGCCGTCGGTTTTATAAGAATTGACTCAAAAAATGACTTGACTCGCAAGTTTTAAACTAGAATCAAACCAAGAATCAACTCGAACTAAAATATCTGACTTGCAGGGCCCTAGCAGGTTGATATTTAACCAAATATACCTTGTTTGACAGAGCTCCGTGAGCTCTGTCAAAAAAGCTATAAATAGTTAAATTCATCGTTAAACAAGAGAAAAACAGAGTGACTGGTGAAAAATCTGTTGTACTACCAGCGTGCTGGGGGTTAACATTAATGCACATCAAAATATGATTTTATACTTTTTACTTATCTATCCAAGTCCTTGCCTTATTCTATTTTATCTCTCCAAGCCCTTGCCTTGTTCCTTAACCCTTTAACTAACGTAACGGCCAAAACCGGCCAGAGCTATTCTCAAAAATCGCCAATTAATATTTTTATACTGTACCAATGACCCAGACATAGCTGGTGCTTACTCTTAAAAATGTAGGGCCAAACACAAATTTTGCCCCCCAATCCCCAAAATTTGCATCTAAAACCAAAGAAAACATGTCCTGAATGGCCCTCCATACTTCACCTCTACTGCACATGCGCAGTGTCAAGGACGTCCCGAAATTGGCACCATTAATCATTCTTTGTTTGGCCCTTCATCAGTTAACATCTGACTGATCTTTGTGCTTGTAAATCTCAGTTTAAATGATGCCAGACACATAAATATTAGAGAAATGGTGATTCTAAGGAGGATATAGACGGAGGAGAGGAAAAATGAGTGACAGAAAATAATCAGGGCTGTAACTTAAAATTTTTTAATGAAATTATGTTAAGTTACCTATTTTCGAGGCAATAGCCTGTTGTGGTCATTCTTGTTATCAAGTTACACTGCTTGTTCAGTGTTTTCCTCTCTCCCTTTCCTTTAAGTCCCCTCTTGCTATTCTCCCATGCTTTTGGCATATTTTCTGTAATATTATTACTAAAATTTCTTGGGAGTTTTAGCTGGATAACAGAATGAATTCTGTTCTTTTCCCCATGTTTACGTCTTCACCTATGGGTGGTTAGGCGTAGTGTTCTGCATCTACCATCTGATGTTCTGCAGTTTCTTCCCTGGAAGTCTCTGTTTTGCATCAGATAGTGTATTATTGGTAACTGATTTCGGGCCAGGGTGCCTGGAGTTTTGTTCTGGTTTTTTTACACTTATTGTTTACATTTACAACAGCCCTCTGTGTGAGGGGGGATTTCTTGAAAATAATATCTTGATGTTAATTTAATCCTAACTAGATACATTATTATTGTTCGTAAGTGTTGCATTAATTTTTAGCTCAACTTTGACGAAGTCAAATTTGAGCTATTGTCATGGCCCGTCGTCCGTCGTCCGTCTGTCCGTCCGTCCGTCTGTCCATCTGGCCGTCTGTCCATCTGTCCGTACGTCAACAATTGGCTATGGCTCGGGCTAGAGGTCGTATTTATGAACCGATCTTTACGAAACTTCTTGTGTACCTTTGTTATGACCCTGGGACGGGAACGAGTGTTTTTAGGTGTGGTCCGAAATTCAAAATGGCTGCCAGTGGCCATTTTGTACCGATGATGCAAAAATCAGTTTTTTGTACAGAACTTCTGTATGAAAGTTCTGATTTGAATAAAGTTTTGTACAAATGTTTAGTACCATGGGATACATCACATATAATACGGGTTTTTTTCTCGTGCGTAAATTATGCAAATTAGACTGACTTTGATTTATTTAGTGTTACTTTCAGAGCTGTAAGTGCCAAGCTGCTATGGCTCGGGCTAGAGGCCGTATTTATGAACCGATCTTTACGAAACTTCTTGGGTACCTTTGTTATGACCGTGGGACAAGAACGAGTGTTTTTGGGTGCGGTCCGAAATTCAAGATGGCTGCCAGCCGCCATTTTGTACCAACGATGCAGAAATCTGTTTTTTGTACAGAACTTCCATATGAAAGCTCTGATTTGAATAATTTTTTGTATGAATGTTTAGTACCATGGGATACATCACATAGAATACGCGTTTTTTTCTCGTACGTAAATTAGACTAATTTTGATGTTTTTTGGGGTTACTTTCAGCACTGTAAGTGCAAATGCCAATACGGCTCGGGCTAGAGGCCGTATTTATGAACCGATCTTTACGAAACTTCTTGGGTACCTTTGGTATCACCGTGGGACGAGAACGAGTGTTTTTGGGTCCAGTCCGAAATTCAAGATGGCCGATGGCAGCCATTTTGTACAAAATTAGGTGCAATCAGATTTTTGCACAGAACTTCCATATGAAAGCCCTGATTTGAATAATTATTTTGTGTGAATGTTTAGTACCATGGGATGCATCACATATAATACAGGTTTTTTTCTCGTGCAGAAATTATGCAAATTAGGTGAACTTTGATTTTTTCAGTGTGACTTAAAAACAGTAAGTACACATGTCAATACGGCTCAGACTAGAGTCTGTATTTATGAACTGATCTTCACGAAATGTCTTGGGTACCTTTGTTATCACCTTGGGACGAGAACGAGTGTTTCTGGGTGCGGTCTAAAATTCAAGATGGCTGCCAGTGGCCATTTTGTACCGAAATTAGGTCTAATCAGTTTTTTGTACACATCTTCTATACAGCTCAGACTAGAAGCCATATTTGTGAACCAATCTTTACGAAACTTCTTGGGTACCTTTGTTATCACCGTGGGATGAGAGCGAGTGTTTTTGGGTGTGGTCCGAAATTCAAGATGGCCACCAGCAGCCATTTTGTACCAAAATTAGTGCAATCAGTCTTTTGTATAGAACTTCTGTATGAAAGTTCTGATTTGAATAAATTTTTGTATGAATGTTTAGTAACATGGAATACATCACATATTGTAAGGGGTTTTTTTTCATGCCGAAATTATGCAAATTAGATGAACTTTGATTTATTCAGTGCTACTTACACAATGTAAGCACACATGTCAATACGGCTCAGGGTAGAGGCTGTAT
The DNA here is from genome assembly GCA_031216915.1 of Pictodentalium vernedei. Taxonomy (NCBI): domain Eukaryota; kingdom Metazoa; phylum Mollusca; class Scaphopoda; order Dentaliida; family Dentaliidae; genus Pictodentalium; species Pictodentalium vernedei. The sequence continues at coordinate 429,698,860 of CM062289.1, read as the reverse complement.
TTATGAACCGATCTTCACAAAACTTCTTGGGTACCTTTGTTATCTCCTTGGGATGAGAATGAGTGTTTCTGGGTACGGTCCAAAATTCAAGATGGCTGCCAGTGGCCATTTTGTACCGAAATTAGGTCCAATCAGTTTTTTGTCACAAGTTCTATACAGCTCGTATTTATGAACTGATCTTCACAAAACTTCTTGAGTACTTTTGTTTTCACCTTGGGACAGGAACGAGTGTGTTTTGGGGTGCCTTTGTTATCACTGTGCTATGAGAACAAATATTTTGGGGTTCAGTCAGACCCACTCTGGGACTCAAAGATTTTTTCTAGTTCAGCATCTGACTGTCACCCACCTTTACAATACTTTACCTATACATTTGTTACAGGCAACGGTCAGTATTCATGTACAGACCGTTACAATACTTTATATGTACCTTTGTTATCAGGTCATTACCTAGATGTTTGTCATTGCTGTGTCACATACTATACATGTACATGTCTTTGTCTTGACAAGTTGAGCTACAGTGTCATTGACACTTTCATTTAAAATATTTTTAGAATTTTTGTCCACACTTAGGCTTGGGATCCATTGGGGCTCAATGTTACTTTTCAGAAACTTGGGCTGTTCTGAAAAAATATTTTTTCAAAATTTTTTGATTTCAGTTATTTTTTCTATGTTAATGGATCATGTTATTATGTATTTTGACTGTCAGGGGTTGGTGCGAGTACTAGGACTTTGTTTTCTTTTCACAATGAAGGATATTGTTCAATTGTAATAAGAGGAAATCTTCTCTGACTTTTATAATCATTGTATAAATGTAGTCAGTGTACTCGCACTAACTCCTGTTCTGTATATGTTAATTTCGATGACAACATGGGAAGCGTGTGTCACGGTATGTTAGTGGGGAAATGGCCATTCCGGTCCTTTCCCCGCAAGGTCACTCTACTTTATCAATCTCTGTTTCAGACGATCAAGAACAGGGTGATGTATCCGTGATGTCTTCCAAAAGTGTGCCTCCGTCGTCACAATTAATGAAGAGCTAGCGGAAAAGTGCTCATGTAAATACGTCAATTGCCTAAGAGGACCCTAGTAGGTTCGACGGCCTTTGAAGTCCGCTAGCTCGCCCGGTGTAGCGTCCATTCATCGAATGGTTCGGCAGCCGGGTTCGTCCGTTGCGGTCCAGAAGGAGTTTTGGGTGATGCGAGCACTATAAATCAACCAAATGCACACCCAGTGACGGCGGATTAGAGGAGAGAACGGAGGAAGCCTTTTAGTCTGGTTCCTAGCTCGTCCAGATTCATCCGCACTGCGAGCGAGAGAGGCCCCTCTCTTGTACAACAACATGTGGCCCCAGATGTTGTGGTACAAAATGTTTCGCATTCTGAGCATACGTCCGCCGCTCGGGACGCTCCGATATATAGTCAGTCCGGAGAGACTGTCAATAAGGCTTCCTCATCCTCATGGTAGCGCACACGACCGCTCTTGGCTACGTGACCTCGGATATCCAGTCAACTTCGCCAATCAGAGAATCGGCGACCAGGTCACACCATCCGGTAGCCAGGGACACGAGGCCTGCAGACTCCGGACGTTCGCATAAGAAAGTATGCGGGAGTCAACGTACACGGAGCTTCCAGCGGCGAAGCATCGTAAGACCGCTACTGCACAGGCCTCGGTGACGGACATGTTATCCCAAAAAGCACAGCTTATCGCAGCATCCCAGCATCGACAGAATCTCTGTCGCATCATTATTATCCGACGACGCTGGGTCGGGACGCTCCGCGGAAGCAGGTACGGACATCCGAAAATTTCATCTGGTCCGACGGGATGCCGAAAGGGATTCGGAGGATTTCGAGCTTTCCCTTTCGGAACAACATCAGCTGCTGTGTATGTCATCTGACTTTATCTTCTAGAGGTTCTTTCATCGGACCAGGATGCTGCGATGCCGGATAAGAAACTGATAGCGTCGGTGGACACAGAAATTTTTGGTTCGGTTCAGGGACATCGTCCCTCAGTTCCGACACAGTCCAATAATGTCACACAACTTTCGAATTATTGAACGACGCTATATATATATTATTATATGCTTGCTATTAACAAGTATGTCTGGTTTCTTGTTCGCAAAGTTATTGAGATGTCTTTCAAAAGTGTGCCTCTGTCGTCATAGATAATGAAGAGCTGGCGGCAATAAGTGCTCATGGAATACGTCAATCGCCTAAGAGGTCCCTAGTAGGATCGACGGAGTTGACATTCGCTGGCTCACCCGGTGTAGCGTCCATTCATCGAATGGTTCGGCAGTCGGGTTCGGCCGTTGTGGTCTAGGAAGGAGATTTGGGTGATGCGAGCACTATAATAGACTTTAGTATACACCCAGTGACGACGGATTAGAGGACAGATCGGAGGAAGCCTGTTAGTCCGGTTCCTAGCTCGTCCAGGTCCATCCGGGCTGCGAGCGAGAGGGGTCCCTCTCTCGTACAACAACATATGGGACCGGATGTTGTGGTACAGTCATTTCGCATTCGGAGCATATGTCCGCCGCTCGGGACACTCCGTTATATTGACAGTCCGAGAGACTGTCGATAATGCTTCCTCATCCTCACAGCAGCGCACACGACCGCACATTGGCTACGTGACCTCGAGTATGCGGCCAGCTTCGTCATTCAGTGATTCCATGGCGAACAGGTCACGCCATCTGGTAGCCAAGGGACACTAGGCCTATACACTCCGTTCGCTCGCATAATAGAAGTATGCACGGAGTAACGAACACGGAGCTTCCAGCGGCAAAGCATCGTAAGACCGCTTCTCCACAGGCCTCAGTGACAGACGTGCTATCCAAAATAGCACAGTTTATCGCAGCATCCCAGCAAACGACAGATTCTCGGTCGGATCAGGAATAATCCGACGGCGCTGGGTCGGTGCGCTCCGCTGTTGCATCAGGTACGGACGACCGAACACTTTATAGGGTCCGACAGGATGGCGAAAGGGATTCGGACGATTTCGAGCTTTCCCTTTCGGAACAACAGAAGCTGCCATACATTTCTTCCGGCATTATCTTCCAGAGGTTGTTCCGTCGGACTACATTGCTGCGATGCTGGATAAGAGACTAATAGCATCATTGGACACGAAGTTTTGGATCGGTTCAGGGACATTGTCCCTGACTTGCCGACACAGTCCAATAATGTCATTAGAACATTCAAATTATTTAACGACGCTATATATAAGATTGCTACCAAGCATGATAATCTAGTTTCTTGTCCGCAATGCTCTATTCTGCCTTTCATCAATTCTAGGAAATAATTTATATTGGCAGAACAGGGCATACCGAGAGTTCCTATGCATCTTGACGGTGGGACTGAAGACTGGGAATTATCTTTTTCGCCGTCTATGTCAATTCCAACCACGATGTTGGAAACGACAATGATGTCTATTAGACTTAACTTAGACGCTTTACCATACGTAGACCACCTTACTGAGGCGTTATCATTACGTCTTCAAGAGAATTCCAGGATATGATCCTCAATGTGATTTTTTTCAAGGGCAGTAGTTTTTCCACGTATAACTCCGCCCTTCAGTGGCAACCTGGAGTTGGTTAGACGTGATGCAGCCCTAGCTACATCCACGCGCATGGATAGTAAGGTGAAGAACTCTCTCAGAGTCGCTTCGGTCTCGGAGAAGCTTCTCTTCGACGGCAGCCTTTTCAGCAATCTATTAATTGCTCGATATACACGTTCTCTTGTCTATCAAGTGTAACAAGAGATTCAGACTGGGGCAAACATTCGGTGGTTGAGTCAGAGAGTGCCACTGCAGTTGCCGGATCCGAGTTTTATGATTATGACGGATGCCAGTCAAACAGGTTGGGGTACAATATTGATCCCAACGGATTCGAAGTGCCAGGGTCTTTGAGTTCCGCAGTTTCTAGGCAAGCACTTAACTTCCAGGAAATGATGTTATTTTGGCTTGCACTATGTCATTGGATGAACATTATTCAGAAACGCATGTCCAAATCCTGTCCGATAATACGACAGTAGTTGCGTATCTCCGGAACCAGAGAGGCACTCATTCATTTCCGTTATTCAATTTAACGGAAAGAATCCTTCTGTTTGTTATAGCACACCAAGTTCTGCTTCGGTCCGTCATATTCCGGGTCATCTGATTGTATTAGCAGAATCCCTTTCACGTAAGGATCGCTTGTTGCCGTCAGAATGGACTCTCATCAAACAAGTATTCAATCAGATTTGCTGTCAATGGGAGCGCCCAATGATAATTTATTTGCGACACAACTCACTAATCAATTGCAGACATATGTGTTTCCATGTCCGGATCCCTGAGCTTATGTTGTTAACGCTCTATTGATCTAATAGGACGGAATGATAGGATATGCGTATCCTCAGCGCTGTTGATTCAGCAAGTATTGCTAAGATAAACATCCACAATACAATTCTGTTGATAGCATCTCTGTCTTCACAGAGACCATGGGTAAATTTACTCAGGTGTCTACTGTGGGACTTACCGCGAAAACTTCCTCCATGAGAGGATCTTCTATCGCTGGGGAAATCGTGTCAACTTCATCACAACCCGCAAGGTCTCAACCTTCACGTATTCCGTTGTGTGGTCCTTCTTGCACGGCAAGCATTGTACAGGACGAGCTATGGATGCGATTTCTTACTGTAGGAGAACCTCCTCTTCGCTATACTATGCGGCTAAAGTGGAGGCTCTTCCGTCGTTGGTGTAGGGATCATTATGTTGATATTTTTGATCCCTCCATACTAGACATTGCAACTTTCTAGTATACTTGTTTGACAAGATCAACTGCAGCCTGTTACTATTAAGGTTATAGGTCTATGTTATCTCATACCTATGCACTCCATGATAGTTTACTATTGAGTCTTATGTCTCTTTATCTAAGTTAGTTAGAAACTTTTCGATAAATAGACGTAGAATCCTTAGATTAATTCTTATACGGAATTTAGCTTCGGTTCTTATTTAGCAAAGTAATCATTTGAGCCTCTGGAAACAGTAGTTTTCAAATTCTGACCTTTTAAGACAGAAATTCTCTTAGTCTTCTCTTTTACTGAGGAGTCAGTGAGCTTCATGCACTATCGGTGACGATTCTCACTTTCGTAGTTTCGGAAACACTATTTCCTTTACTACTTAGGTTGGATGTTTGGTTAAGAATCAGGCTCCTAATAATATCCGGAACCTATTGTTATTAAGGTCCTTCCGTCTTCGTACGGGCATAGGCGTTTACTCTGTCCGGTTAGAGTTTACGTATTTATAAACAGATCTCAGTTTATTAGTAAGGACGTAAGCTTCTTCTGTCTTTGATGCCTAATAGAAGGACATTACGCTCCATTCTATTGCTAATGGATTCAATTAACTATCGGTACTGCTTATGGTATATCATTCACTCAGCAGTTTGTGCTTGAGATTTCGGCTCATGAAGTAAGAGCTCTTTCTACATCTTGGGCTTACATTAATAGTGTCGCTATTATAGATTTTATGAAGGCTGCACATTGGGCTCAGCCATCCACATTCATGAATTTTTATCTCAGAAATATTGAGTCCATTTCTGGAGGCCTGCATTGTTAGGTCTATTATCTACTGCTCAGAATGTCATTCACTTAACAGTTGCTACTATAGCTAGGTAGGCGTTCTGTTCCGGCAGTGACTCCGTCCTGCTGCCCTCTTCGCTCTGGGCTATTTGACCCAGGGCAAGGAGAAGGGGGGGGGGGAGGGTGTTCCCTTGGGTCACCTCTTTTATTATGAAAACAAGGGGATACCTCCTCCGGAGTTAGTAATTCTGAGCTGTTACTGGGATGGTTTTTAAGTGATAAGTTTATGTTTTAAAAATTCATTCAGGTCATAGTTTTTAAAGTATAGCTTTTGAATATATTATGTGTCAAACGGGCGTTATTATACAATCCTCAGACACTTTTAAAGGAGTATTTCTGAGTCGTTTCCGGGATGGTTTTAAAAGTGTAATATTTTAAAGTGTAGCTCGGTGTGAAGCATTTGTATATGTCAAGTGTCAAACGGGCGTTAATATACAATCCTCGGACACTTTTAAAGAATATAAAGAGTCTCTATTCTCTAGACTAACTTTATTTATTGGCTTACTTTAAAAATTATTAGTATAAGGATTATACTGGATATTAATAAAGTACATGGATGTTATGATGCTCAATTATGAAAGATGTTGTGTCTTTCTAATTTATCATAAATAAGAAAGATACATGTAAGGCCTAATACTCCTTTTCCCCTCGAGGGGATGACTCTATTTTATATAATTGAGCTTATTGGATTTTCCTCTATGTCCTAGGCCCTCCAGCCTTTTTACTATTCAGCTATGTCTGGGTCATTGGTACAGTATAAAAATGTTAAAAAATTTATAGTAATTTATATATTTTTTATACTTACCAATGACCCAGACGGGGATGGCCCTCCCAGGAGTTGGGAACTCATACCTCCCCGCTGAGTACATAGCGCTTACCAGGCACTGATTATAAGAATGATTAATGGCGCCAATTTAGGGACGTCCTTGACACTGCGCATGCGCAGTAGAGGTGAAGTATGGAGGGCCATTCAGGACATGTTTTCTTTGGTTTTAGATGCAAATTTTGGGGATTGGGGGGCAAAATTTGTGTTTGGCCCTACATTTTTAAGAGTAAGCATCAGCTATGTCTGGGTCATTGGTAAGTATAAAAAATATATAAATTACTATAAATTTTTTAACTTTCATTATTTTTTCATTTTTTGTCTCCAAAAACATAGGTTATGACCCCTCATTGGAACGAGCTTCCAATGAGGGGTCATAACCTATGTTTTTGAGACAAAAAATGAAAAAAAATTAGTTTTCCAGGAATTTTTTTTGTAAGTGTCGTCTGCTTTTCATGTTAGGTAAAGGATTAAATATAAAATTTATTGTATGTTTGAGATATCAGTAGTAGTTTCTCATTTAACTAATTGTGAGTTCACCGAATGTCTTAATTACTTTTACTTTTATATACCCAAACCATTTATCCTTTATATGAGAAATTGATTTTGTCATTGCATGTTGGTTAACATTTTATCAGACTAATAGATGACAAGTACAGTATTTTTTTTCCTAAATATCTTAATATTTTGATGTTTTTCTTCTAAACCATTGCTTTGAATGCACAAAATAAATTAATTGATTCTCAGCCAGTTTTTTTTTTTTCAAATCAGTTTTGATTTTTTTCTTTCATATAATGAGCATGAATTGAGAGGCTTTTCGCTGTCTTTTCATATAAACAATATGCAGAAAGTGCATAATTATACAAATTAATTTATTTAATTTTAAACCTCAAGGGCCTAATTCCAACTCTCATCACTTTTTACAATAACAGAAGAGGTGAGGCTCTTACCTGTTTCTTACCCAAGTGTTGAAATTTGTGTAGGTAGGTGGGGAAATATTTTTATTTAATTACTATATCGCACTTAACCCTTTACCTAACACAGTATTTTAAATAAATATATTAAATTTCACATTTTTTCGAAACAAATTTCCCAATTTTTCAATAAAACATTTAAATATGGATATCATTAGAACCAGCTCAACAAGCTGGTTCTAATGATATCCATATTTGTATGGTTTTATTGAGAAACTTCAGAGATATTTTAGGTTGTGGTGGGCTTATTCATGTTAATTTTTTCTGGCCATTTTTGGCAGCTATGTTAGGTAAAGCGTTAAAAGGACTGTGTAATGAACTTAATAGACCTTTAGTTGTTTTCCCTTTAATTTCACAATTGCGACTAGAGAATAAATCTTGAGAACATACCGTGAAACTACTACAACACAGAACCCCATCCATAGGTTCTATGTATACATAACAAAGCCTGTTATGAAATTAGACAAAATTCTTTGGTGATAACACAGCCCTGGGAATTAGCCTAGAGTTTTTCCGTTTTCCTAGACAATTTTGTTGCATACAATGCATTGGAACTCAACAAATTGATACACATTTTGCCTTGGCAAAATTTTCAAATTACCCAATTCTATAGTGATAACTGTCAAATAGAGAAAAAGTGTCTTTCATTTGGACATTGCATAGTGTTGATCAACATGAATACAATTTTTATGATAACATTTGTTTAGTCATCAAATTAGCATTAATCTCTAGTCTACATGTATGGAAAAAATGTAATGGACACACCCGTTAATATCAACTTTTGGACTTTTAAAAGAAAAAAAGTAAGAGTTTCTAGAAACTGGCAATAAAAACTTTCAAGGAGGGGTAATTTTGCTGACTAGGTAGGAAATAAGCAAACAAACATTTTTTTTATTACAGCCTGATCCAACATGCTGTTTCTGGGGAAACATGCATGTTACATTCTAAGTAGCTTGGCAGCTGTTATACAGCTATACAGGTAGCCAAGGCTTGCCTAGAAAGAAATGCAAAGCCACTGAATGGAGACTGCATTCAGTTGTGCTCTTCAGATTTCAGTTGCATACACCAATCCAGAAATGTAAACAGTTTTGAGTCTCCCATTTTGTAGTAATATTGGAAGACAATGAAAGACAATAAAATCATCCAATGAGTAGGTTCAATTTAAGTGAGGGATTGCCTGAGAATCGAAACCCTTTTTTTTCATTGGAGTGAGCTAGCTATGTCATAAGCTATGTTTTGGAAGCAAGAATTGAAAATCTAAATTTGAAGATTTGTGTACCTAGTGGCAGGTGAATTTCACTGATGTATTAGATTAATGATTAGAAGAAGTCTTGGTTGATTGGATTTAAAAATGTCCGTCAATCAGAAATTCAGAAGTTAAATAATTTAATTCTTCAGTAAAGTCATTTTGTGTTGAAATAAAAAAAATTATATATCTAACCCTTTACCTAACATGAAATGCAGATGACACTTGAAAATACAATTTTTAAATAACTAATTTTTTTTACTTTTTGAATCCAAACCATAGCTTATGACCCCTCATTGGAACGAGCTCAATGAGCTCATTCCAATGAGGAGTCATAAGCTATGGTTTTGAGACAAAAAATGAAAATTCAATGGTGATTTTTGTGAATAGCGCTGATGGTTTTGGACGTTACGTTGTGTAAAGGGTTAATAATTATTTGGGGGGCGCGATGGCTCAGTTGGTAGAGCTGAGAGGTCCTCGGTTCGAATCTCACCTGCAGCAACCGCGTTGTGTCCTTGGGCAAGACACTTCACCCCCATTGCCCACGTGGGGACACGGTGACGCTGTGTACTAAGGTGTACTGCACGTCGATGGTGCACCTGTCTTCAACCAATGTTAACCCTGCTTGTGTGGAGTTGGTATGTTGGGCAGCTGACAGTTGCTTGCCGTTGCTCGGTGGTTCTCTCCGGGTACTCCGGCTTCCTCCACCCGTAAAACTGTCACGGTCATGATCAGCCATTGTGCAGAAATATGTGACCTTAAACACCAATAAATAAATAATAATTATTTATAGTTTTTACAGAGCTTATCGTTGCAGTCATGATATATAGAGGATACATTTTGTTTTTGTGGAGGCATGATAATTAATTTGGGAGTGACTACAAGGACATCTAAGTATTCATGAGTGACTGAAAGGCACAAGTAGAAACTTAGATTTCCTTGGAGTTACAAGTGAGAAAATTCTCATACCTAGCATTTAATATATTATATTCCCTGAGGAAATCCTGGGAAGTGAAACAGGGTTTGTTTACAGTGTTAAACAAACTGTTTTTACTGATGAACCAGCCCTGGTAACCAATGCCTGAGGTGGAAGTCCTCTGATATGGACAAAATGGGTATAAATAATTTGCTGGATTGACTTTATATCCATATTGCAGTCATAATTAACCATTGTGCTGAAAATGTTTGACCTTAAACAGCAAAATGTAATGGACACACCAGTTAAGGTCAACTTTTGGACCTTAAAAAAAAGAAGAGTTTCTAGAAACGGGCAACAAAAACTTTCAAGTAGGGGTAATTTTGCCAAGTAGGTAGGAAATAAGCAAACAGCAAAATGTAATTGACACACCAGTTAATATCAACTTTTGGAGTTTAAAAAAAAACAAAACTGAAACGACCGTTGACCAAATTTCTACAGGATCAGAGTTGTTCCAGTCATTTTGTTACAGTTTTTATGTGAATATCCAAAGACACTTCACTAAAAATTATAATTTTTCTGTTTTTTTTATTGGCATTTATTGATACTTTAAACAAGGGCATGTCATGTGGGACAGTTTTACAGGTGAAGGAAGCCAGAGTACCCGGAGTGAACCATCGATCAGCATCGAGCAAAGTTCTATCCAGACTCTCCAGCATACTAGTTCCACACTAGCAGGGTAGAAATTGATTGAAGATAGGTAGGTGCACCATTGACATGCAGTATGCCTCAGTACACAATGCCACCATGCCCCCACATGTGTAATCAGGATTAAGTGCTTTGCCCAAGGACCTGATGCAGTTACTCCTGGTGGGGATTGAACCATGGAGCTTTCGGTTTGAAGACCAATGGCATAACCAATGAGCCACAATGCATCTTGTTTGTTGTCTGTTTAACCCTTTACCCAACGTAGACGATATCAAAATTTATTAAAGTAAATATCGTTTTTTAATTTTTTTCGAAAAATTTCATCAAAACCATATCATGTGACCCCTCATTGGAATGAGCTTGACGAGCTCATTCCAACGAGGCGTCACATGATATGGTTTTGTTGAAATTTTTCAAAAAATAATATTTTTTCAGCTGCTGAATCTGCATATTACGTGGGCGGATGCTGGCGATTCGTTGGGTAAAGGGTTAATATCAAGGCGTTCTGTATTCTTTTATGTCAAAATTTGTTGTTAATTTGTGAACATAGAGTTGGAACCCCTGAAAGTGGAACAGTACTTGTTTACTGTGGTAAACTAGTCCTGTTTTACTGGTAACCACTGCCCAGAGTGCACATCTCCATAGTGGGCAGCATAGGTTTAAATGATAGGTTAAACTTGACTTCATACTTAATTTGTGGTCATTATATAGCCATAAAGATACTTCAACTGAACTTAAACATCAATAAATAAATAAATTAGTGAATATCAGTAATCACTGCCCAAAGTAAATGTCATTAGCAATTGATTTTTCATTTGTAATTTATCAGCTATTGAAATCAAGTGAAAAAGACAGATATTGGTTGATTTATTCTCACTCTTTGCACAAGTATTTGGCTACTTGCCTGCCACTTCACACTTACCTATTCAGTTCTTAACAGTTGATGGCACAGCAGATTCTTAGCCATTTCTGAACTCAGGGCAAATACTGTTCAAATTCACTGTCCTTCCTGTTATTGTTCCATGAATCCTTCTGGCAACTAGTATTGCTCCACGTTTAGTGAAGTTCTACTTGTTGTCAGCACATTTATTGCAATAATCTGATTCATATATGTAATATATGCAGTGGCATGTTCTAGCATTGTCGTTCCATTTATGCAATTTGCTTGAAGTTATTTCTGGTTGATACTGCCATTGATATTTTAATATTAACAAAGAATAATGTTGTTGATTGTTCACCGAAATAAAATTGAAAACATTATTTGCAATACAATGTTTAAATGATTGGTAACAAAACTTGTAATTACATATCGCGTATGCCGTGTTTGGTTCATAAATAATGATGTGATTCCTAATGAATCAATTGCTGCTCTTTGTCCATTTTTGTCAGATTGAGTTGTCAGCAGATGATAAACTTATCACAAATAATAAACCTTTCCAGCAGGAAAAAAAATTCAAAATACTGGGGGAACCTTCAGTTGAAATGCCCCCCAAAAAAAAAAAATTCATTTTTGATTTTCTGATGGTCTTCCCAAATAATTTGTTCATCTGTAGTTACTCTTGGGTTCCACCTAAATATATATGTATGTTTATTAATAAACAGTTGATTTTCCCCACTGTATTAATCATTTTTTGCATCTGTATGTTTATTATTAAAACTGGCATTGGCACCAAGTAAAAGTATCATGTTACATCAGACTGATGCATAGAAGCAACAGCAGTTTACCCTCTGCAAAATTTAAAGAGGTCCACTTCCCTACACAGGTGCATGTAGTCGTATATAAAATGCCATACTAGTTGGTTGTAAATTAAAAAATTTTCCCCCTATTGACCACAACATCTTGTATTGCCCTTGAAAGTGTACGGTACCAATTGCAATGCTTTAGCATCATTGCAGTTGGCACCACTATGCCTTCAAGAAATTATATATGCCAACAGGCATCTATGCTATTCTGTTGAAAAATGTAGAAGTTTTTGAGACTGTTCATTATCAGGTTTGATGCAAAGCAGTTGCAACTGGTATTTCTATATGTATCATAATTTTCCACCCTGTATTATTATTTCGTCCTGCACTTTTATGTAATTTTGTCACATTTGCCCCCGATACTTATATTCTACCCTGTACTTCTACTTGAACACAACCATACTGAAATGTGGATAGCTGCAGCAAACTCAACTTTTGGATCACGAGTGTTGAGATTTAGCTTCTTTTTTTTTTTACAGAATTACTTGATGTTGAGGAAGATTATTCGAAGGATTTGGATGAGAAAAAACAAGGTAATTTTGTTCTTAGCATTTTAGTCACTCTGGACATGAAGTAATCTTTGACACTTTAACCCTTAACCCTTTACCCAACGAATCGCCCGCATCCGTCCGCGTAATATGCAAATTCAGCAGTTGAAAAAAATATTATTTTTCAAAAAATTCCAATAACACCATATCATGTGACCCCTCATTGGAACGAGCTTGTCGAGCTCATTCCAACGAGGGGTCACATGATATGGTTTTGTTGAAATTTTTTGAAAAATTTGAAAAATTTATATTTGAAATAATAAATTTTGATATCGTCTGCGTTGGGTAAAGGTTTAAGGGCCTAATTCTTACTTTGATAACTTTTTAATTCAGAGGAACAGGTGACCCAACATGCATTGTTTGGGTAAACTCAAAACTTTTTTTCTAAGTACCTTATCAGTTGTTTCTAGACAAGTCTTGGCTGCCTCTGTAGGCAGCCAAGACTTGACTAGAAACAACTGCAAAGGCACAGAAGGTAGACTTTCAATGTGTAGCAAAAATGTATAAAAATCTCAAGCCCCTAAGGGTTAAATTCAGCTGCTTATTACCAAGGGGTTCTATTTGTCCCCAAAACATCACTTATTATTTCTGGAATTTCTTTCCTTTTTCTATTTATATGCTGTTGTGACACAATGTTGAATGGGGGTCTGAGAGGGCTTTAGGTACTTGGATGCTGTGATCACTTAGCTAGTGATAATATTTTGCTTAAGAGTATTATTAGAAGTATATTAACTAATAAAGTGCTAAATTATTTTCCAAAGATGATCTGTAACATGAGATACCATGCTACCAGCAAGGGGTGCTTTAGTTGGGCAAAATTTGGTTGAAAAAATAATTGTTTTCTTGCAATTTTATATAGATTTTCCTTTCTAGTACAGTAGAATCCTCTTAATTGAATGTTAAAAAATTTATAGTAATTTATATATTTTTTATACTTACCAATGACCCAGACATAGCTGGTGCTAACTCTTAAAAATCTAGGGCCAAACACAAATTTTGCCCCCCAATCCCCAAAATTTGCATCTAAAACCAAAAGAAATCATGTCCTGAAGGACCTCCATACTTTGCCCTTACTGCGCATGTGCAGTGTCAAGGACGTTCCGAAATTGGCGCCAATTATCATTCTTACAAGCAGTGCCTGGTCAGCGCTATGTACTCAGCGGGGAGGTATGAGTTCCCAAAGCCAGGGAGGGCCATCCCCGTCTGGGTCATTGGTAAGTATAAAAAATATATAAATTACTATAAATTTTTTAACATTTTTATACTGTACCAATGACCCAGACATAGCTGAATAGTAAAAAGGCTGGAGGGCCTAGGACATAGAGGAAAATCCAATAAGCTCAACTATATAATATAGAGTCAACCCCTCAAGGAGAAATGGAGTATTAGGCTTTACATGTATCTTTCTTATTTTATGTTAAATTAGAAAGATACAATACCCTTCATAATTGAGCACAATAACATTCATGTTCTCTATTAACATCCAGTATAACCCTTTATACTAATTATTTTTAAAGTAAGCCAATAAATAAAGTTAGTCCAGAGAATTGAGACTCTTTATATTCTTTAAAAGTGTCCGAGGATTGTATATTAACGCCCGTTTGACACTTGACATATACAAATGCTTCACACCGAGCTACACTTTAAAATATTACACTTTTAAAACCATCCCGGAAACGACTCAGAAATACTGACTTCGGAGGAGGCATTCCCTTGCTTTTCACTATAAAGCAGGTGACTTAAGGGAACACCCTCCCCCCCCCCCCCCCCCCCCTTCCCCTTGCCCTGGGTCAAATAGCCCAGAGCGAAGAGGGCAGCCGGACGGAGTCACTGCCGGAACAGAAAGCCTGCATAACTATAGTTGCAACTGTTTAGTGGACGACATTCTGAGCAACAGATAACGGACCTAAACAATGCAGGTCTCCAGAAATGGACTCAATATTTCTGAGATAAAAATTCGTGAATGTGGATGGCTGAGACCAATAAGCAGCCTTCATTAAATCTGTAATAGCAATACTATTAGCGTAAGCCCAAGATGTAGAAAGAGCTCTTACTTCATGAGCCGAAATCTTAAGCACAGACTGCTGAGAAGAAGATAAATTTTCATAAGCAGTACGGATAGTTAATTGAATCCATCTAGCAATAGAATGGACCGAAATGTCCTTTCTATTAGGCATCAGAGACAGAAAGAAACGTTTTCGTCCCTTTCTGATAAACTGAGATCTCTGTTTATAGATACGTAATGCTCTAACAGGACAGAGTAAAGGCCTACGCCCGTCTGAAGACGGAAGAGCCTTAATAACAATAGGTTCCGGATATTTATTAGGAGCCTGATTCTTAGCTAAAAATTCCACATTAGTAGTGAAGGTGATAGTGTTCCTGACACTACGATAGTGAGAATCATCCACCGACAGTGCATGAAGCTCACTGACTCTTCTAGCAGAAGAGAAAGCTAAGAGAAAAGCTGTCTTATAAGACAAGAATTTGAAATCTACTGTCCCAAGAGGTTCAAATGGCTTTTCCTTCAGTTTAAGAAGAACCCAAGCTAAATTCCACTTAGGAATTAACCTAAGAGTTCTGGGTCTATTTATCGAGAAGTTTCTAACTAACTTAGATAAAGAGACATTAGATGCAATTTGTAAACTATCATGATGTGCATAGGTATCAGATAACATAGACCTATAACCCTTAATAGTAACAGGCTGCAGTTTGATTTCGTCAAACAAGTATACTAGAAAGTTTGCAATGTCTGGTATGGAGGGATCAAAAATATCAACAGAATGATCCCTACACCAACGACGAAAAACCTTCCACTTAGCCACATAGTTTAGCGAACAGGAGGTCCTCCTACAGTTAGAAATCGCGTCCACTGCTCGTCCTGTAAAGTGCTTGCCATGCAAGAAGGACCGCACAACGGAAAAACGTGAAGGTTGAGACCTTGCGGGTTGTGATGGAGTTGACGCGATTTCCCCTGCGAAAGAAGATCCTCCCGTGGAGGAAGCTTTCGCGGTAGGTCCCACAACAGACACCTGAGTAGATTTATCCACGGTCTCTGTGGAGACAGAGATGCTACCAACAGAATCTTGCATTGAGATTGTTTTATCTTTAGCAATACTTGCTGAATTAACGGCGCTGGAGGATACGCATATCCTATCATTCCGTCCCAAGGGATCGACAGAGCGTCTACTGCAAATGCTCTTGGATCCGGACACGGAGACACATACGTCTGCAACTGATTGTTGAGATGTGTCGCAAATAAGTCTATCATTGGCCGTTCCCCTTGGTAGCAAATCTGATTGAATACTTGTTTGTTGAGAGTCAACTCCGACGGCAACGAGCGACCCTTTCGTGAAAGGGAGTCTGCTAGTACGTTCAGACGACCCGGTATATGACGGACCGAAAGAAGAACTTAATGTTCTAGAGCAAACAGAAGGATTCTTTCCGTTAGATTGAACAACGGAATTGAATGAGTGCCTCCCTGATTCCGTATATACGCCACTACTGTCGTATTGTCGGATAGGATTTGGACATGAGCATTGTGAATAATGTCCATCCAATGAGGTAACGCAAGCCAAATTCACATCATTTCCTTGATGTTTATGTGCTTGCCCAGGAATTGCGGATCCCAAAGACCCTGGCATCTCGAATCCGTTGGGATCAATGATGCACCCCAACCTGTTTGACTGGCATCCGTCATAATGGTAAAACTCAGATCCGGCAACTGCAGCGGAACTCCCTGAGTTAACCACTGAATGTTTGCCCAAGTCTGAATCTCTCGTTTCACTTGATCTGACAAGAGAACGTCTATGTCGAGCGAATGAATTTTCACACTCCAATTCTGAGTCAAGAAAATTTGGAGAGGACGCGTGCGTAACCGCCCCATCGGAATGAGATCCGCAGCGGCTCCGCACAGACCTATCAGTCTCATGAACTCCCTCGCTGTGACTTTGTCTGCGTGCAGACAATAGCGAGTGTAACAACTGACTAATTTCGCTCTGGTTAACGGCAGACGAACGAGATTGTTGTGCGTCTCGAAGCTCATTCCCAGATGTGTGAATGACTTGGACGGCACCAGATCCGACTTCTCCTCGTTTATTATAAAACCGAGACGTCGTAGCAATAGAAGCAGATTCTGCACATCGTTCTGAAGCATTAACTCGTTGCCGTACCTCTGAAGAATGTCGTCCAGGTAGGCCGACGTTACCGCAAACGAATGAGCTCGGAAATACATCATTACCGAGTTCATTACCCGAGTGAAGGCACAGGGTGCTAGATTCAATCCGAAGCACATCGCCCGGAATTGATACACCACCCCTAGGACTGCGAAGCGTAGATACTTTCTGAATGTCGGATGTACCATGACGTAAAAGTACGCATCTTTGAGATCTATGCTTGTTGCATAATCGTTCACCCGAATACTCGCTCTGACCGATCGAATCGTCTCCATATAAAACTTCGGAGCGACGATCAGCTTGTTTATCCAGCTCAAATCTATGACTGGACGGAACGAGCCGTCTGGTTTCGGAACCAGAAACAGATGGCTGTAGAATCCCAGTGTCTCCTGGTTTTCTACGACCTCTACCGCGTTCTTCATTAAAAGAGACTGCACCTCTGATAACAGAGCGTCTCTTTTCTGCGGATTTGACGGAAGTTGAGTCCATTTTGGACTTCGAGTTAATGGAGGCTTTCGTTTGAAGGATATCTTTAGACCTTCCGAAATCACCCCTCTCACCCAAGGGTCGTCTGGAATCCACGCCCACTCTTGTGAAAAACTCGACAACCTTCCGCCAACTGGCACGCGATAGAGGTTGAAGCCATCACCTCCTGGACCTGCGAGGCCTGCGGTAGGAGAAACCACGTCCTCCATGACCCGCACCTCGTCCCGTCGACCTCGGGGCATCCGACCGGTTGTCCCGGCCCGAAGGACGTCCCGCACGTGAGTCGCTGCCTTGACGGTCTCTTGAATAAGACCAAGAGGATGCACCTGAACCTCTATAGGAACCTCTCTTGGGCACATTAGACCCAGAAGTGCCTGACTTACTCTTATCTGCCGTGTCCGACTTCTTAGAAGCAGATTTGAACAGCAGAGAATCCGAAGCTTTCTTAGTAATTTTATCGTAAATTGCAGAAAGCTTGCCGTCGAAGAGAAGTTCTCCGGAGACCGAAGCGACTCTGAGAGAGTTCTTCACCTTACTATCCACGAGTGTGGATGTAGCTAGGGCTGCGTCACGTCTAACCAACTCCAGGTTTGCCACTGAAAGGGCGGAGTTACACGTGGAATAAGCTACTGCCCTTGAAAGAAGTCTTAAAGAGGATTGTATATCCTGGAATTCTTTCCCTTGAAGACGCAGTGATAACGCCTTAGTAAGGTGGTCTGCGTAAGATAAAGCATCTAAACTGGCTCTGTTAGACGAAATAGTCGTCTCCAACACCGCGGTTGGAATAGACGCAGACGACGGTAATGATAATTCTAAGTCTTCCGCCTCGTCGTCCATACGCGGAGGAACTCTCGGGATGCGCTGTCCTGCCGTATCAAATTTATTCCTTGCATTAATGAAAGGCAGGTTAAGAGTATTGGCGGACAAGAAACCTGCTTTTCCTGTTTTGGAAGCAAGTTTGAATATAGCATCGTTCAATAATTCAAATGTTCTTGTGACATTATTGGACTGAGACGGAAACTCGGGAGCGATGTCCCTGAACCGCTCAAAGAAATCAGTGTCCAATGACGCTATAATTCTCTTGTCCGGTACCGCAGCAGTCTGGCCCAACGGAACAACTTGAGGAAGGAAGTGCCGGATGAAGTCCACGGCAGCTTTATGTTGTTCCGAAAGGGATAGCTCCAAGTCATCCGTATCCCTTTCACCATCCGGTCGGACCTCATGATGCTCCCGGTCGTCCGCACCTGATGCTTCGGCGGAGCGTACCGACCCAGCGCCGTCGGATAATTCCCGATCCGACACCGTTTCTGTCGGTTGCTGGGATGCTGCGATAAGTTGTGCTATTTGAACAAGCACGTCCGACATCGAGGCCTGCGGAGGCTCAGTCTTTCGCTGCTTCGCCGAGGGCAGCTCTGTATCTGGTGACTCCCGCATACTCTTCCTATGCGAACGTCCGGAGTCAACCGGCCTCGTGTCCCTGTCTACCGGATGGCGTGACCTGGTCGTCGAAGAATCCCTGATCGGCGAAGCTGGTAAAATATCGGCGGTCACGTAGCCAAGATGTGGTCGTGTGCGCTGGTGAGAGGAAGAAGCCTGAGCAGTCTCAGCAGACTGCCTATACAATGGAGCATCCCGAGCGACGGACGTGTGCTCCGCTTGCGACACATTTTGTACCACAACATCTGGTCCCAGATGTTGTTGTATGAGAGAGGGACCTCTCTCGCTTGCGGCCCGGCTGGACCTGGACGAGCTAGGAACCGGACTCGAAGGCTTCCTCCGATCTCTCCTACTATCCGCCGTCACTGGGTGTGCACGTTGAATGTTTATAGTGCTCGCATCACCCAACATTTCCTCCTGGACCGCATCAGACGAACCCGGCTGCCGAACCATTCGGTGAATGGATGCTACACCGGGCGAGCTAGCGGACGACATTTGTCTTATCTCCATGAGCACTTTTGCCGCTAGCTCTGTATTCATTTGTGATGACGGAAGCGCACTTGCGGAAGATAACATGGAAACATCACCCTGTTCTTGTTCCTCTGAAAAAGAAACTGATAGAGTAGAATGACCCTGCGGAGAAAGAGCCGGCATAGCCCTTTCTCCACTAACAACATATCGTGACACACGTTTCCAATGTTTGTCATCCCAATATTGACATATTGAACAGGGATTAGTGCGAGTACACTGACTACAATTAATACAGTGATCATGAAAGTCAGAGGAAGATTTCTTCCTATTACAATTTGAACAATATCCTTTCATAGTGAAAAGTCAACAACAAGTCCTAGTACTCGCACAAACCCCTAAACACAAAGATACATAATAACATGATCCATTAATATAGAAAAAACAATTGAAAATCAAAATAATTTTTGAAAAATATTTTTTCAACGAAGCCCAAGTTTCTGAAAAGTAACGTTGAGCCCCAATGGATCCCAAGGCTAAGTGTGGTCAAAAATTTTAAAATTATATTAAATAATTAATGCAACACTTACGGATAATAATAATGTATCTTATAGTGAGATAAACTACTCCAAAGGCAAACAGCCCACCTCAAAAGAGACTGTTGCCAATGTAAACAAACAGTGTAAAAACACCAGAAAACATGACTCCAGTCACTGACAATACTGGCCCGAAATCAGTCATCAAAATTACACACTATCTGATGCAAAACAGAGACTCCCAGGGGAGAATCTGCAGAACATCAGATGGTAGATGCAGAACACAACGTTTATACACCCATGGGTGAAAACGTAAACATGGGGAAAATAACAGAATTCATTCTGTAACCAAGCTAATTCTCCCAAGAGAATTTAGAAATGATCTTTCTCAAAAATATGCCAAAAGCATGGGAGAATAGCAAGGGGGGACTTAGAAGACCAGGGGAGAGGAAACACTGAATAAGCAGTGCAACTTTATAGCAAGAATGACAACAACAGGCCCATGCCTCGAAAATAGGCAACTTAACATAATTTCAGAAAAAATTTTAAGTACAGCCCTGATTATTTTTTGTCACTCCTTTTTCCTCTCCTCCTTCTATATCCTCCTTAGAATCACCATTTCTCCAATAATTACGTGTCTGGCATCCTTTAAACTGAGATTTACAAGCACAAAGATCAGTGAGATGTTGACTGATGAAGGGCCAAACAGAGAATGATAATTGGCGCCAATTTTGGAACGTCCTTGACACTGCGCATGCGCAGTAAGGGCAAAGTATGGAGGTCCTTCAGGACATGATTTCTTTTGGTTTTAGATGCAAATTTTGGGGATTGGGGGGCAAAATTTGTGTTTGGCCCTAGATTTTTAAGAGTTAGCACCAGCTATGTCTGGGACATTGGTACAGTATAAAAATATCCATTTTGCCAGTGAAAATTATTCAATTAACAGGAGTATACAATTAACAGGGATTTGGTCAGTTTCTGTGTTCTAAACTGAGCATTTATTCTATTATATCTTGTTTGACAGAGCTCATAGAGCTCTGTCAAACAAGATATAATAGAATAAATGCCTGTATTGGATGTAGTGAGGCCAAAAAGGTTGATAAATAAGAGGAATTTGGTGCGTGTCACAGTAATTTTTTCGACTTATTACAAAAATTTATATACAATTAACAGGAGTTTACTCTACAACCCATATGCAATTAACAGATCAAATTTGTACTGAAGGTACGGTAAATGGTTTTGTGTTTGAAAATTATATTCAATTAACAGGGATATACAATTAAGAGATATCCAATTAAGTGGGCTCCACTGTATTGAGGAAACGACAGGCTAATGCATACAGTGTAAAACTATTAATGTGGCTTTTTTGCTCTTTTCAGTAGAGCCATAATAATGGCTTTTAGCACTCATTCACCATAGTGGGTTCAGACATTTTTATCTTACATCAATACAAGAATACTCATGATACCCCAATCTTCAAAGGACTCTCTGATTTTTACACCTTCTTGTAGGGATATGAGAACTAGAGTATTCTAGGTAGGATTTCTCATACCTAATAGGATGCTTATCGCTTTAAAATAAATCATTAGTCTAGTTTGTGAGAGAGAGAGATTGTGTTTGCATGATGTGAAAACTTGTCTTGTATGGCCACTGGCACACCTGTTTTGAGAATAAGGAGAGCAGAAAATAACATCCTATTTTCATAATGGTTGAATGTCTGTAATGACAGCCATGGCAGCCATCTTCGATTTCTTTAGAGCACAGTCCACAATCTGTTCAGCTGTTTTTATACCCCCACTTTCGAAGAAAATGGGGGTATACTGGATTACATGTGTCCGTGCGGCCATCCGTCTGCCTGTGCGTCCATCCATGTGTGAGTCCGTCCGAGAATATTCATAACTTAGGCTTAAAAAAATAAAAAATCTGTTTCTCAGGCCCTCCCGCATGGTCCTTTTGGCTGCCGCATGCTCTCTTTTTATAACCAATTTGAACTTAAAAAAAAAAAAATTAAATGGTTTATGTCTGATATTTTACCCAAGTTAAAAAAATTGATGAATTTATCCCATGAGTGCAAGAAGGCTTTGCAATGCTTTAGCATTGCAAATCCTTCTTGCATTCAAGGGATGAAATACACCACCACCCATGCTATTCTGTAGATTATGAGGCCTAAAACTTGAACCAAGAACATGAACTTTTGATGGCAAAGAAGAAATTACTGAAATAAAAAATAAAATAAAAAAACGCTCGCCCGCATGCAATTTCACAAATAATGGCCTGAGAAACAGAAGATCTACTTTTTGTGGCCTTAAGTAAATTATTATTTTCTATAATATTTGTTGGTCATAGGTATGCCTACACTAGTTATTTTTTTTTTTTATTACTTGTTCACTTAGAAAAATGTGTTCGTCCGAGCCAAATTTTGTCTGTTCAGCCTGTGTCTCGGGTATCAAATGTTCTATTGCAGTGAAATTTTGCCATGAACACTGCTTATGGTATAGGCTTTAAAAAAAGGATTCAACAATATTTCTCACATTCTCCTTTTTAGAGTTATCCCCCTTTCTTTGACTTAAAAATTATAGGAAATAGACATTATTTGTCTGTTCAGCCTGTATCTCAGGTATGGATTATCGGATTTCAGTGAAATATGGCATGCAGTTTGCCTATGACAAAGGCTTCTGCCTCATTGCATAAAAACTTCCAAACACCAAACAATTTACCATACCTTTGTTGGTCATAGGTATGCCCACACTAGGCAGTACACCACGTGGGGGTATGCACCGGATGACAGTCCAGCTCTTGTTTTTTCACTCATCACTAAATTTCATATGCATGTTCTGATTCATGTCTAGCTGAGAATGTTCTATTATGGTCATGGTTGGCTGGTTGTAATGCCCACCAATTTTCTTTAAATTTGACAGGCTGTCTTAGCATATTGAGTAGATGAGAACATCTTTTTGAGGGGGGGGGCTTTGCTGCCCATAATGGCCATCACAGCACCCATCTTAGATTTATTCAGCGTAGGCTTCAGGTTGAATTTGTGCATAAATTTTCTTTAAATTTGACAGGCTGTCTTATCATATTGAGCAGATGAGAACATCTTTTTTTTTGGGGTGGGGGGGTGGGGGGGGGGGAAGAGGGTGTCAAAGTTGCCTACCCATGAGGCAGCCTTCTTAGATTTCTTTAGAACACATTGCAAGTCTCATTTATGCATCAGTTTTCTTGAAATTTGGCAGAATGACTAAGTATGATGACTAAATAAGAATGTCATGTTTCAGTCATGCTTAGCCGCTCTAAACTGGTGGAGTGCTAAATTATTTTTGGCCATCAAATCATGTGCATATGTCTTTGCGGCATGCCGTGTTACAATTTATGGGAGAGTGCCTATGGGCACTCTCCCATAAATTGTAAGACGGAAAACCCTTTCAGACTAAATAATATCACTTCAAAGATAATACAAAGCACATGCAGTGAATGTGAGCCTTCAAGCTCTGGTACCTGCACTTCAGAATAAAGCCTAGATAAGGGCTTCCAGCACTCTACCAGTTAATGGCAGCCATCTTGTATTTCTATGGCACACCGTACAGGCTGCATTTATGGATAATTTTTTTTTTAAATCTGGCAGTCTGACTTAGCATGATAACTAAATGAGAATGTCATATTTCAGTCATGATGGGTCGCCCTCAATGGCCACCATGGCGTTGCAGCCATTTTTATTTCTTTAGAATGCAACAAGTTGGATTTAGGCCTAAAAGTTAAAAAATCTATTTCTCTTGTATGGTCCTTTTGGCTGCAGCATGCTCTCTTTTTATAACCTATGTAAACTTGAAAAAATAAAAATTAAATGGTTTATGTCTGATATTTTACCCAAGTTAATAAAATTAATAAATTTGTGCCTTGAGTGCAATAAGGCTTTGCAATGCTTTAGCATTACAAAGCCTTCTTGCACTCAAGGGACGAAATACACCACCACCCATACTATTCTGTAGATTATGAGGTCTAAAACACAAAACAAACCAAGAACATGAACTTTTTATGGCAGAGAAATAATTACAAAAATAAAAAATAAAATAAAAAAATGCCTGCCCACATGCAATTTCACAAAAAATGGCCCGAGAAACAGAAGGTCTACTTTGTGGGGGCCATATGGATCAGTTTTCTTGAAACTCTGTAGACAACTTAAAAATGTCATATTTCCATCACAGTTCGTGTCTCAAATGGCTGCCATGGCTCATATTTTATTTCTGTTGAAATCATTTTTTGGAAAGGTATCCAAAAAGTCAATAATTATAACACAATTTACTTCAATACAACAAAAGCTATTAGGTCATTATGATATTAACCTCATAAATGCTAAGTCAAGATAAGTCACAGTGTCATAGACACTTTTATTTATCTTGTCACTGATACAGAATATTATATTCTTCTGGTAAATAGTAAAAAAAAAAAATTGCATAACAAGCAGTTCAGTGGGACTACTATTGTTTGATTAACCCTTTACGTAACATGAAAAGCAGACGACTTGCAAAAAAAAATCTTGAGTAACTAATTTTTTTAGCTCACCTGAGCGAAGCTCAAGGGGAGCTTTACTAATCACTTTCTGTCCGGCATCCGTCGTCCGGTGTCCGTCGTCCGGTGTCCGTTGTCGTCCGTCCGGCGTTAACTTTACATTATCGACTTCTCCTCCTAAACCACTAGCCCAATTTTATTCAAATGTTGGCTAAATGTTTATTACCTAATGCCAATTCAGATTTGTTCAAATGAAGTTGCCCTTCCTCCTGGGTGGTGCCACGCCCCCAAGGGGCACCAAAATCTTTGTAAATCTTCTTCTCATGAACCAGCAGTAGCAGAGACTTGATATATGGTGTGCAGCTTCCTTTTGAGGTGTAGACTCAGATTTGTTCAAGAGAAGTTTGTGGGGCTATACTTGGCGTCATTATGGGAGGGGTAAAATTTTTTGCCCCGCCCAAAATTTCTATTTTCCAAACCGAGAGGCTGATTTGAACCAAATTTTATGTGAGGGCTTATTGGGTCATGAGTACTTGATTTATGCAAAAAAAAAAATTTCCCGCAGCCCTGTGGGAACCGCAGGAGCTAAAAATAGAAAAAATTTAAAACGCCCATATCTCCAAAACTGCACGGCATTGAGAATTTTTATTTGGTGTGCAGCTTCCTTAGGACCAACAGAAGGGATTGGTAAAAAAAATTGCCATCGGTTTTATCATAGGGTACAGTTTCGGGACTTTGAAAAAGTGCTGAGTCAGCACTTTTTAACACTGTAGGCAATGGGAAAAACATTAAAAAATCTTCTTCTCCAGATCCAGCAGGCAGAATCTTTTGATATTTGGTATGCAACATTGTAGGGTGGATCTGATTCAAGTTTGTTCAAATCGGCCCCCTGGGTTCATATTTGGGCTCAGTATAGGAGCCCGATTTCGAACTTAGTGCATTTCAGGCAAATTTCTTAAAAAATCTTCTTCTCCAGATCCAGCAGGCAGAATCTTCTGATATTTGGTATGCAACATTGTGGGGTGGATCTGATTCAAGTTTGTTCAAATCGGCCCCCTGGGTTTATATTTGGGCTCAGTATAGGAGCCCAAATTTGACCTTACTGCATTTCAGGCAAATTTCTTTGAAAATCTTCTTCTCCAGATCCAGCAGGCAGAATCTTTTGATATTTGGCATGCAACATTGTAGGGTGGATCTGATTCAAGTTTGTTCAAATCGGCTCCCTAGATTCATATTTGGGGTCACTATAGGAGCTTGAATTCGAACTTAGTGCATTTCAGACAAATTTCTTCAAAAATCTTCTTCTCCAGATCCAGCAGGCAGAATCTTTTGATATTTGGTATGCAACATTGCGGGGTAGATCTGATTCAAGTTTGTTCAAATCGGCCCCCTGGATTCATATTTGGGCTTACTATAGAAGCCCGAATTCGAACTTAGTGCATTTCAGGCAAATTTCTTAAAAAATCTTCTTCTCCAGATCCAGCAGGCAGAATCTTTTCATATTTGGTAAGCAACATTGTAGGGTGGATCTGATTCAAGTTTGTTCAAATCGGCTCCCTGGGTTAATATTTGGGCTCAGTATAGGAGCCCGATTTCGAACTTAGTGCATTTCAGGCAAATTTCTTAAAAAATCTTCTTCTCCAGATCCAGCAGGCAGAATCTTTTGATATTTGGTATGCAACATTGTAGGGTGGATCTGATTCAAGTTTGTTCAAATCGGCCCCCTGGGTTCATATTTGGACTCAGTATAGGAGCCCGATTTTGAACTTAGTGCATTTAGGCAAATTTCTTAAAAAATCTTCTTCTCCAGATCCAGCAGGCAGAATCTTTTGATATTTGGTATGCAACATTGTGGGGTGGATTTGATTCAAGTTTGTTCAAATCGGCTTCCTAGATTCATATTTGGGCTCACTATAGAAGCTCGAATTTGAACTTAGTGCATTTCATGCAAATTTCTTTAAAAATCTTCTTCTCCAGATCCAGCAGGCAGAATCTTTTCATATTTGGTAAGCAACATTGTGGGGTGGATCTGATTGAAGTTTGTTCAAATCGGCCCCCTGGGTTTATATTTGGGCTCAGTATAGGAGCCCAAATTTGAACTTAGTGCATTTCAAGCAAATTTATTAAAAAATCTTCTTCTCCAGATCCAGCAGGCAGAATCTTTTGATATGTGGTATGCAACATTGTGGGATGGATCTGATTCAAGTTTGTTCAAATCGGCTTCCTAGATTCATATTTGGGCTCACTATAGAAGCTCGAATTCGAACTTAGTGCATTTCAGGCAAATTTCTTATAAAATTTTCTTCTCCAGATCCAGCAGGCAGAATCTTTTGATATTTGGTATGCAACATTGTGGGATGGATCTGATGCAAATTTGTTCAAATCGGCTCCCTAGATTAATATTTGGGCTTACTATAGAAGCTCGAATTCGAACTTAGTGCATTTTAGGCAAATTTCTTGAAAAATCATCTTCTCCAGATCCAGCAGGCAGAATCTTTTGATATTTGGTATGCAACATTGCGGGGTGGATCTGATTCAAGTTTGTTCAAATCGGCTTCCTAGTTTCATATTTGGGCTCACTATAGAAGCTCGAATTCGAACTTAGTGCATTTCAGGCAAATTTCTTAAAAAATCTTCTTCTCCAGATCCAGCTTCAGAATCTTTTCATATTTGGTAAGCAACATTGTGGGGTGGATCTGATTCAAGTTTGTTCAAATCGGCCCCCTGGGTTTATATTTGGGCTCCGTATAGGAGCCCAAATTTTAACTTAGTGCATTTCAGGCATATTTCTTAAAAAATCTTCTTCTCCAGATCCAGCAGGCAGAATCTTTTGATATTTGGTATGCAACATTGTGGGGTGGATCTGATTCAAGTTTGTTCAAATCGGCCCCCTGGGTTTATATTTGGGCTCAGTATAGGAGCCCAAATTTGAACTTAGTGCATTTCAGGCAAATTTCTTTGAAAATCTTCTTCTCAAGATCCAGCGGGCAGAATCTTCTGATATTGGGTATGCACCATGCTTAGGGGGGTGAGATTCAAGTTTGTTCAAGCCAAGTCCCTGGGTTCAATTTTGGGCTCACTGTGGTAGCCCGAATTATAACTTAGTTCAAAATGAGGAATTTTCTTTAAAAATCTTCTTCAGATCCAGCAGTCAGAATGTTTTGATATTTGGTATGCAGCATCCTTAGGGGGTGAGATTCAAGTTTGTTCAAGCCATGTCCCTAGGTCCATATTTGGACTCACTGTGGGAGCTCGAATTGTAACTTAGTTCAAAATGAGGACTTTTCTTTAAAAATCTTCTTCTTCAGCCATGTCCCTAGGTCCATATTAGGACTCACTGTGGGAGCTTGAATTGTAACATAGTTCAAAATGAGGACTTTTCTTTAAAAATCTTCTTCTTCAGATCCAGCAGTCGGAATGTTTTGATATTTGGTGTACAGCATCCTTAGGAGGGTGAGATTCAAGTTTGTTAAAGCCAAGTCCCTGGGTTCATATATGGGCTCCCTGTGGGAGCCTGAATTATAACTTAGTTCAATATGAGGAATATTCTTTAAAAATCTTTTTTTTTAGATCCACTGGTCAGAATCTTTGGATATTTGGTATAAGCTTTTCTTAGGAGGAGCAGATGCAACTTGTTGAAATCAATTCTCTGGGTTGATATAAATTTAGGCTACCATGTCAGGTGAGCGCCCTCAGGCCCTGTGGGGTCTCTTGTTTCATTTCTTGTCCCAAAAACATAGGCTATGACCCCTCATTGGAACGAGCTCGTTCCAAAGAGGGGTCATAACCTATGTTTTTGAGACAAAAAATTAGATAAATAATGAAAATTAATTGGCGATTTTTGAGAACAGCGCTGGCCGGTTTTGGCCGTTGCGTTGGGTAAAGGGTTAAAATATAATAAAAATTACCAAATGATGGACCTGTTCATACCATCAAGCCTGAAAATAAACAGACTGTCATCTGCAGAATGAGGACCCCAGAAGGTGAATTTGGTGATAATACCCTGCACAGAAGGGTACCATCACTAAATTTACCCTATGTGAACCTCATTCTGATTCAAGGTTTCAAGCCTAAACAGCAACAGTTACCCAGAGGATACATTGGCACTCTGTGTGGGATACCATCACCCAATTCACCCTGTGCACCACATTTTGCAATGAATGACAGATTGCTTATTTTCAGGCTTGCATGCCATGAGGATAGATGACGTTGATGTTCCCTTTGTTTGCTATATTCTTTGAAAGTGGTGTGCATGAACAAACTCTACAGTCAAAAAAATTGTCAGAGGTATAATAAACATAAAGATTATTGATTGCTTTGGCTTGCTAGCCAAAGCTTTGAATTTTTTATACACATAATCTTTTCAAAAGCTGATACACTTTTTTTGAGGGGAAACAATGATTTGTATCAATTTGGTTCTGCAGTTGAAATTTCTTTAATAATTTTAGTAGCTCTTTCACCTTGTAATTGTAGGAACATTCTTGAAGGAAGTAGCTTCATGCAGAGAGGAAATTAAAAAACTGAAGTGAGTATAGTGGCTTTAGGCCTTTAAATATTAGAATTTTGCATAACCTAAAAACAGGTTGCACAAAACGACACTTGCATAAACATTTTTGTTTGCATAACCTTTTTTTCTGATGATAGATTTAATATTGGAAATGGTTTCTACTGTTAAAAACTCTATATTTCTGTAATATTTTTGTGGTATTTCATTAAAATCTTGGGACGGCTTTTGTTTTTGGATACCATTTTTTCACCAGAAAATTATTTTTTTTAAGCTTCGAAATTTTCGGGCACCTAATTAAAAAATCGTCCTGAACTGGTGGTGAATCCCTGTGAGTGAATTATAAATCAAAAGACAATATTTTTTTCAGCTGAATATTTCACCTTATTTTCTTTTTATATGTTGGAAACATGTATTGTATGCTCAGTATATAATTATTGTATAATAGAAATATAATTATTAAAACAACATTTTTTGCAAACTTGTTCTTGTATTTATAGACTGGTAAGTATTGTTTTACTCTTCAAACTGACATGTGTTATGAACTGACCAATCAGTTTTTTGTTTTTGAAAAATGTGCTTTCAATGCTGTCAGGATTTTAGAAGAGAAAACCCACAAATGTTATGTTGTACTTACCTTAAATAATGACAATACATAAAGGGTCCCATAAATAAATCCATATAATGCAGAAAAGACAAAGCATCGTCAATAGAACCGGGTACTTATTGCTTTGAATGAACACATTTACACTCCACTGAATTGTACTGAACAGCAACACAAAATTTCCAATATTGAATATAGATCAAACGACAAGGTCAATGCGTGCTGTTGGGAGGGTTTCACAGAAATGAACACTTGGACCTGTACACTATCAAAGTGTATTTGACATT
The DNA here is from genome assembly GCA_031216915.1 of Pictodentalium vernedei. NCBI lineage: Eukaryota > Metazoa > Mollusca > Scaphopoda > Dentaliida > Dentaliidae > Pictodentalium > Pictodentalium vernedei. Next base: position 429,669,299 of record CM062289.1, on the reverse strand, counting down.
TTATCTTATTATTTCCCCCAACATCTGTATTGTATGTGGTAACTATGGACATCTCGCAATTCACATGCCGTGGAAAAGTTAAATGCCATTACAATTTACGTCAAAACTCAGCTTTTTGAGTTTGGACAGTCATGGTACACACAAGGTGTCGGTGAGAATTTTGAATAAATGGAAAAAAAGATTTTGCTTGCATAAACACTGCGTAAACGATGTAATTTTTAAACAGCCCAAAAGCTAACATTTTAGGAGATGGGGGAAAGAATAAATTAAGTGTCCTTGAACCTCAGCTCATTTTTGTGGTTCGTTTCATAAATTCTCTGCCCACAGATGGCGGAAATATCAAAATTTTAACCCATGATTTTTTCCCCATTATGAGACTAGGAATTTGACCAATCCAGTTCTGTGAATACATGCACAATAACCAGGAAGGTAACAAAATTGGCGCAGACATCTTTCTTCTGTTTGGCCCAAAGTCAGCAACAACTGAACTGACATCTGTGCTTTAAAATCTCTTTTCTGAAGATGCCAGACACAAATCATTCATGAATATGGTGGATTCAAAGAAATGAAAGGATGCTGGAAGTGAACTGCAGAGGTTTTGGATGTTCTGGGCTGTAACTTTAAAATAATTATGTAAAATTATTCATGTTTCCCATTTTTGGGACATGGGCCTGAACGTCATCATTCTTGCTAATGAAAAACCTACTGTTTGTTAAATTTTACTTCCCTCTCTTCCCATGAACCCTCCTGTTAAACTCCCAAGCTTTGTTGGCTTTTTTATTGAAATTTTTTTTATTAAATTTCTTGGGAGTTTAATGTGATCTGCTGAATGTTTATTCCAATTATCCCCATGGTTACATCTCATCCTGGGGGTGTTAGGACGTATGTAGTCTTGCATCCTATACTAGATGCATTGTTTTTTCTTCTCATGAAGATCTGGCTTTGCATCAGGCAGTGATTGATTGGTTTCTGACTTTGGGCTTATTGTGTTGCCTGTTGTTTAGTTTCCGGTTTTTCCTGTTGATGTTTTTCACTTGGACAATGCTTTAATATATTATATTATTATATTATAGTATTGCACAGTTATCATATTTATAGTAGGATACATGTATAAAATTATGCCGGTAGTGTAGCTTCAATTTTTATGTGTACCCATACTATGTATGGTACACATAATGCCGTCATCTGGGGTGACCATCTGTCTTTCGTCCATCCTTTGTCTGTCCGTCTGTCCATCCGGCGTCCGTATCCATTTCTTTGTCATTCGATAACTTGAAAAATATTGCTTGGATTGTCAAGTTACTTTATATTTGTGTTCAGGTTACTGATGTGCCGAGCTGTATTGTTTTTGGTGTAAATCGGATAATTTGATCCCGAGATATTAACCCTTTATCCTTCAAATTGAAAATTCCTCCAATCCCTTTGGCATTCGATAACTTGAAAAATATTGCTTGGATTGTCTAGTTACTTTATATTTTTGTTCAGGTTACTGATGTGCCGTGCTGTATAGTTTTTGGTGTAAATCTGATGATGTTATCTCGAGATATTAACCCTTTATCCTTCAAATTGAAAATTCCTCCAATCTCTTTGGCATTCGTTAACTTGAAAAATATTGCTTGGATTGTCAAGTTACTTTATAATTGTGTTCAGGTTACTGATGTGCTGAGCTGTATAGTTTTTGGTGTAAATCTGATAATTTGATCCGGAGATATTAACCCCCTTTATCCTTCAAATTGAAAATTCCTCCAACCCCTTTGGCATGAGATAACTCAAAAAATATCAATCCGATTGTCATGTTACTTTATATATTTATTCAGGTTACTGATGTGCTGTGCTGTATAGTTTTTTATGTAAATCTGATAATTTGATCCGGAAATATTAACCCTTTATCCATCAAATTAGCCACTCCTCCAATCCATTTCTATATGTACCCGTACCTTGTATGGTGTACATTATGTCAGCATCCGTGGTGGCCCTCCGCCATACAGTTTTCTACTAATTGCGCGTATGGGTACACATCTGACGATTTCATCGGCCTATTTTTTAGTGTTTGTCCACACTTAGGCTCCTTTGAGATGTCCATTGGCTCATGAGGTTCCCTTTGTGAACTTGTGCTTTTTCAAAAAATGTTCGGAAAATTTTTTTTTTTTTCGAAACAATTTTTATTGCCGTATATTCTGTATCCTTAATATGTATAAATTATTTGGTTGTTTAGGGGTGCAGTGGACTTGGTCTTTGGCTTTAATATTATGAAATCTTTTGGCTCTAAGTGTAAGGTGAGAAAATCTGCCTTGGATTTACATGCTTACTGTCTTGCTTGTAGTCACTGCACTCCTTCAGATACATGTGCTACTTGTGTAGTTTGGGATGCCAAACATTGGAGGCGGGTGTCGCGTTATGTGCATGGTGAAGTTGCGATGCTGGAACTGTCACTGCAGGCTAATTCTAGTTTTTCAGCCTCTTTTTCAGAAGAACAAGAATATGGCGATGGTACAACGACACCCATCCAAAATGTGCTGCCATCATCATGCTGAGATGAGCAAATAGAGCTAGCTGCGAAGGTGCTCGTGAATATCAAACAGGGAATAAGGCCTGTTATTCCATTAGAAGCGGCTAGCTCGGCCAGTGAAGCGGTAACTCCGCCAGTGGGAGCTGTAACAACGGATAAGTCCGTAGCAGTCAAGGAGAGTGTACATTTTGGTAGAGCAAGCTCCTCAAAATCAAAAGCTCACCAGCGACGATGGCAAAAGGTAAGAAGCCAGCAAGTTTCTCAACGGGACGCTCGGCGAGATCTGGGGTCAGATCCTGAGCTGTAGAGCCTTCTCCGTCTCATCTAACAGTCGGGGCCGACTGTTGCGGTTGCAAGAAACTTTACTGAGTCAGAAGAATGGACCATACATCTGGTCCCAATTGAAAGAGTCCCCACACCCCGTTTTGACATTCTCGCACAGCCACTTTTTTATAACGCAAATATCTTGATCGATAATGCCCCTTTTTTCTATAAAAACTGGTGTGAACGGGGTATTTTTTTTAATGACATTGTTGACCGAAGTTGTAAATTCTTGAAATTTGATGAGTTTAAAAGCAAATATGACCTTGATATACCTTTCACGGTGTATTTAGGAGTTGTAAATGCTATACCAGGACCATGGAAAATGACGTTGAAAAATAATAAAAAGGCTGTAGAAATTCAGGAACATTTATTATCAGCTGTCAGATGTTGCACGAAGGAAAACAAATTCATGAAGAAGGTTGCTGTAGGACCGACGGTTGTGCACGCAAAATGGAATCAATCTTTATCAGAGTCCATAAGTGAAGAAGATTGGAAATACATACATACACAAGCCCTCTGTGTAACAGACGATAGCTATTTGCAAAGCCTTCAATTCAAAATAATTCATAGAATTTTACCGACTAACGCAAAACTGTTAAAAATCAGTCTTTCAGAAACAGAACTCTGCTCTTTTTGTGGAGAAGCAAAAGAAACAATACCAAATTTGTTTTATGACTGCGCAGTTTCCAAAACTGTTCTTATATTAATGCTGGGGGGTTTAAATCAAAGATGTTAGCTGAACCTCAATCCAAGCAAGCGTTATATCAATTTAGGGCCAATTTCGGCAGTGGAATCCTGTAATCCGCTGGACATGTGCCTAATAATCTATAAGAAATATATCTATTCGTGCAGCAGGGAAAAGCTGTCTCCATCCTTTATAGTATATTGGGAAATTCTAAAGAGATTTAAAACCATAGAGTTGTACTTTAGTCATATGTATTCTGCCGACAAGGCAGATAGAACTAGACTGAAATGGGACAGTATATCACCAATTTTTACAAAACATATATTACTATTATTATTACTCTTTTTTGGGGGGTGGGGGGGGGGGGGGAGTTTATATAAACATAAACCATTTAATACCCCCGCTAGTCAGAAATGGACTATGCCCCAACCTTGCTGTAGCACGATATGGCATCTCTCCAGGAATTTTGTTAGCAGATACTTACTGCCGAGACTAGAGCCATCAGAAAAATAATTAACCTCCCTCCCCTGAAAAAAGAATGTTATCAAACAAAACTAGTCCCATAAGTATAATATAGCAGAACAAAAAACTTTCTATTTCATATACTGAAAATATTTTAATCGGTCGGTTTCGCTCTTCGGGTCCCAGTGGCTGTGGTATGCGGTGGTCCCATGGTACATTTGCGCAAAAGCTAGGGATTGTAATGTGAATGAACCTTTTGACATTACAACAGATAATAATAACCTGTGCCCAACACTAACCTCATGTCTCTGGGTATGGTGATGAGCATAGATCATCTATCACCTCAAAAAGAAATCACCTGTTTCGCATCCACTCTGTTTGACCAAGTCACCCATGGGACCCCCGGCCTTTCAAGGCTGCCCAGACTTGGGGCATGGGTCTGCCAGATCTAGATCGAGTTTTGTTTCTTGTGTGTGTGTGTGTGATTTTTTTTTTTTTTTACTTTCCTCTCTTGTGTGTTTTTTAAAAGTTTTGCTCTTCACCTCATATGGCAGGTTATTTTGTTTAATTGTATTTATCATGTGACGTACACTTGTATACTTGAAAAAAAAAACAAAAAAAAAAAACTTTACTGAGTCGGAGCTAACATCCTCGCTGGCCACTCAAGGTGCTCTGTCCGCACTGCAGCTGGGTGCCGGTGGCAGTTACGGCTTCTTCCACATCGAGCACCAAGCACATTGGACCACTCACTAGCTATCCGACTTAGGACATTCAAGCTTTTCCACGAAAACGCTCCCAGTCTTCCCCTCCAAAGTCAGGTATCTGGTAGTTGGTACTTCAAGGCATGATTATGCAGAGCATTCGGGACGCCTGGGGACAGATCGCCGTCCTGCGAACATCAAGTGGCAATGAAACATAAGACCGCTGCTGCGTAAGCCTCAGTAACTTGCTGTTGCAGATTGCGCATCTTATCGCAGCTTCCCAGCCAACAAAGGTGCAACCATCAACCTACTCTGGGAGTGAGCTGTCGGACGGTACTGGGTCAAAGGATGCACCCAAGGTATATGAGAGCGTGCAACATCCAGGGTATAAGCTCACGCGAAACATCGGGGGTATATGGTTTAAACGAAAGCTTTCTGATTTTGCTCGCCTCAAAATAAAAATTGAACAAAAAACCCCGAAAATAGTCACAAATATCATCTGATTTCCAACAATTCAATCATAAAAATAAAATAAGAGCAAATAATTCGTCCCCTGAGTACCAATGTGTTCTATGTGCCATTAGATACATAGAACACATTGGAACTCAGGGGACGATATGTCGAACAAATTACTGTTTACTCGTTTCATTGATGACCTAAGGGTTGTAACTCTGTCTGTTATCTTCTGTGATTATAAAAAAATAATTATCACGAATTTGGTCGAAGTGATTGTGGAGCTGAGAAATGTGTCCACAAATTTATTTCCACTATGTTTGTATTGTGTTTCAAACGGGACAAAAATGTTATCTCTGCCAACATGCGGTTCGGTGTTTAAAAACCGACATCCAGGTATTAAATCTCCATATACCATACATGTTGGCGGAGATAACTTATAATAACTAAGGCACGATCTCGCTTTGGCGAGATCGTGTGTTAGTTGTTGTTATTTATTTTGATGGAAATTCTGTTAAGATGTAAATGGCATACCACTCTGTCATATGTGGATGCAGTGCACAACCTTTGATGCGAGTTTGTTCCGACAAAACTGTCATATCTGAATGACAAAACATTCGGGATTAGGAACTTAATTTATGCTGTGTTGTTTTATCATAAACCTGTACAGCGTTCACATATTTTACAATTGACATAACCCCCACATAACCTAAACGATCATTCTCATGTTATTTCCAGGCCTGCTGAGGTCATTTTTCCAAGCCTTGGGGTTGATGCTGAAACAGGGTGCCATCCTATCGGGTGGGGATGTAAAATTGCTGTCCTCTCTGCAGAGAGAGACACACTCCACGAAGGCTAAAGAACCTTTCATAGTATTCGAGAAGAGCAAGGCCACGAAGTTGCCGCTACAAAGGTCATCCCACACACCTGCACCATTGGTCCAAGGAGAGGCATTAATATAAGTTGCATAACATGTTTGCCAATCCTTGTAAAACAAATAAGCTTAAAGTAAAGAATACTGAAGTGGTCAAACATGCTCACAACTGACACAAGTTTGAAAATAATGTTGAAATATGTATATATGACCTTCATTTGGACATTATTGGCTGAAAAATATTATATTCTTTGTTTCCCGGACTTTAACACGCTGCCAAAAGCGACTATTGTCACCAATTTTATGATGATTATCTGTACGCTCTGGTATACGTATGAGAGCTCTTTCCAACAATTAATCAGATGATAAAGTTTCAAAATGTCATAAAATTTATTAAACTTCCTCACATACAGGCGTACATAGAGGTCCCCCATATATGGATAAAGTGGGCGTGGCAGTAAAAGGGTTAACCCTTTACCTAACGAATCGCCCGAATCCGCCCGCGTAATATGCAAATTCAGCAGTTCAAAAAATATTATTTTTCAAAAAATTTCAACTAAACCATATCATGTGACCCCTCGTTCGAACGAGCTCGTTCCAACGAGGGGTCACATGATAGATATAGTTTTGTTGAAATTTTTTGAAAAATTTGAAAAAATGATATTTAAAATAATAAATTTTGATATCGTCTGCGTTAGGTAAAGGGTTAATGTTGTTCGTGATCATGGTTTTTTTTCATATTTTAAGGGTTTCTGAAAACTTGGAAAAAGTTTCTGCTTCTACAGTAAAGCCTATGGTCTCCTCTGGCTGGAATCCTATTATCACACAAGCTTCCTCTGCTGTTGACCTTTGTTATAATATGGAAAAAGGGAGGCATCTTATTGTGAGTATCAGCTAATCCTTATTAAAATACAGATATTTTTGAATGTTTAGGAAATCAGTGATATTCATTATGATCATGTAATCACTTGAGCTTTCTGTGGTAATCTGGTAAGGAGGGAAGTGTTTGTTGCTGTGGTAATTAAGTTATTTATTACTGGAATTATAGGACCAAATGACCAATGCCTGGGCGGTGTGTCCTCCAAAGATAGCATCACAGGTATGAACGGTTGGCTAAACTTTACGAGTTGTGGTTATGTTATAGCTATAGATGCCAAAGGCGACCTTGTACATCAATAAACATAAAAAATTAACATTGTCTTTTGGGGAGGCTGAAATTTGACATTTTGTTACACAGGTCAGAGAGGATCACATCTTGTTATGCCCCCAACTTGAAAAGTTGAAGTGGTATCTATTGGAGACCTCTGTCCATCTGTCCTTCCATCTGTCCATTTGTCTGTCCATCCATCCCTCCATACCAACAATATCTCTTGCATCTCAGCCACTGCTACTCTGAATGATATTTGGTGCTGTGATAGAGCATCATGGGGGAATGATACCTGTGTAGCGTGAGTTTCTTCCACACATTTTTCCAGAGTTATGGCCCTTTTTCACTCTTTCAACTTTTTGGCAGGTGGGGCACTGCCACACGCTTTGCGTTGCCTCTCTCGTTTTCTCTGGGAAGCTGTTTTTTCCTAACCATAAAGTGCTGATCCTGACTGATTAGTCTTCTAGTCTCAAAAAGGTACAACACTGTGCACAAATGAAGTATTTTACCAGACAATAGTCAAAAAATTATTGCAATGGTTCCCAGAAAACAGGTCTTCAAATTTTTTATATGCTATAGCACTTTTGCACCTTCAAAAGCTGCATTTGGACTGCTGGTAAAGGCACCTGTCCTGAAGAAAATCTATTTTATGAGGCACTATAACATTTGGTGCCTTCAGCAATGGGACACTGATATCAGCATATTAAATATGCAATGCATAGCACATGTATGAAAGTCTAATGAGATTATTTTTGTTCCAAATTAAAGTCATTAACTGGTTTAGAGCTTGAAGCCAGTATCAGGGCTTTCAAAAAAATGAGGATACCAGAGAAAATGCCAACATTTTCTTTGTTCACGCTTCATGTTCAGTCTAATGCAAATAATATTTTGTTTGTATAAATTTGTTTGGTTACAAATTATTGAAGAGTGCCCACATGCACTTTTCAATAACTTGTAATTAAAACAAATTTTGATGAACAAATTCAGATCACCCAAAATAATGTAGCCCTCAACCATTTAACCCTTTACCCAACGAATCGCCCGCATCCGCCCGCGTAATATGCAAATTCAGCAGCTGAAAAAATATTATATTTTTATACTGTACCAATGACCCAGACATAGCTGGTGCTAACTCTTAAAATATAGGGCCAAACACAAATTTTGCCCCCCAATCCCCAAAATTTGCATCTAAAACTAAAGAAAACATGTCCTGAAAGGCCCTCCACACCTCGCCCCCACTGTGCATGCGCAGTGTCAAGGACGTTCCGAAATTGGCGCCATTTATCATTCTAAGTTTGGCCCTTCATCAGTTAACATCTGACTGATCTTTGTGCTTTTAAATCTCAGTTTAAATGATGCCAGACACATAAATATTAGTGAAATGGTGATTCTAAGGAGGATAGAAAAGGAGGAGAGGAAAAGAATGTGTGACAGAATATTATCAGGGCTGTAACTTAAAATTTTTTAATGAAATTATGTTAAGTTACCTATTTTCAAGGCAGCAGCCATTTTGTTGTCATTCTGATTATTTAGTTACACTGTTTTTTCAAGTGTTTTTCCTCTCTCCCTGTCCTTTAAGTTCCCCCTTGCTATTCTCCCATGCTTTTGGCATAGTTTCTGTAATTATTATTACTAAAATTTCTTGGGAGTTTTAGCTTAATAACAGAATGAATTCTGTTCTTTCCCCATGTTTACGTCTTCACCTACGGGTGGTTAGGCGTTGTGTTCTGCATCTACCATCTGATGTTCTGCAGTTTCTTCCCTGGAAGTCTCTGTTTTGCATCAGATGGTGTATTTTTGGTAACTGATTTCGGGCCTGGGTGCCTGGAGTCTTATTTTAGTGTTTTTACACTCATTGTTTACATTTACAACAGCCCTCTGTGTGAGGGGGGGATTTCTAAATAATAATATCTTTATGTTATTTTAATCATAACTAGATACATTATTATTGTTCGTAAGTGTTGAATAAATTGTTTAAAATATTTTTAAAATTTTTGTCCACACTTAGGCTTGGGATCCATTGGGGCTCAACGTTACTTTTCAGAAACTTGGGCTGTTCTGAAAAAAATATTTTTTCAAAATATTTTGATTTCAATTATTTTTTCTATATTAATGGATCATATTATTATTATGTATTTTGATTGCCAGGGGTTAGTGCGAGTACCAGGACTGGTTTTCTTTTCACATTGAAAGGATATTGATCAATTGTTTTAAGAGGAAGTCTTCCTCTGACCTTATTATCATTCTATATGTGGTCAGTGTACTCGCATTAACTCCTGTTCTGTATCGTATGATTTCGATGACAATATGGGAAGCGTATGTCACGGTATGTTGTTGGGGATTTGGACACTCCGGTCCTTTCCCCGCAGGGTCACTCTACTTTATCAATTTCTATTTCAGACGATCAAGATTAGGGTGATGTATCTGTGATGTCTTCCAACAGTGTGCCTCCGTCGTCACAATTAATGAAGGGCTAGCGGAAAAGTGCTCATGTAATACGCCAATTGCCTAAGAGGACCCTAGTAGGTTCGACGGCCTTTGACGTCCGCTAGCTCGCCCGGTGTAGCGTCCATTCACCGAATGGTTCGGCAGCCGGGTTCGTCCGTTGCGGTCTAGAAGGAATTTTGGGGTGATGCGAGCACTATAAAATTAACTTAATGCACACCCAGTGACGGCGGATCGGTGGGAGAACGGAGGAAGCCTTTTAGTCCGGTGCATAGCTCGTTCCGGTCCATCCGGACGGCAAGCGAGAGAGGCCCCTCTCTCGTTCAACAACATCTGGCCCCAGATGTTGTGGCACAAATGTGTCGTTAGCGGAGCATACGTCCGTCGCTCGGGACGCTCCGTTGTATAGGCAGTCCGCTGAGACTGCTAAGGCTTCCTCTTCTCGTCAGCGCACACGACCGCACCTTGGCTGCGTGACCGCCGATATATTACCAGCTTCGCCGATCAAGGATTCTTCGGCGACCAGGTCACACCATCCGGCAGCCAGGGATTCGAGACCGATGGACTCCGGACGTTCGCATAGGAAGTATGCGGGAGCCATCTGATGCGGAGCTGCCCTCGGCGAAGCACCGATAGACTGCGCCTCCGCAGGTCTCGACGCCGGACATTCTTGTGCACATAGCACAGCTTATCGCAGCATTCCAGCAGCCGACAGAAACGGTGTCGGATCGAGAATTATCCGACAGCGCTGGGTCGGTAGCCGGGGACTCGAGGCCTGCAGACTCCGGACGTTCGCATAGGAAGTGTGCGGGAGTCAACGTACACGGAGCTTCCAGCGGCAATGCATCGTAAGTCCGCTACTGCACAGGCCTCGGGAACGGACATGCTTTCCTTAATAGCACAGTTTATCGCAGCATCCCAGCATCAACTGAATCTGTCGCATATATTTTATCCGACGATGCTGGGTCGGGACGCTCCGCGGAAGCGGGTACGGACGTCCGAAAGTTTCATCCGGTCCGACGGGATACCGAAAGGGATTCGGTGGATTTCAAGCTTTCCCTTTCGGAACAACATATGCTGCGATGCCGGATAAGAAACTGATAGCGTCGGTGGACTTAGAAATTTTTGGTTCGGTTCAGGGACATCGTCCCTCAGTTCCGACATAGTCCAATAATGTCACACAAACTTTCGAATTATTGAACGACGCTATATATATTATTATTTTATGCTTGCTATCCAAGCATTTCTGGTTTCTTGTTCGAAGAGTTATGGAGATGTCTTTCAAAAGTGTGCCTCTGTCGTCATAGTTAATGAAGAGTTAGCGGCAATAAGTGCTCATGGAATATGTCTATCGCTTACGGAGTGACATTCGCTAGCTCACCCGGTGTAGCGTACATTCATCGAATGGTTCGGCTGCCGGGTTCGTCCGTTGCGGTCTAGGAAGGAGATTTGGGTGATGCGAGCACTTTAATTACTTTAGTACTCACCCAGTGACGGCAGATTGAGGACAGATCGGAGGAAGCCAACAACATAGGGGACCGCATGTTGTGGTTCAGATATTTTACATTCGGAGCATATGTCCGTTGCTCGGGACGCTCCGTTATATTGACAGTCCGAGAGACTGTCTTTAATGCTTCCTCATCCTCACAGCAGGGCACACGACCGCACATTGGCTACGTGACCTCGAGTATCCGATCAGTTTCGGCATTCAGTGATTCCACAGCGAATAGGTCGCGCCATCCGGTAGCCAAGGGACACGAGGCCTATACACTCCGTTCGCTCGCATATTGGAAGTATGCACGGGGTAACGATCTCGGAGCTAATTGCGGCAATGCATCGTAAGACCGCTGCTCCTCAGGCCTCAGTGACGGACGTGCTATCCGAGTTAGCACAGTTGTTTCGCAGCATCCCAGCAATTGACGGTTTCTCGGTCGAATCAGGAATTATCCGACGGCGCTGGGTCGGTACGGTCCGCGGTTGCATCAAGCTACGGACGACCGAACGCTTTATAGGGTCCGACAGGATGGCGAAAGGGATTCGAAAGATTTCGAGTTTTCCCTTTAGTAGTATCGGAAGATGCCTTTCATATCTTCTGGCATTTCTTCCAGTGATTATTTTTCGGACTTCATTGCTGCGATCTTGGATAATAGACTTATAGCGTCATTGGACTCGGATTTTTCGATCGGTACAGGGACTTTGTCCCTGACTTACCGACGCAGTCCAATATTGTCATTACAACATGTGTTTTATTTTTCGACGCTATATATTATATATATATATACAAGCCTGCTACTAAGCATGATAGTTTAGTTTCTTGTCCGCGTGGCTCATTTCTGCCATTTTATCTTTTTTACATATAGTTTATTTTGGCAGAGCAGGGCATACCGAGAGTTCATATGCATCTAGATGGTGCGATTAAAGACTGCATATATTCTTTTTCGCCGTTTATGTCTTTTCCAATTTCAATGTTGGGAACGACATTATGTATAGTAGATTTAACTTAGACGCTTTATTATACGTAATCCGCCTTACTGAGGCGTTATCATTACGTCTTCAAGAAAAGATTTACGGGATATTATTCTCAATGTAATTTCTTTTGAGGGCAGTAGTTTGTTCACGTATAACTCCGCCCTTCAGTGGCTGATTGGAGTTGGTTAGACGTGATGCAGCCCTAGCTACATCCACGCGTGGATAGTAGGTTAAGAACTCTCTCAGAGTCGCTTCGTTCTCGGAGGAGCTTCTCTTCGACGGCAACTTTCCGGCAATCCATGAATTGCTTGATTTATACATTCTCTTGTCTATCTAGTGTTACAAGAGATTCAGACTGGGGCAAACATTCGGTGGTTGACTCAGAGAGTGCCGCCGCAGTTGCCGGACCCTAATGTGGCTGTTATGACGGTTGCCAGTCAAACAGATTGGGATATATACTGATCCCTACGGATTCGAAGTGCCAGGGTCTTTGGGTTCCGCAGTCTTTTAGCTATCAGTTTAACTTCTGCGGAATAATGTTTTTTAGGCTTGCTTTATGTCATTGCATGAACATTATTCAGAAACGCATGCCCAAATTCCTGTCCTTTAATTCGACAGTAGTGGCGTATCTCCGGAACCAGGGAGGCACTCTTTCGTTTCCGTTATTCAATTTAATGGAAAGAATCCGTCTGTTGGTTATAGTACACCAAGTTCTGTTTTGGTCCGTCATATTCTGGGTCGTCTGATTGTTTTATCGCACTCCCGTTCTCTTACGGGTCGCTTGTTGCTGTCAGAATGGACTCTCAACAAACAAGTATTTAATCAGATTTGCTATCTATGGGAGCGCCCAATGATGTTTTATTTATGACACAGCTTGCTAATCAATTGCAGACGTACGTGTTGGCTTGTCCAGATCTCTGAGCTAATACTGTTAACGCTCTATTGATCTATAGGACGCTATGATAGGATACGCGTATCCTCCGGCGCTGTTGTTTTAGCAGGTATTGCTAAGATAAACAACCACAATACATTTCTGTTGATGGCATCTCTATCTTCACAGAGATCATGAGTAATTTACTCTCTTGTCTACTGTGGATCTTAACGTGAAATCTTCCTCTATGTGAGGATCTTTTTTCACTGGGTAAATCGTGTCATCTTTATCACAACCAGCAAGGTCGCAACCTTCATGTATTCCGTTGTGTGGTCCGTATTGCATTGTAAGCACTGTACTGGACGAGCTTTGGACGCGATTTCTTACTATAGGAGATCCTCTTCTTCGCTATTCTATGCGACTAAAGTGGAGGCTCTTCCGTCGTGGTGTAGGGATCATTATGTTCATATGGTTGATCCCTCCATACTACGCATTGCTAGTTTTTAGTATACTTGTTTCACAAGATCTACTGCAGCCTGTTGTTATTTAGGTTATAGGTTTATGTTACCTCATACCTATGCACTCTACGATAGTTTACAATTGAGTCTTTTGTCTCTTTATCTAAGTCAGTTAGTAACTTTTTGATAAATAGACTTAGAATCTTTAGATTAAATTCCTATATGGATTTTAACTTCGGTTCTTATTTAGCTAAGTAATCATTTGAGCCTCTGGAAACAGTAGTTTTCAAATTCTGACCTTTTAGACAGTAATTCTGTTGGTTTCTCTTTTACTGTAGAGTCAGTGAGTTTCATGCACTATCGATGGATGATTTTCACTTTCATAGTTTCGGAATCAATACTTCCGTTACTATTTAGGTTGGATTGTTGCATAAGAGTTAGGCTCCTATTATCCGGAACCTATTATTTTAAGGTCCTTCCGTCTTCGTATGGGCATAGGCCTTTACTCTTTCCGGGTACAGTTTATGTATTTATAAACAGATATCTGTTTATTACAAGGGCGTAAGCTTCTTCTGTCTTTGATGTCTAGTAGAAGGACGTTACGCTCCATTTTATTGTTAATGGATTCTATTAACTAGCGTACTGCTTATGGTATATCATTGGCTTAGCAGTTGTGCTTAAGATTTCGGCTCATGAAGTAAGAGTCCTTCTACTTCTTGGGCTTACATTAATAGTGTTGCTATTATAGATTTTTGAAGGCTGCTCATTGCGCTCAGCCATCCATTCATGAATTTTATCTCAGAAATATCGAGTCCATTTCTGGAGGCCTCTATTGTTAGGTCTATTATCTACTGCTCAGAATGTCATTCACTTAACAGTTGCTACTATAGCTAGGTAGACTGTCTGTTTCGGCAGTGTCTCCGTTCGGCTGCCCTCTTCGCTCTGGGCTATTTGACCCAGGGCAAGAAAAAGGGGGGGGGGGGGGGGGAGGGTGTTCCCTTGGGTCACCTGTTTTTACTATGAAAACAAGGGGATACCTCCTCCGGAGTTAGTAATTCTGAGCTGTTATTGGGATGGTTGTTTAGTGAGAAGTTTAAGTTTATAAAATTCATTCAAGTCTTAGTTTTTAAAGTATAGCTTTTGAATATTGCATATGTCAACGGACATGATTATGCAATTCTCACACACTTTTAGGAGTATAAGAGTCTCTATTCTCTAGACTTACTTTATTATTGGCTTACTTTAAAAATTATTAGTATAAGGATTATTGGATATTAATAGAGTACATGGATGTATGAAGCTCAATTTTTGGAAGGTGTTGTATCTTTCTAATTTATCATAAATAAGAAAGATACATGTAAGGCCTATTACTTCTTTTCCCTACAGGGGATGACTCTATTTTATTTTATTGAGCGTATTCCATTTTGCTCTATGCCCTTGGCCCTCCAGCCTTTTTACTATTCAGCTATGACTGGGTCATTGGTACAGTATAAAAATGTTAAAAAATTTATAGTAATTTATATATTTTTTATACTTACCAATGACCCAGACGGGGATGGCCCTCCCAGGAGTTGGGAACTCTTGCCTCCCCGCTGAGTACATAGCGCTTACCAGGCACTGGTTATTAGAATGATAAATGGCGCCAATTTCGGAACGTCCTTGACACTGCGCATGCGCAGTGGGGGCGAGGTGTGGAGGGCCTTTCAGGACATGTTTTCTTTAGTTTTAGATGCAAATTTTGGGGATTGGGGGGCAAAATTTGTGTTTGGCCCTATATTTTAAGAGTTAGCACCAGCTATGTCTGGGTCATTGGTAAGTATAAAAAATATATAAATTACTATAAATTTTTTAACTTTTCGAAAAAATTTCAACAAAACCATATCATGTGACCTCTCTTTGGAACGAGCTAATTGAGCTCGTTCCAAAGAGGGGTCACATGATATGGTTTGGTTGAAATATTTGGAAAAAATTTAAAAAATGATATTAAAAATAATAAATTTTGAAATCTTCTGCTCTGGGTAAAGGGTTAAGTGTGATTTTATCAATAAAGAAACGTTCTATATTATTATTTAACTTGACACCATTTAGACAAACTGCAGTGCATTGTTACTTGAACATTACCAGTGGCTCTATGATGTTACAGCATAAAACATGTTTGCCTTTAAAAAATAGGAATTACTTTGCCTTAAAAAATTACTGTTCCTGTTATGAAAGAAAATGCCAAAAAACTTTTCTTCATCAGTGTTTTGACATGTCAATCTTTAACCCTTTACCCAATGAATCGACCACACCCGCCCGCGTAATATTCAAATTCAGTAGTTGAAAAAATATTATTTTTCAAAAAATTTGAAAAAATGAAATTTAAAAAAATAAATTTTGATTTTGTCTGCGTTGGGTAAAGGGTTAAGTGTGACAGTATATCCACGGAGAAAAGTACTGAACAAATGGGGGGTTCTTGTCAGTGTATGAGTCTGGATCTGACATAACCCTTTTCCTAATATATTTCCTACACGATATGACCCTAGCACTATTTTTTGGAAAGTGTCATTAAACCCCAATAAATAATAACCCTTACATAACAGCCATATCTGGTCAATGCAGTTCATAAAAACTGCCATTCAAATTTCTTTCTTTTTTTCTCTGGAACATAATTTCTGTGCCCCAAGTTAAATGAGCTCATTAAACATGTTCCAGTGAGAGGTCATAATGTTTTGGATGCAAAACAATGAAAATTTATTATAAGGTAATCAAGAACATTTGTATATCCCTACACTTGAAGAGAAAGGGAGGTATGCTGGATTACTTGCAGTCATCCATCCATTCATCCAGCTGTCCATTCATCCCTGTATCTATCTATCCACAGCGATATCTGAATTGTGAGTGAATGGATTTCAATGAAATTTTCATTTCATTATACCCCCCGCAAACAAAGTTTGGGGGGGGGGGGTATATAGGAATCACCCTGTCCGTCCGTCCATCCTTCCGTCTGTCCGTCTGTCCATACTTGTAAGCGCAACTCCTCCTAAACCGTTTGAAGACTTTTCATGAAACTTTACACAATGGAAGAACTCCATATGAAGATGTGCATGAAGCAATTTAATTCCATTCTGACATTTCCAAGGGGAGATAATCTAACTTATACATTTCAATTGCTACATCATATGGTTGTATCCTCATAAGTGCAACAACTGAGGGGCGTGGGGTATCACTTTGTGAGCTTGCTCACAGTACCTCTAGTTGAATCACTCTTGCATATGTTATAAAAAAGTTGTCTACATTTTTCAACAGACTTACAATCCTTGTTTTGTCAAATGTTGAGTGATTTTTTAAAAATTCATCTATACTTCATTGGTCTGGGGGTATGAATTGCCTTCAGCAATAGCTGTTGTTTGTGTCATCTTCTTGTCATGTTAGGTAAAAAGTTAATGAAATCTGTTTTTACTCTTCCCAGCAAGTATAATCCAACTTCAGTGATTATTTAGGCAATGTACTCTCACACAAATATACTGTTGTTAATCCTTTACCTAACATGACAGGAAGATGACACTTGCAAACAAAATTCTTAAATAACTCATTCTATTCATTTTTTGAGTCAAAAATATAGCTTTTGCTCTCTCATTAGAATGACCTCAATGAGCTTGTTCCAATGAGGGGTCATAAGCTATGTTTTTGAGACAAAAATATGAAAAAATAATGAAAATTGAATGGTGATTTTTGTGAATAGCGCAGGCTGGTTTTGACCGTTACGTTGGGTAAAGGGTTAACAAGAAATTAGTAATCATTAGACAGTTAAGTATCTTTTGACAATTAAGCAGACAACCATCATTCAAATTCAACATCAACTGAACCATATTTGAAAAAACATGAGGGTGCTGATGAAAATTGCGCATGCCAAATAACGCCTTGAGTGCCTAAAATACAAGGGCCTGGTCATGTTTTCTGCACCTAAATCTTGATACAGCCGAGAGTTAACAAGAAGTCACTTCAAATTGTTTGGTATTTTCTTTTCATGGTTTCTCAATGGTAGATATTTTTATTCATAAAAACAGATCAGAGAATTAAGATTGTTTGTTTTGTAAGCTCTGTTTTTGTTTTAAACAGGCGAATCAAAAAATAGAAGCTGGTGATGTTTTAATTGTGGAGAGACCTTTTGCTGCTGTTCTACTTCCAGATCATTACATGTCACACTGCCATCACTGCTTTAAACCAATCACATCTTCATTTCCGTAAGTAATGAAAATGACTATATTTATATTCCAGAAGTCATCCCTCCATTACAGTGCAGCCCACTGCGAAACAAATTTGCCAGATACATCTAACATTATAAAAATCAATCTTTAAATTTCATTTTTCCATTTTCGCTTCAAAACATAGCTTCCCTTCACAGAAGAGCTTCGTCCACTAGGGATTATGAACTGTGTTTTGGAAGCTAAAATGGATATTTTGTATTTGGGAAAAATAGTGGAAGTATCTTCAACAAGCAAGGATGAAAGTTTTCTGGCTTTTGCCAGATTTTCTGCTTTCTGTTCCTTTTGGGCTCCATTTTTCATTGTGTTTAGCAGAATCATTAACAAGCAATGCCATTCATTCTATCATCTAAATATTTTGAAATTTTATATTGCTCATGCTTAAAATCAACATTTGCTAACTGGTAGAGTGCTAAATTATTTTTGGCCTTTAAAACCTGTTCACATGCCTTTGCCTTGTTAAAATATATGGGAGAGTGCCTACAGGCACTCTCCCATAAATTGTAACAAGTCAAGTTCAGACGGATTAAATAATTTTACTTCAAAGATAATATGAAGTACAACCATAGAATATGAAACCATTAAGTTTGGGTACTTCAGAATAAAGCTCCATAATGGGCTTCCAGCACTCTATCAGTTAAAGTTAACACAGTTAATTTTCTTTTGTACTTTGTCCATTGACTGCGTGGGATCACGGTGGCCAAGATTGTATTTCAAAGAAAATTTAAGAAAATACTTGATAGGGTTTAGAGTCAAATGTCAAAAACCAGTGGTTACTGTTTAAACAATCACTAACATGTTTATGAATCATAAATAATACCCTGTGTATTCTGGATGGGTGTTTCGAGAACTCTTTCAAAATTACATGCAATAATTTATGTCAGGGTTATTGATAACATTTTGAACACTTCGGATTAGACTTCCTACTGAACATTCAGTAAATATATATTTAATCTTGAGTTTCGTAGAAAAATATTCCGGCATATCTGAACATTTTTTCATTAAATTCTTTCTTTGTTTTCTCTGTATTTCTATAGATGCAAATCTTGTAGTTTAGTAAGATACTGTAGTGAAGACTGCCAAAGAGAATCATGGGATATCTACCATGAAATAGAGTGCTGTTACATGGATTTATTCCACTCAGTAAGTAAACTCTGTTTACTAAACAGTTATGGTGAATTTACCCTGGCCATCTCATTTCATTTTAGTTTATAAGGATTAAGTCTTAATCAAACAATAACAACAGTATTACTTTGGAGCCCCGTTAGCCCTTTACCCAATGAATCGCCCACATCCGCTATTCAAGCTCGTTCCAAAGAGGGGTCACATAATATGGTTTTGTGAAAATGTTTGGAAAAAATTTAAAAAATGATATTTAAAATAATAAATTTTGAAATCGTCTGCGTTGGGTAAATGGTTAATTGAATAGTCTATTTCCCATTGAAATTATTCAGTTAACAGGAGTACTCAATTAACAGGCATTTGGTGACATTGCTGTATTCTGGTGATAATCTGAGCATTTATTCTATTATATCTGGTTTGGTCAAACAAGAAATAATAGATTAAATGCCTGTATTTGATGTAGTGAGGCAAAATAGGTCTATAAATACTGAGAATTTAGGGATTATTAATTAGGGTAATATTACTTGACATATTACACAATTTTTTATTGAATTATCAGGAGATTACTCTATAACCCATATTCAATTAACAGGTCAAATTTGCACTGAATGTATGGCAAATGGTTTTGTTTGGAAGTTATATTCAATTAACAGGGATATTCAGTTAAAAGATCCATTAAGTGGGTATCACTGAACCTCAATTCATGGTTCCTTGTTTAAATCTGGGTATTTTTAGCTCACCTGACTGAAAGTCAGGGTGAGCTTTTCTTATCACTCTTCGTCCGTCGTCCCTCGTCTGTCGTCCGTCGTCTGTCGTCCGTCGTCCTGCGTGAAGGTGGTGTTTGAGCCTCTTTCTCCTAAATCACTGACCACATTTTAATTAAATTTCCTGTAAGTATAGGGGCATTTAGATTTTTATCCAAAATAGCTTACGGCTCATATTGAGCAGAGGTGTGGGGGAAAAATGGCCAAATTTTTTGAAAATCTTCTTCTAATGAACCACCAGTAGCAGAGACTTGATATGTGCTATACAGTGTCCTTTTGAGATTTAGAATCAAATTTGTTCAAGAGAAGTTTGTCGGGCATTATTTGCCTTCGTTATGGGAGGGGCAAAAATTTTGGCCACGCCTTAAATTTTTAGTTTCAGAACCGTGAGATCGATTTAAACCAAATTTGATATGAGATGATAATGGATCATAAGTAGTTGATTGATGCAAAAAAAATTTTCTCATTGCCCCGTGGGAACCTCGGGAGCTAAAAATAGGAAAAACCTTAAAACTGCCATATCTCCAAAACGACACGGCACAGAGAATTCTTATTTTGTATAAAACTTACATTTATCCAGTAGAATAGAATGGTTAAAAAAAATCCCTATCGGTTTGATCACAAGGTACTTTTTTCAGGACTTTGAAAAAGTGCTGAGTCAGCACTTTTTAACACTGTAGGCAATGGGGAAAAAGATTAAAAAATCTTCTTCTTCAGATCCAGCAGGCAGAATCTTTTGATATTTGGTATGCTATATTGTAGGGTGGATCTGATTCAAGTTTGTTCAAATCGGCCCCTTGGGTTCATATTTGGGCTCAGTATAGGAGCCCGATTTCGAACTTTGTGCATTTCAGGCAAATTTCTTAAACAATCTTCTTCTCCAGATCCAGCAGGCAGAATCTTTTGATATTTGGTATGTAACATTGTGGGGTGGATCTGATGGAAGTTTGTTCAAATCGGCTCCCTGGATTCATATTTGGGCTCACTATAGAAGCCCGAATTCGAACTTCGTGCATTTCAGGCAAATTTCTTAAAAAATCTTCTTCTCCAGATCGAGCAGACAGAATCTTTTGATATTTGGCATGCAACATTGTGGGGTGGATCTGATTCAAGTTGTTCAAATAGGCCCCCTGAGTGTATATTTGGGCTCAGTATAGAAGCTCGAATTCGAACTTAGTGCATTTCAGGCAAATTTCTTCAAAAATCTTCTTCTCCAGATCCAGCAGGCAGAATCTTTTGATATTTGGTATGCAACATTGTGGGGTGGATCTGATTCAAGTTTGTTCAAATCGGCCCCCTGGATTCATATTTGGGCTCACTACAGAAGCCCGAATTTGAACTTAATGCATTTCAGGCAAATTTCTTAAAAAATCTTCTTCTCCAGATGCAGCAGGCAGAATCTTTTGATATTTGGTATGCAACATTGTGGGGTGGATCTGATTCAAGTTTGTTCAAATCGGCCCCCTGGATTTATATTTGGGCTCAGTATAGAAGCTCGAATTCGAACTTTGTGCATTTCAGGCAAATTTCTTCAAAAATCTTCTTCTCCAGATCCAGCAGGCAGAATCTTTTGATATTTGGTATGCAACATTGTGGGGTGGATATGATTCAAGTTTGTTCAAATCGGCCTCCTGGATTCATATTTGGGCTCACTATAGAAGCCCAAATTTGAACTTAATGCATTTCAGGCAAATTTCTTAAAAAATCTTCTTCTCCAGATCCAGCAGGCAGAATCTTTTGATATTTGGTATGCAACATTGTGGGGTGGATCTGATTCAAGTTTGTTCAAATCGGCCCCCTGGGTTTATATTTGGGCTCAGTATAGAAGCTCGAATTCGAACTTAGTGCATTTCAGGCAAATTTCTTAAAAAATCTTCATCTCCAGATCCAGCTGGCAGAATCTTTTGATATTTGGTATGCAACATTGAGGGGTGGATCTGATTCACGTTTGTTCAATTCGGCCCCCTGGATTCATATTTGGGCTCACTATAGAAGCCTGAATTCGAACTTAGTGCATTTCAGGCAAATTTCTTAAAAAATCTTCTTCTCCAGGTTCAGCAGGCAGAATCTTTTGATATTTGGTATGCAACATTGTGGGGTGGATCTGATTCAAGGTTGTTCAAATCGGCTCCCTAGATTCCTATTTGGGCTCACTATAGAAGCTTGAATTCGAACTTAGTGCATTTCAGGCAAATTTCTTTGAAAATCTTCTTCTCAAGATCCAGCAGACAGAATATTTTGATATTGGGTATGCACCATGCTTAGGGGGGTGAGATTCAAGTTTGTTCAAGCCAAGTCCCTGGGTTCATATTTGGGCTCACTGTGGAAGCCCGAATTATAACTTAGTTCAAAATGAAGAATTTTCTTTAAAAATCTTCTTCAGATCCAGCAGTTGGCATGTTTTGATATTTGATATGCAGCATCCTTAGGGGGGGGTGAGATTCAAGTTTGTTCAAGCCATGTCCCTAGGTCCATATTTGGACTCACTTTGGGAGCTTGAATTGTAACTTAGTTCAAAATGAGGAATTTTCTTTAAAAATCTTCTTCTTCAGATCCAGCAGTCGGAATGTTTTGATATTTGGTGTGCAGCATCCTTAGGGGGGTGAGATTTTAGTTTGGTAAAGCCAAGTCCCTGGGTTCATATATGGGCTCCCTGTGGGAGCCCGAATTATAACTTAGTTCAATATGAGGAATATTCTTTAAAAATCTTCTTTTTTTTTAGATCCACTGGTCAGAATCTTTGGATATTTGGTATAAGCTTTTCTTAGGAGGAGCAGATGCAACTTGTTGAAATCAATTCTCTGGGTTGATATTTAGGCTACCATGTCAGGTGAGCGCCCTCAGGCCCCTTGGGGCCTCTTGTTTTTTTAAATTTATCCTCTGAAAAGGATGTGTTTATAGTGAGGAGATAAAGTTACCAGGCTAGTCAACTGTCCATCCATTGGTTTAGAAGTCGGAGAGCCCATCACTATATTTGTTTAGTTGTACCTTGCTCTGTCTATTTACACTTTGGTCTCTCTATGATAAAGCAAGAAAGAAGTATTTGATCTGCTCAGACCTGGTATTCACCTCAGTTTTACTGTAAGGAAGATGACAGGTTTTTAATTTTAATTTTTTATTACAAAAGTTCATTGTTTAACCCTTTACCCAACGTAACAGACAAAACCGGCCAGCACTATTCACAAAAATCACCAATTAATTTTCATTATATTTTCATTTGTCTGAAAAACATAGGTTATGGGTGACCCCTCATTGGAATGAACTAGACGAGCTCGTTCCAAAGAGGGGTCATAACCTATGTCTGAAAAACATAGGTTATGACCCCTATTTGGAACGAGCTCATCAAGCTTGTTCCAATGAGGGGTAATAATCTATGTTTTTGAGAAAAAAAAATTAGTTATTCAAGAATTTTTTTTTGCAAGTGTCATCTGCTTTTCATGTTAGGTAAAGGGTTAAATGTTCCAACAAGATATGACTATGGCTGTCAAATGTGTCTTTCAACCCCAGTAAACAAACAAACAAACATGCTTCCAGCTACATAATATTCCACATGCAAAGATAACACTCTTCCAGGGAATGTATTTCAATAATATTTTGATTTCAGGTAGGAATAGCTCATCTCAGTTTGAGAGTTGTGCTGATTGCAGGTTTAGAGTTCCTGAAAGGTATGATTTATTTATTTGTTGGGATTTAATAACACTTTTGACAGCCAGTGTGACCTTGTGTCAGACAGTTTTACGAGTGGAGAAAGTTGGAGTACTTGAAGAGAACCGTCGAGCGATGGCAAGTAACTGCCAGACTCCCCAATGTACTAACTCCACACAAGTAAGGTTAGCATTGGTTGAAAACGAGTGCACTATTGACATGCAGTACGCCTTAGTACACAGTGCCCCCATGTGGGCAATCAGGATGAAATACCTTGCTCAAGGACACAATGCAATTACCCATGGATCGTACTGTGGACTTTTCGGTTTGAAGTTCAATGCTGTAACCACTGAGCTACAACGCTCCCTGAAAAGTATGATAACTAGGACCTATAGATTGTCATTGTTGAATAGAGGGAGTATCCCGAGATAAATGTTTTGATGATCTGAACTCTCACTGGAATAGAGCATCAAACTTTAAAGTGAAAGTATGACAGATCGTTCCTGACCAGCATCATCTGTGCTGTGACCTTAGGCAAGAAACTTAATCCCGATTGTCCACGATGGGCATGACAGCACAATGTGCCAAGGCATACTGTACTTCGATGGTGCTCTTTCCTTCAGCTGCTGCTAACTCTGCTTGCACCAGGTTAGTATGCTGGATAGTTTGACAGTTTCTCACCACTAGCTGGTGGTTCTCTCTGAGTACTCCAGCTTTCTCAACCCGTAAAACTGTCAAACATGATGTGACCCTGGTTGTTGAAGTATCATTGAACAACAAACAAACAAACAAACAAACAACACAATTTTAGAAGTACCAATTTTTTAAATTTTCAATCATTCTTCAGAAACAAATCATGATTCTTGCTTGTTGCATTGACAAGCCATATGACATTGTTTGATGTGGAAGAAAATTAATCTCAATAACTTTTCTCAAACCTGATCACTTTCTTTGGGCATGATTCAAACAGGGTTCGACACTAACCCACGTCCGACCGACATTGTCCAGTAGATTTTGGTCCGGTCTTGCTGTTTCTCTGTCGAACTTGCCCGACTGGTCGTCCTCATTTTTCTTGGGCAATAACTGATTAATTGAAAAAAACTATCATTTTTGTTATTGCAGCAAGACCGAATGAGATAGAGTCGGATTGGCACACAAATATAATATATTTGTGTGCCGATCCGACTCTATCTCCTTCTATTATCATGTTGAAACATACTGTGATGATAATATCGTCGAGTTATCTCCTGTCGCAACTGTGAAGAAGGGATCTACTCGAGTCGACTCGTATCTGCATCGTGCTGAATGAAACACGGAAACTTGTGATGTCATGACTCATAGCTTATAATTACCTGTTGCAAATTGAAAATTTGTTATGCAGACAATGAAAGACAGCGTCGTAGGTGTGTCCAATATGTCAATCAGAGTAACGTCATCAAGTTTCAACTGTGTCATTGTGACTGTCAGAGTCCGTGGGAAATTCCCTTTTGAATCTGGAATATACTGTGAATTATCATGATTTCTTGTGTGCAAATGGATTACAATAATATTCTCTTATGATTTGATAATTCGCTGGGAAAATTAACTTCTTGAAATCTATTTGAACCTGAAACTTATGTGCATGGTTTTATTGGACTTGTACAAATCTCAGTCTTTACACAGTACTTTTTCTTAAAAATATGGCGGCCGAAACGGAAAGTGACAATTCCACGAAATGAAAAACAAAATGTCAAGGTGAGTTTTCTTAAATTTCTTTATGGACAAAATCAATGCATGATAATATTACATCTGGAAATAGGCGTGTTGACTTACAACTTACAAGACACGCTTTTTGGGGGGCACGATACATCAGGAAATGGACGTGAAATGATAGTAACTACATGTATCGTTTCACACTCATTTTCTGAGGTTATATGTAGCGCGCCCCACAAAAAGTGCGTGCCTAAGTCCCTAAAGCAGCGAGCAACTAAATGCGCACCTGGGTTTTTCAAAATCGAAGGAGTGTACCAGTAAGCAAAGTTGAGTTTACCGATAGTTTATAATAAAAATAAATTGTGGTTCGATTGCAAAAGTTAAACGAATGTACGATATCATTTTTTTACCGATACCGGTCGTGTCCCTGTTTTTCTCTAATTCCGTGGACTGGGTCAGGGCAAGTACAAATCAGGTCCAGGCTGGTAATTTTTGAAGCGACTAGACCGACGTGTCTGGTGCATAAAAACGTTAATGTCGAACCCTGTTCAAACCATATTCTGTTTTGTGTTTTCTGTAACTTTTGCAGTTTATAGATATTACTAATCACAAACCATCAAGAATACATAAAAGCTAAACAGAATGGGATACCATTCTTGTTTTCTTGCATCCATTAGACCAAAATATTGGTCTGCTGCAAATTTCACTCTAACTTGAGAAATTATATTTCAACCTTCAAGCACATTACTTAGACTGTTTGATTAATCATTTTAAGGAACTTACACGATCCCTCCACTGCTGTGCACAAAAACTACCATTTACATGTTGTTACCTTTTCAGTTTTTCCTTCCTAGATATACCTGATTACTAGGCATCGGAACGAGCTTGTTGACCCTGAAAGACCTGAACAATTTTCCACAAGTTTGTCCTCATACAACAAGCTTGGCACTGTGTCTCTGTCAATTTAGGTTGCCAAGACTTGACTAGAAAGCACTGCCAAGGTACTTTTAATTTAACAATAACTGAACACAGAGGCTGTAGGTTAGGGCACCTGTTCTGCCACAGAAAAACCAAACAATGTTTGGAAATGGGCCCTGAAAGGTTAAGCCTATTTCAGTGAGATGTCATAGGTTATTTATTGGTAGAGGAATCTGAAAACTTTTATATAGCCAAACAAAATATTGCAAATGATGCCTTATATTCGAGTCTGGGGAAGGGTTAACAGTATTGTTTTGTCCTTTATGAACAAAAACACCTAAACCAACTGCTGGTTATCTGTTGAGACACTTTTTGCCGATAGTTTTTTTATTGTTAACCTTGAGTCAAGTCATTAATACAATTCTGACAGTTTACTTTTATTTGAAGATTTCAGAAACAACCGCATAACCATTAAGAATTCCACATCAGCCACACATATAACAGGCTGTAATCAAGACGGTAGATATGAGAAGAACTACTTAACTGTTTATGAACTGCTACCTCACACTGATAATATGCTCACAGAAGACTTGTTTCAGTATTCTATGGTAAGTGATAAACATACTAACTAATTTTCTAGTGAAGTGTCTTAACTGTTTCCAAAATAGATACTTAATCTGTATGTACCATGCTTCTTATTTTCTACTGTCTGCTGAACCATGCCTTGCATGTCTAGCAGTTTAGCAATCATTTCTATAGACAACCAAGACTAGAGACTACCAAGGTAATTTTTGACTATTATCCACTGAACCTCTTGATTGTATGTTCAAGTACCGTATTTACTCTATGTATTGGGACAGCTAAAAATAATTATTTTCACAGGTGTCCCAATTCTTAGAAAATGGGGAAAGAACACAGCCTGGTCTTGATTTGATGCTGAATAAAGTTGTGTGTGATTCATTTTCTATCACTATATATGAAAATCACCGTCCAATTTTTTTTATATTTTCATTTTTTGCTTCCAAAACATAGCTTATGATCCCTCATTGGAACAAGCGCATTGCGCTCGTTCCAATGAGGGATCATAAGCTATGTTTTGTAAGCAAAAAATGAAAATTTTTAGTTACTCAAGAATTTTGTTTATGAGTGTCATCTGCTACTAGCGACGGGCCAACTGGAAACAAATCTCCTGAATGTCCCAAACTTTGGAGCATAAAAAAATTATAGTTTTTTGGAAAAAATGTGTGTCCCAAATCATAGAGTGTCCCAATACATAGAGTAAATACGGTACTTGTTCTTAACCCTTTACCCAATGCTGACGATATCAAAATGTATTATTTTAAATATTATTTTTTTAAATTTTTAAAAAATTTTCAGCAAAACCATATCATGTGACCCCTCATTGGAATGAGCCCAACGAGCTCCGTCCAAAGAGGGGTCACATGATATGGTTTCGTTGAAATTTTTTGAAAAATAATATTTTTATACAACAACCAATGGCCCAGACTCAGCTGGTGCAACCTCAACATTATTAAGGTCCAAACACAAATTTTGAACCCCCCCCAATCCCCAGAATTTGCATACAACAACAAAAATTAAAAGTCCTATCTGGCCCTCCATACTTTTAGTACTTGTGCATGCGTAGTACCCAGGAAGAGCCCGGAATTGGCACAAACACCATTCTTTGTTTTGCCCTAAGTCAGTAAACATCTCAACTGACATCTGTGCTTTAAATCTCTCTTTTGGTGGATGCCAGACACAAATCAATGAAGTATATGGTGAATTCAAGGCAGTAAACGGATGATGGAAGTGAACAATGGTGGTTTGAGATGTTCAGGGCTGTAACTTTTAAATAATATGAAAATTATTTCACGTTACCCAACTTCGGGAAAAAAGCCTTGACGTCATTAGTTTTGCTAATGATTTACCTACTGTTGGTTATGTATTCCTTCCCTATCCTTCCATGAACCTTTCGGTTAAACTCCTAAGCTTTCTAGCTGTTTTTTATTGAAATTTTTTATCAAATTTTTTGGGTGTTTAACGTGTTGTACAGAAGCTTTATTCTGTTTATCCCCACTGTTACGTCCTCCCCCTAGGGGTGTTGGGTCGTTATTGTATTGCATCTCCTACCGGATGCATTGTTTTTTCTTCACATGAAGACCTAGCTTTGCATCAGGTATCAGTTAATTATTTACTGACTTGGGCCTTTTGTGTGCCTTTTGTCTAGTTTCCAGTTTTTTCTAAATCCTGACGTTGTTTACTTTTAACAAGGCCTTTAACAGGTAATATTCAGGGTTTTATTTCATCACAATTATAGTTGGATACATTTATTAATATTCCGGTAGTGTAGCTTTAATATTTTTGTGTTTGTCCACACTTAGGCCCTATCGGCATGCCCTTGGGTTTGTGTGGTTCCCATGGGGAACTTAGGCATTTTCAAAAAAAAATTTTGGAAAAAAATTTGTTTTGATTTATTTCGAAATTATTTTTGATTGTCTTCGTCATGTATCCTTATATTGTATTATTATATGTTAACTTTTTGGAGTGCAGTGAACTTTGTTTGGATTGTAATTATTTATGAAAATTACTGCTCTCAGTGTAGGGCGAAGAAGTCTAAATCGGATTTACATGCTTGTTGTCTTGCCTGTAGTCGCTGCACTCCTACTGATTCAGGTCCTACTTGTGTGGTCGGGGTCGACTGATTAGGACACTAACGTTGGAAGCAGGTGTCGAGCTATGTATTCACGGTGAAGTTCTGATGCCGGAGCTGTAACCGCAAGATAATTCGAGTTTTCAGTTTCTTTTCCAGAGGAACAAGAACATGGTGATGGTATTTAGACACCCGTTCAGAATGTACTGCCATCGTCACGCTCTGAGGAGCAAACAGAGCTACCTGCAAAGGTGCTCTTGAACATAAAAGGAAAAAGGCCTCTTATTCCAGCAGCTAGCTCGACCGGTCAGGTGATTACCCGATATTGGGAACCGTAATACCGAATCTGTCGGTCAATCAATGCGATTGAGGAGAGTGTAGATTTGGGTAGAGTGAGCACCTTATAAACAAAAGCTCACTCAGCGACGATGGCAAAAAGGGGAAGAAGCCTGCAAGTTTCTCTTTGGGAAGCTCGGCGAAGTCTGGGATCAGACTGCGAGGGGAGAGCCTTCTCTAACCCGGTAACAGTCGAGGTCGACTATTGCTTTGAGAAACTTGCACTGTATCAGAGTTAACGTCCACCCTGGCCACTCGGGATGCTCCTTCTACTCTGCAACTGGGGCCGGCTGCAGTTATGGCTTCTTCCTCTACTTCGGCGAAGCACATGCGACCGCACACTAGCTACCTGACTTTGGATGTTTATGCAGCGAAGATTCTCCTGTCTTTGTCCTCGAAGTCGGTCCATCCAATAGCTAGAGATTCGAGGCTTGATTCATCGGGACGTTTAGCGAATAGATCGGCGGCCAGATCTCCGTCCCGGGTGCAACATGCGGCGGAGAATAGAAGCCGCTGCTCCACAAGCCTCCGTAATGGACTTGCTGTCGCAATTTGCACAGCTTATCGCAGCTTTCCAGCAAGGGGCACCCATCCGCAGACTCCGGTAGTGAGCCGTCGGATGGTGCTGGGTCGGCCCGGTCATCTGTGCATATAGAAGAAGCCAGAAGTTTTGCTCGGCTAGATCTGGGGTCAGTTGAGGACGACTGTTTTGTGTTGTGAGAAACTTCAATGAGTAGGAGCATCCGTCCGAAATGTGACGAGTTTGGATGCTTCTTCCGAACTTCAGCCGGGGTCGGCTGTTGTTACAGCTTCCTCTTTTTCCATAGATATGCATGCTAAGAGGTAGATGCCTACAAGTTTCTAAATGGAGCGCTCGGTGAGGTCTTGAGCAGACTGCAAGCTGGAGAACCCTCTCCTTTCAGTCAGCAGTCGGGGTCGACTGTTTTTGATTCCAGAAACTTTAGTGAGTTGGGATGCCCGTTCACACTTGCGGTTCGGGCCGTTCCTTCCACACTGCAGCCGAGTCCGGTTGCAGCTATGGCTTCTTCCCCTGCTTCATTGATGAAGCACGTTGACTGCAGACTAGCTATCCGACTTCACATGTTCAGGTTGATAGCTAGTTGTTAGAGGCATTTTTATACGGGACATGTGTCGATGATCTGGGGCCAGATCTCGTCCCGTGAGCAGCTTATGGTAACAAGCGGATTATCGCTGCTCTGCTAGCCTCAGTCATGGACCGGTTGTTGCAGATTTCTCTGCGTATCGCAGCATCCCAGTAGTCGCTGGTACTACCGTCAACAAACTCTGGTAGTCTGCTGTCGGACGGTGCTGCATTGGTCCAGTCATCCGTTTTTTCACATGCTGTTGACCATATTTTCAGATGGAACATTTGGATGGTGAGAAGGCTACAGAGAGTGATTCTCCATCCCTCATGGAAGGGCACCTTAAGACTATGAATTATTATTCAGAAGCTCTTCGAATCTTGTTCCATCTGAACAACAGTCTGCATTTGCAAGGCAAAAACAGCTTAACATACCGGGCGATGGAAAGACAAAGATCTTTCCTCCCCGGATCTTTTGGCTCCGGTGTCGAGAGCTTTTGTTAATGACACCTTCCTTGCCTTAACAATAGTATAAGAAATACATGCTTTATTCTTTATGAATAGAGGTTCGATAGTGCATAGATAGGCTGAGACAGCTGACTTGTCTAGAGCTGTTAGAAGGAATAAGTACGTCTTTTCCTTCTCGGTGTTATATTCCTTGGCGTCAAGGCATTTAATGCTATTTTGGATGCCATAGCAGCCTTATGTACTGTTACAGTGGTCTTTTCTTATACATTAATGGCTAGTGTTGTAAGTCTCCATTTAGTGAGCTTTCAGAGGCCGCGGGTGACACAGATATGTCTTCACACAGATGAAGACTCATAACTGCGTAGCTACCATGAGACTCCTGTCTCTTTGGGAATTATGGCTGTTAGAATAGCGGCTCTTCATTCCCTACCTTGCACGACGATAGTTGTAAGTCTCCATTCAGTGAGCTTTCAAGGTCACAAGTTACACTGAGATATCTGTCGTCATGGAGATGAAGACTTCCAAGCTACGTTAGCTAGGCTCAGACCGCTGTCTTTTGGGAATAAAACCGCTAAAGGAAAGAGTGCTTTTTGCCTTCTTGGTTTGTTTTCCTAGATGTCACAGACTTGAGTCTTATCGTTGACACCATAATAGCCTAGCTAGAATCATGAGCGGTGTTTTTCAGTAATTATGCAATAACATAACTGAAATAACTTATCTTCTTGAGACTACTGTCTCTTAGGGAATTAAGGCTGTTAAAAATAGCGGCTCTTCATTCCCTACCTTACGCGACTATAGTTGTAAGTCTCCCTTCAGTGAGCTTTCAAGGTCGCAACTTACACCGAAATATCTGTCTTCACGGAGATGAAGACTTCTAAGCTACGGCTAGCATTGTAAGTCTCCTTAGTGAGCTATTAAGGCCGCAGTTATCAGCCTTTCACTAATAGGAAGACCTTTAGCTGCTTCAGCTCAGCTGAGTTCACTGTCTTATCGGACATGATAACGTTATGTTAGAGGAGCTTATTCTCTTCCTACGGTATTGTTTGGTGTTAGTTATCTGAGGCTGTAAGCCCTATTGATGATGCCATATTAACCTAGTGTGATTAATGAGCGTTTCTTCAAACGCCAATACTAAACTCCTTCTCAGGAATATATTTCCTGATATCAGATCGAACGTAAGGAGTTCATCTAGGTTTTTAGGATCGGGTGTCAGAACATTGTTTTCATCTCCCTCTTCATTTCTATCCAATCTATTGTTATGGATTATATTTCCACTCGGGGGATTGGATATTATGTCTATATGGTGTATTATTTGGTCATCACGTCCCCCTCCGTCCTTAATGGCATTATGGAGTCGGTCAGACGTGAGGGAGCCCTGCGGTTCCTATACTATTTGATAACTAACACAAAAGCGTTACAAGTCGCTCCGGGTTACTGTTATTATGATTGCTTTGACTATAAGCTTTTTAGCTGTATTACTTTTATTGAGAGTAGCAACAGCAGTATAGCCTTAATTCTACTGTGCTGGCCTTAATTATCTAGCGATTCAAGTAATGTCGGTGAGGAGGGTTTCATAGTATGAATGTTATATATGTTAAAAGGCGATTACAAGGCAGGTCATAGTTTTCTTCCCATAAGCCTTGTATGCATTCAAGTATATGCATGCTTTTCATGGCTCCTCGATTGGCGACTGTGTTGTGTTTTAACGGCAACCTCATGGGCACATCCACTCTTTAGTTAGTTTGTTTCCTGTGGTTGTTCATTTATAAGTCATATACGAGCATATGATTCCTGAACAATAACTGTTTTTTTGATTCCGAATTTCTTTCATGAAAACATTCAGTTGATATTGCTAGCCTTCGTGTACCTGTGTGGCTGACATGTCGGTTAGCTGGGCAACATTCTCCAAATGTGGCAATTAGTCCACTCTGAGAAGTTTTGCTCAGAACCGTCTTCCCTTTTCTTATGACATATGAGTTTATAACTCAGTTTAACTGCATTAACGTCGTATTATTCATTCCGTTTCCTGGTTACATTTGCATCACTCGGTCATACCATGGATACAGGCTGTATTCAGACGAGTACATGCTGGATTCTGTTGCTCACGTGCATAATATGTATATTTATTCGGCAGACACATTATTGAATAGATTCTATAAAATTCTTGCTCTGCTTTATAGAGCTTATGAGAATTTGGGGCTAGTTGGATCAGTTATGGAATTTCCAATAGGCCTTCTATGCATACATTCTCTATTTTTGGCTTCATTATTCGGAGTAGTATATTCTTTCTCCGAACAGTCATTAGTTGTAACACCTAGGGGACAATGAATTATTTGGGGGACGGTCCGTGACGGGTCTGTTAATCATAGCCCGTTCCTTGTTCTGAATCCAGCTTTCTACCAGAGACGGTACACAGGAGAATTCCTATTCTCGTATATTTGCACTGTTCAATTAGGAGTTTCATTATTGGAATTAATTGTACACCTGAATGGGGTCACCTGTTGGTTGCCTCAGAAGCGTATTTGCTCTAACAGATAACTTTCCATTCGGATTCAATTGGACAAGTTTAAGGCTGTACACGTTATATCACCGGATTTCAACCTATCTATGTATTCCGATTCCAGCATACGTTAGAAGCTTGCACTTTTAATAACTGGGATCACCACGATAGCCTTAGCTACTGAGGTGGCGTTAAGCACCATAATTAATAATAATTAATAACCGGGTGCCTGTTGGGCGAATATATATAGATTATTTGGTACCGCTTTTCACTGATTCCACAGCACTTCCCTCTTTGTTTTGAAGAATATTCCTTCCAAAAAATGGGCGGGGGGGGGGGGGGGGGGGGGGGGGGAGGTAATAATTCTTCATCTCTACTGGCCTCATAATAAGTGTGTAACTATTAGTGAAGCTGTTTTTGTCTGTAGATTATTACTGATCTCAGATACAGCTTGTTTATTATATATATGGCGTGTGTTTGTGGGTGTTAGTCTCTCACTCTCGAACACGCCATCTTGATTTAAGTGGCCTAGTCTAGACTAACCTTAAAATTGGGGACTTGTTACACCCAATTAGCATAATCATTCATGCTAAGAATACAGAATTACTTGGATATGACTCCTTATTTTGATGATATGTCATCTCTATTATTGTATAGAGAGACATACATGTAATTCCTTTAAAAATTCAATCTCCTTTTCACCTTAGTATGCAGGCTAAGGAGCTGTATTTGGTCTGCTAATTTCTTTAAGTCCTAGGCCCTCTGCCTTTTTACGATTCAGCTAAGTCTGGGCCATTGGTTGTAGTATAAAAATATTATAAATTTAAAGTAATTTGTATGTATTTTCTACTTACCAATGGCCCAGACGGGGATGACCCTCTCATGAGTGGGCACTCATACCTCCCCGCTGAGTTATCACTTTGGTAGGCTCATCTACAAAGAATGGTGTTAGCGCCAATTCCAGTCTCTTCCTGGGTACTGCACATGTGCAAGTACTAAAAGTATGGAGGGCCAGATAGGACTTTTAATTTTCGTTGTTGTATGCAAATTTTGGGGCTTGGGAGGTTCAAAATTTGTGTTTGGCCCTTAATAATGTTGAGGTTGCACCAGCTAAGTCTGGGCCATTGGTAAGTATATAAAATATACAAATTACTTCAAATTTATAATATTTTTTCAGCTGCTGAACTTGTATATTGGGAGTGCGGTGGCTCAGTAGGTAGAGGTGCAGGCTGCATGCCGAGAGGTCCTCGGTTCGAATCCCACCTGCGGCAACCGCGTTGTGTCCTTGGACAAGACACTTCATCTCCATTGCCCGCGTGGGGGCACGATGATGCCGTGTACTAAGGCGTTCTGCACGTCGATGGTGCGCATGTCTTCAACCAATCTAACCCTGCCTGTGCTGCAGTGTGGAGTTACGATGTTGGGGAGCTGGCAGCTGCTCGTCGTTGCTCGGTGGTTCTCTCCGGGTACTCTGGCTTCCTCCGCCCGTAAAACTGTCGCGGTCATGATTAGCCATTGTGCATAAATATGTGACCTTAAACACCAATAAATAAATAATAAATATAACTTGTATATTATGCGGGGGTGTTTGGCCAATTTCGTTGGGTACAGGGTTAACCCTTTACCCAATGCAGACGATATCGAAATTTATTATTTTGAATATCGTTTTTTAATTTTTTTCAAAAAATTTCAACAAAACCGTATTATGTGACCCCTCGTTGGAACGAGCTCGACGAGCTCGTTCCAACAAGGGGTCACATGATATGGTTTTGTTGAAATTCTTTGAAAAATAATATTTTTCCAACTGCTGAATTTACATATTACGCGGGCGGGTGTGGGCGATTCGTTGGGTAAAGGGTTAAACCAGAAGGTTTGTGAAAGTTATATGGTATCACCGTAGTAAATATTTGAATTAGAGTTTCCCACCTTAAAAAGTTGAACTTGGAAATGATGCAATCTCCAAAACTAAGCCTCCTCGGGAAAATATATTGTTTCAATAAACATTTGAAGCATTCTACTGACATCTTGCATTATTGTTGACGATTTCTGATAAATAAAGAGTGTTATTTGATGACTTTTTTGGACCTTGCAAATAGAGTTTACTATCGGTGTGTTTTTGTAGGGAATTCCCAGAAAAATATGTGCATGTGTCCAGTACATCCCTTCCTGTCAGTTTTTCACTCTTATTTGTTGCATGCCACGAAAAATACATGTCCTATATGGTCCTCCATACCTTTCCTCCACTTTGCATGCGCAGTGTCAAGGAGGTCTCAAAATTGGCACCAAAAGTCATTCTTTGTTTGGCCCTTCATCAGTTCACATCTGACTGATATTTGTGCTTGTAAATCTCAGTTTAAATGATGCCAGACACATAAATATGAGAGAAATGGTGGATCTAAAGAGGAAATAGAAGGATGAGAGGAAAATTCAGTGGCAGGAAATTATCAGGGCTGTAACTTAAAATTTTTTATGAAATTATGTTATGTTCCCTAATTTCGAGGCTTGAGCCTGTTGTTATCATTCTTGCTATGAAAGTTCCACTGCTTGATCAGTGTTGCCTCTCTCCCTTTCCTTTATTCCCCCCTTGCTATTCTCCCATGCTTTTCGCATATATTCTGTAATAATTATTACTAAAATTTCTTGGGAGTTTTGGCTTCGTAACAGAATCAATTTCTGTTCTTTTCCCCATGTTGACATCCTCACCCTTAGGTGTTTAGGCGTTGTGATCTGCATCTACCATCTGATGTTCTGCAGTTTCTTCTATAGAAATCTCTGTTTTGCATCAGATAGTGTTTAAATTGGTAACTGATTTCGGGCCATGTTTATCAGTGCCTGGAGTCATGTTTCAGGTTTTTGTACAACTTCTTGTTTACATTGACAACGGTTACTGCTGATAGTGATTTCTTGTCTTTACATTAGTTTAGACATAGCAAGATACATTAATATTGTATGTAAGTGTGGCATTAATTTTTTTTTTTTAATGTTTTAAAAATTTTTGTCCACACTTAGGCTTTTTTGGGATCCATTTGGGCTCGGTGTTCCCATTGGGAACTTGGGCTCTTCTGAAAAATTTTTTCAAAAAAATTTTTTTTTTTGAAAATTATTTTCTTTCAAACATTATAATGGATTATGTTATATTATGTATCTTTCTTTATTTCAAGGGATAGTGCGACTAATATGACTGTGTATTTTTTATTGATGAAAAAATATTTTTTATTTATAATGCGAGGATTTCTTCCTCTAATTCTCAGGTTCAATGTATTCGCACTAATTCCTGCTCTGTGTGTGTTGATTGAAATGACAACGTTGGAGGCGTGTGTCACGATATTGTGTTTGCGGGGAGGGGTCCATAGTGGTCCTCTCTCCGTAGGGTCACTCTATATTATCATTTTATTTTTCAGAATTCAGAGTGATGTTTTCATGATGTCTTCAACAAGTGTGTCTCCGTCTTTGCAGTGTTAGGGCTAGTGGCTAAGTGCTCAGGGTAATACGACAATTGCCGAAGAGGTCCCTAGTAGGATCGAAGGCATTGATCGTCCGCTAGTCCGCCCAGTGTAGCGACCATTCATCGAATGGCTCGGCAGCCGGGTTTGTCCGTTACGGTTCTGGGTAGCAGTGTGGGTGATGCGAGCACTATAAACTTGGAACGTGCACACCTAGCAACGACGGATCCGAGGATAGTAGGGAGGAAGCCTGTCAGTCTAGTAGCTAGCTCGTCCAGGTCTATCCGGACCGCGAGCGACAGAGGCCCCCTCTCTCTTACAACTACATTTGAGCCGCAATGTTGTTGTATGTTTGTTTGTTAGTCGGAACATACGTCCAATCCTCCTGTTCGGGACGTTCCGTCACACACAGTCCGAACTGGTTGTGTTATGGGCTTCCTCATCCTCATGTCAACACACACCACCGCACCTTGGCTTGTGACCACAGAGTTTCAGGGGATGTTCGCATATTATATAAATGCAGGAATGAACTTTCCTAGAGCTCCTGCTTTGCTGACCAGGGAATATTGTCGACCAGGTTACTTCATCTGTTAGCCAAGGATATGAGGTCTTTCCTGATGGGACGTTCGCATATTATATAAATGCAGGAATGAATGTCCCTGGAGCTGCCAGTGGATATTATGTAAGTCACGGCTCCACAGGCCTCATTCAGGAATAAGAATGCGGTGATTTTCTGTGATGTCTTCAAGAAGTGTGCTTCCATCGTCACATTCAAATGAAGAGCTAGCGGATAAGTACTCATGATTTTACGTCAATTGCCTAAGAGGTCCCAAGTAGGATCGACGGCTTTGGTGTCCGCTATCTCGCCCGGTGTAGCGTCCATTCATCGAATGGTTCGGTAACCGGGTTCGTCCGTTGCGGTCCAGGAAGGAGATTTGGGTGATGCGAGCCCTATAAAATATACTACATGCACACCCAGTGACGATGGATACGAGGAGAGTACGGAGGAAGCCTTTAAGTCTGGTTCCTAGCTCGTCCAGGTCCACCCGGGCTGCGAGTGAGAGAGGTCCCTCTCTCGTACAACAACATCTGAGAACAGATGTTGTGGTACAAATGTTTCTCATTCGGAGCATACGTCCACCGCTCGGGACGCTCCGTTATATAGACAGTCCGGAGAGACTGCTCTAATGGCTTCCTCATCCTCATGGCAGCGCACACGACCGCACCTTGACTACGTGACCACTGTTATCTAGCCAGTCTCGCCGACCAAGGATTTCACGGCGACCAGGTCACGCGTTTGCATAAGTAATATGCAGGAGTCCAGGGAGCTTTCAGCGGCTAAGTATCGTAAAACCGCTGCTCCACAGGTCTCCGTAACGGACATGCTATTACAAATAGCACAAATTTTCGCAGCATCCCAGCAGATGACAGAATCCCTGTCGGATCAGGATTTATCCGACGACGCTGGGTCGGTACGCTCCGCTGAAGCATCAGGTACGGACGACCGAGAATTTCAAGTGGTCCAACAGGATGGCAAAGGGATACCGAGGAGTTGTTTTTTTCCCTTTCGGAACAACATAAAGTTGCCGTAGATATCATCCGGCATTATCTTTCAGAAGTTGTTCTGTCGGACCAAAGGCTGCGATGCCGGATAAGAAACTGTTAGCGTCACTGGACACGGAATAATTTTATCAGTTTGGGGACATCGTCCCTGAGTTTCCGACACAGTCCAATAATGTCACAAGAACATTTGAACTATTGTAGGACGCTATATATAAGGTTGCTACCAAAATGAGCAAGTCAGGTTTCTGCGAATGCTCTACATCTGCCTTTCATCAGTTCAAGGAATAATTTCGAAACGGCAGGACAGGGCATACCGAGAGTTCCTCTGCATCTAGACGATCAGGCCGAAGATCTAGAATGATCTATACCGTCGTCTATGTCAATTTCAACCGCGATGTTGGAAACGACAATAATGTCTAACAGAGTTATCTTAGACGCATTATCGTACACAGATCACTGTACTAAAGCATTTTCATTACGCCTTGAAGGGAAAGAATTCCAGGATGTACTATCTTCCTTAAGAGTTCTTTCAAGGGCAATAGCTTATTCCACGTATAACTCCGCCCTTTCAGTGGCAAACCTGGAGTTGGTTAGACGCGACGCGGCCCTAGCTACATCCACGCACGTGGATGGTAAGGTGAGAAACTCTCTCAGAGTCGCTTCGGTCTCCGGAGAGCTTCTCTTCGATGGTAAGCTTTCAGCAATCTATGATCAGATAACTAAGAAAGCTTCGGATTCTCTGCTATTCAAATCCGCTTCGAAAAAGTCGGATACAGCAGAAAAGAGTAAGACAGGCACTTCTGGGACAAGTACGCCCAAGAGAAGTTCCTATAGAGTTTCCTATGCGTCCTCTAGGTCTTATTCTAGAGACCGTCAAGGCAGCGACTCACGTGGGGGACATTATTCTGGCCGAGATAACCGGTCAGACGTCCCTAGGTCGACGGCGTGTGGTACGGGTCGTGGAGGACGTAGTTTCTCCTTCCGCAAGCCTCGCAGGTCCAGGAGGTGATGGTATGAACCTCTATCGTGTTCCGGTAGGCGGAAGATTGTCGAGTTTTATAAACAATTGGGCGTCAATTACGGACGACCCCTGGGTTCGAGGGGTAATTTCGGAAGGACTAAGAATATCCTTCAAACGAAAGCCTCCATTAACTCGAAGTCCAAATGGACTCAGCTTCCGTCAAATCCGCAGAGAAGAGACGCTCTTCTATCAGAAGTACAGTCTCTTCTGGAGAAGAACGCGGTAGAGGTCGTAGAAGACCAGGAATCACCTGGTTTCTACAGCCATCTGTTTCTGGTTCCGAAACCAGACGGCTCGTTCTGTCCAGTCATAGATCTGAGCTCGATAAACAAGCTGATCGTCGCTCTGAAGTTCTATATGGAGACAATTCGATCAGTCAGAGCGAGTATTCGGGTGAACGACTATGCTACAAGCATAGATCTCATGGATGCGTACTTTCACGTCATGGTACATCCTAAAGTATCTACGCTTCGCAGTCCTAGGAGTTGTATATCAGTTCTGAGCGATGTGCTTCGGTTTGAACCTAGCGCCCTGGGCTTGCACTCGAATAATGAACTTGGTAATGATACATTTCCGAGCTCATTCGTCTGCGGTAACGTCGGCCTACCTGGACGACATTCTTTAGAGGTACAGCAACGAGTTAACGCTTCAGAACGATGTGCAGAATCTGCTTCTATTACTCCGACGTCTCGGTTTTATAATAAAAGAGGAGAAGTCGGATCTGGTGCTGTCCAAGTCATTCACCCACTTGGGAATGAGCTTCGAGACGCACAACAATCTCGTTCGTCTGCCGTTAACCAGAGCGAAATTAATCAGTTGTTGCGCTCGCTATTGTCTTCACTTAGACAAAGTTACAGCGAGAGAATTCATCAGACTGATAGGGTTGTGTGGAGCTGCCGCGGATTTTATTCCAATGGGGCAGCTATGCACTTGTCCTCTCCAAATCTTTTTGACTCAAAAAGAACAGAGTTGGAGGGTGAAGATTCTTTCGCTCGTTACGTTCATCCTCGTGTAAGTCAAGTGAAACAGATTCAGACTTGGGCAGATATTCAGTGGTTTATTCAGGGAAATAACTTCCACTGCAATTGCTGGATCCGAGTTTTACAGTTTTGACGGATGCCAGTTAAATAGGTTGGGACCCAACATTGAGCCCAACGGTTTTTAAGTGCCAGGGTCGTTGGGATCCGTAGTTCCTAATCAAGCACATAAACATCAGGAATTGATGTTATTTTGGCTTGCGTTTCGTCATTGCATGAATGTTATCCAGAATGCCCACAGGCAATTCTGTCTGGCAATTCGACGATATAAGCGTATTTTCGGAACTAGGGAGGTACTCATTCCATTCTGTTATTCAGTGTAACGGAATGAATCCTGTTGGTACTAGAACTTCAAGTTCTCCTATCGGTCCGTCATATTCCGGGTCGTCTGAACGTATTAGCGGACTCCCTTTCACGAAAGGGCCGCTTGTTGCAGTCAAATGGACTTTTAACGAGTATTTATATCAGACTTGCTACCTATGAGAGCAGCCAGTGATGGACTTTTTTGCGACGCATCTCAACAATCAGTTGCAAGTGTATGTGTCAACATGTTCGGATCCTCGAGCGTTTGCAGTTGACGCTCTATCCATCTCGTGAGACGGGATAATAGGATATGGGTATCCTCCAGCGCCGTTGATTCAGAAGATATTGCTTAAGTTAAATAATCTCAATGCAATTCTGTTGGTAGCACCTCTGTCTCCACAAAGACCGTGCTTTAATCTATTCAGGTGTCTATTGTGGCTTATGCTGTGGAAGCTTCCTCCACATTTCGGTCCATTCTATAGCTAGATGGATTCTATTAGCTTTCAGTACTGCTTATGATAATATCTTCAACACAGCAGTCTGCGATTAAGATTTTAGCTCGTGAAGTAAGAGTTCTTTCTACTTCAGAAGCTTATGCTAATAGCGTTGCTATTACAGTTCTAATGACGGCTGCATATTGGTTTTTTAGCCTTTCACTTGCACGAATTTATACCTCAGAAATATTGAGTCCATTTCTAGAGACCGGCATTGTTTAGGTTCGTTATCTGTTGCTCAGAATGCCGTCCACTAAACAGTTGCAACTATAGTTGTGTAGGCTGTTGGTTCCGGCAGTGACTCTGTGCTGCCGCCCTCTTCGCTCTGGGGTATTTGACCCAGGGCAAGGGGAAGGGGGGGGCGGGTGTTCCCTTAGGTCACCTGCTTTATAGTGAAAAGCAAGGGAATACCTCCCCTAGAGTCAGTAATTCTAGTCGGTACCGGGATGATTTTTAAAGTGTAAAGATCTTTTTTACTCATCCATGTAATATTTTTAAGTGTACCTCGGTGTGTAGAATTTGTATATGTCACATATCATGCAGACGTTAATACACAATTATCGGTCACTTTTAATGAATATAAGAGTCTCATTTATCTGGACTACTTTATTTAGCGGCTTTCCTTTAAAAATAATTACCATAATGGATTATTCTGGAGGTTAATAGACATCAGTGATGTTATTATGCTCAAGTACAGAATGGTGTTGTGTCTTTCTCTTTTGATGCAGAATAGAAAGATACATGTAAAGCCTATTTCTCCTTTTTCCTGAGGGGATAATTCTGTATATATATAGTTGAGTTATTGGATTGCTTTATGTTCTAGGCCCTCCAACCTTTTTACTATTCAGCTAAGTCTGGGTCATTGGTACAGTATAAAAATGTTAAAAAATTTATAGTAATTTATATATTTTTTATACTTACCAATGACTCAGAAGGGGATGGCCCTCCCATGAGTTGGGAACTCATACCTCCCCGCTGAGTACATAACGCTTTTCCAGGCACTGCTTGTAAGAATGACTTTTGGCGCCAATTTCGAGACCTCCTTGACACTGCGCATGCGCAGTGGAGGAAAGGTATGGAGGACCATATAGGACATGTATTTTTCGGTTTTAGATGCCAATTTTTGGAATTGGGGGGTAAAATTTGTGTTTGGCCCTAGAATTTAAGAGTTAGCACCAGCTAAGTCTGGGTCATTGGTAAGTATAAAAAATATATAAATTACTATAAATTTTTTAACTTTCATTTCGTGAGACCTCCCCTCATAAGAGCATTCTCACTCTATTCTATTCAAGCACTAATCAGGAATTTAGGAGACTTCTAGGTTTGTGCGGAGCAACAACAGATATGATTCTGCCTGGACGTCTCTTCACCTCAAGACCCAAATTTTAACAAATAGAGTTCCAGCATGCCTGGGTCATTGGTAGCTTTGATAAATACAGAAATTATTAGAAATTTTCATTTTTTTAGACTAAAATTTAAATGAAGAGTGCTGCCTATTTATGGCAGTTAAGTTAGATCAAGGATTAAAAATTATCTTAATGTTATCCGGTTAACCTTTTATCTAGCCAATTGCCTGCTGCCAACTGTATAATTTATAAATTAAGCAGATGAAAAAAAATGTTCTTGATGACTGATGACAAAACCATATTGTGTGACCCCCCCCACCCCTCCATTGGGACAAGCTCGTCTAGTTAGGGGTCACATGATATGGTATTAAATTTTTGGAAAAGGTTGAAAAGAAAATATGTAAAATAACAAATTTTGATATTGTGTGAAGAGTTAAAAGTACTGCTTTTTTGTCCCCCATTTTTTCGTTGGACTATTTAAACAGACGGCATCCGTCCATGTGTCCATGCATCTGTGCGTCCGTGTGTGCATCCATGCATGCATCCATCCCATTTTGGTTTCCCTATGATAACTTTAGTTACAGTTGGCCAAATCAAATGAAATTTGGTATGTCGGTGTATCAATATAAAATACGGGTCAAGTTCGAATCGGGGTGCGGTCCAACAATTTTTCCTGAGTTTTGTCCCTTTTCTACTTCAAAAATTCATTTTTTGGGGTTTCCCGACGATAACTTATGTTATAGTTGGCCAAATCAAATGAAATTTGATATGTAGGTGTATCTATATAAAATACAGGTCAAGTTCGAATCGGGGTGTGGTCCGACAATTTTTCCAGAATTATGATCCTTTTTCAACCTCGAAAATTCTTTTTTTTTTTGTTTTCCCGATGATAACTTTAGTTGTTGTTGACTGATTCAAATAAAATTTGGTTTATAGGTGTATCAACATAAATGACAGGTCAAGTTCAAATCAGGGTTTGGTCCGACATTGTTTGCCAAAGTTATGTACCTTTTTCAACTTAAAAAAATTCAGTTTTTTTCAAATATCTCAAATTGCACACATTTTCGGGGAACGTGTGGCCGGATGGGCTTTTATTGCAATGATGTCTCGATATATCTATTTTCAGACAGCTGGTTTACTTCTGCTGGTATTAGCTCATCAAGGTTGGTTACTGGAAGGGAAAAGGAAGACCAAGGAATGTGATATTGAAACACTATCCAAGGCAATGTCTGATGATTGTTTTTATATTGGTGGCCTTCTTCTGCGTCACATTCAACAGTTAGTGTGTAATGCACATGCCATTACAGAGTTACAAATTTCACAGATTCATGATTTAAGTCTGGTTGACAGTAAAAGTCAGGTACGAGTTGCAACAGCTATTTATCCAACAGCCAGTTTGATGAACCATTCTTGTGATCCAAGCATTATCTCTAGGTAAATAATTCATATTATTTGTGTTGAAAGATATTTTTTTAACTCTCAACTCTCAAAATATTTTCAAAATATTTTTCATCAAATCTAAAAAATTCATTGAAATTTATCTAAAGAAATCATTGGTTGAAAAGTTCATTCAATTTACAGGGGAGAAATTTGCTTAAATATGCCTAAATATTACTTATTTCAGTGGCACAGGACTATGTATCCTGGGCAGGAATATCCGCCAGCGGCATGCAAAGAGTTAAGAGTTAAATGCTGGCCAACAGTTAGTGCCAATTTAATTTTTAACTGGATGCTGAATCATTATCGATGTTAATTGCTTATTTTTCAGAAATAAAAAAGCAGTTAGTAGAGCTTAGATAAATTTGTAT
The DNA here is from genome assembly GCA_031216915.1 of Pictodentalium vernedei. NCBI lineage: Eukaryota > Metazoa > Mollusca > Scaphopoda > Dentaliida > Dentaliidae > Pictodentalium > Pictodentalium vernedei. The sequence continues at coordinate 429,625,442 of CM062289.1, read as the reverse complement.
TGTCAAAACCATATTCATTGGATAAGAATAATTGAAGATGGAAGTATTATTGTCTTTAAATGACACTTTTATACAATAATTCAGTAATTTTCTCCATTTATTATCCCCCTGAAATTATTTCTGTGAGGATATAGCCGTGGCACTGTCCGTCCATCTGTCCATCCATCCATTTGTCCATCCATCCGTCTGTAGACAGAGTTGGTTTCCGATATTTAACTAAAATTCTGCTTCTTCGACTGAAACCAAACTTTACATGTGGGATAGGTATGATGAGAAGAAGTACCCTATTCATTTTGGGATCATTGTGCCAAAGGTCAGTGTCATAGTGACCTTGAACTTAAACATTTACCAGAGTTGGCTTCTCTAATTGAAATTCTGCTTGCCCCTTCGAAACTTGGCTTATGGGTTGAGCATGATAAACAGAAGAGCCCTATTTATTTTTGGGTTATTGTTTCAAAGATAAAGATTACAATGACCTTGAATTTGAAATTTCAGCGGTCAGAGTTGGTTTCCGCTCTCAAAATGTTTGCCTGATTGAAACCATACTTGACATGTGGATCAGACAAAATGAGAGGAAGAACCCTATGTATTTTTAGATCATTGTGCCAAAGGTCAAGGTCACAGTGACCTTGAAATTAAAATTTTATCAGTCAGAGCTGGTTTCATCTCTTAATTATTAAAATTATGCTTTCCCGATCGAAACCTAACTTGGCATGTGGGTTGAGCATGATGAAACGAAGAACCCTACATATTTTTAGGTCATTGTGCCATGGTCAAGGTCACAGTGATCTTGAACTTATACTACCACAATTGCCATGTTAATTTAATGTTATATATCACCAAGGTTACTGTATCAGGGTGATATTTCGGGGGAATTGGTCACCCCTGGTGGCTACCTCTAGTTGTTTTATGACCTCTGCAGTTCCATACTCACAAGGGATATTGTTTTAGAGTGGAAACCATGGCTGATATTGTGCAGTAATATGGTGATTAAATTAAAATAATTGGAGTGTTATCATGTTGTCAGAGGGTTGTTATTGCCAGTATCCTTCTTTTTTCCAAGCTCATTTGTTCGATATTTTCATGACAGTACTTGTTTCATTGGTCATTGTAAAATTTTGGGAGTGGGGTGAATTCATGGATGGGAGTGCTTTTCTTCCAGATGTATACATGTATTAACTCGGTGATGATTAAAATAATTTTTTAAGGTTTCTGAATGTGTGTGAAACATCTCTAGATAAAATTCCTTCAACGTTCTGGATTCATATTCTTTTGGGAGTTTATGAACCCTAATCTTCTGTTCAGCTGATAATAAAATGTTTTGTGTTACCATTTTGGAAAAAGGTTTCATCAAAAATAAAGACGCACAAAAAAGATGTACTATTCTAAAATAGATTTCTACACTAAAACAGTAGAACTTTAATTGATTTTACATAATTGACTGATGCGTTTTCATTTTATTTTATAATTATAGTTTTGATGGAAATTTACTTGTAGTACGAGCTGTTAAAGATGTTCCAGAAGGAGGAGAAATTTTCAATTGTTATGGTTTGTACACTTTGATGATACTTGCAGAATTATTTATGTAATCAGCAATGTTTTTATTATATTATATATAATATACATATTATACCCCCACGAATGAAGTTCAGGGGGGTATATAGGAATCACTTTGTCTGTCTCTCCATCCATCCATCCATGCATCCATCCATCCATCCCATCCATCCATCCATCCATCCATCCATCCATCCATCCATCCATCCATCCACCTGTGCAAGTCGTGTCGGGCTGAGAACTTTTGATGGCCTTAAATGATATTAACCCTTTACCCAATGTAGAGAATATCAAAATTTATTATTTTAATTACTATTTTTTTAAATTTTTCAAATGAGCTCGTTCCAATGAGGTATCACATGATATGGTTTTGTTGAAATATTTTTAAAGAATTATTTTTTTCAACTGCTCAATTTGCAAATTACGCGGGCGGATGTGGGCGGTTCGTTAGGTAAAGGATTAATGATACTTGGTATTAATGTTGCCCACCAGCAGAGGGTGTGTCGCAAATAAGGTTGGAATGCAAATAAGGCAAATAAGGTTGGAATGCATGTGTACAAGATCAAGGTCACAGACTTAGTTCAAGGTCACATACCCATATTCAAATGTATACAAGTCGTGTCCGGCTCAGACCTTTTGATGGCCCTGATGGATATTAATCATACTTTGTATTAATGTTGCCCACCACCAGAGGGGGTGTCGGGAATAAGGTTGGAATGTCTGTCTACAAGGTCAAGGTCACAGACTTAGTTCAAGGTCACATACCCATATCCAAATATTCGCAAGTCGTCTCCGGCTCAGAACTTGTTATGGTCTTGAAGGATATTAATGATACTTGGTATTAATATTGCCCACCGCCAGAGGGTGTGTTACGAATAAAGTTGGAATGCCTGCCTACAAAGTCAAGAGCACAGACTTGGTTCAAGTTTACATACTCATATCCAAATATACACAAGTTGTGTCTGGCTCAGAACTTTTGATAGCCTTGAGGGATATTAATAAATCTTGGTACTAATGTTGCCCACCACCAAAGGGTGTTTTGCAAATAATTATGGTTGGAATGCCTGTCTACAAGGTCAAGGTCGCAGACTTAGTTCAAGTTTACATATTCCTACATCCAAATCCAACTATAACAAGTCGTGTCTGGTTCAGAACTTTGATGACTTTGAAGAATATTAATGATACTTGGTATTATTGTTGTGCACTATCAGAGAGTGTGTCGTGTATGGGGGGGGGGGGGGGGGGTATTCTTGGTCCCAAGTTGGGACAGGCCACATCTAGTTTTCTATTATACTTTTATCTGGGACTGTGTTTCACTGAAATTATCTAATGTTAAGTAAAAAACAATTTTGATGTTTTATACTTCCCAGATTTTAGGAGTCTTTATAATTTCATTTAGAAACTACATTCAGTGACGATGCTGCATGAAATGAAGTACACAGACAACAAAGTAAATATTTTCAGTGTTCACAACTATTACGACGTTAACTGATTATGGATGCTAGTTAGCTCAGGACAGCTATAGTGATCGCTCACCATCCGTCGTCCGTGAACATGGTGTTTGCGTCTTCTCCTCCCAAACTGCTGAATAAATTTAATTGATATTTGAGATAATAGTTTGTTATGACATCGTAATTTGATTTTGTTCAAATCAAGTTGCCTTGCCCCTCGGTAGGGCCATGCCCAAAAAGTGTGCTTAAATCTTAAAAAATCTTCTCATAGACCAGCAGTAGCAGAGACTTGATATTTGGTGTGCAGCTTACTTTTGAGGTGTAGACTTAGATTTGTTCAAGAGAAGTTTGAGGAGGTATATTTGCCTTCATTATGGGAGGGGCAAGAATATTTGCCCCGCCCAATATTTCTATTTTCCAAACCGAGAGGCAGATTTGAACCAAATTTGATATGAGGGCTTATTGGGTCATAAGTACTTAATTTATGCCCAAATTTTTTTTCCCATCGCCCCATGGGAACCGCAGGAGCTAAAAATAGAAAAAAATTAAAACACCCATATCTCCAAAACTACACGGCACTGAGAATTCTTATTTGGTGTGAAGCTTCCTTAGGACCAACAGAATGGAATGGTCAAAAAATTCCTATCGGTTTTATCATGGGGTACTTTTTCTGGGACTTTGAAAAAGTGCTGAGTCAGCATTTTTTAACACTGTGGTTAATGGAAAAAACATTTAAGACTACTTTTTGCCCAAACCACTGCTCCAAAAGCTTTCAATTTTCATATATAACATCTTTGAAAGATTGTTTCACATGTTTATTGAAAGCAGATCCCTGGGTCCATATTTGGGCTCTGGCTCTCTATGGGAAATCATCTTCTTCAGATCTACCAATCAGAATCTTTTGATATTTGCTATGCAGCATGCTTGGGGGGGGGGGGGGGGGGGGGGGGACATTCAAGTTTGTTCAAGCCAAGTCCCTGGGTTCATATTTGGGCTCACTGTGGGATCCCGAATATTATAACTTAGTTCAAAATGAGGAATTTTCTTTAAAAATCTTCTTCTTCAGATCCAGCGGTCGGAATGTTTTGATATTTGGTATGCAGCATCCTTAGGGGGTGAGATTCAAGTTTGTTCAAGCCATGTCCCTAGGTCCATATTTGGGCTCACTGTGGGAGCTCGAATTGTAACTTAGTTCAAAATGAGGAATTTTCTTAAAAAATCTTCTTCTTCAGATCCAGCAGTCGGAATGTTTTGATATTTGCTATGCAGCATTCTTAGGGGGGTGAGATTTAAGTTGAAGCCAAGTACCTGGATTCATATTTGAGCTCCCTGTGGGAGCCTGAATGATAACTTAGTTCAATATGAGGAATTTTTCTTTAAAAATCGTCTTCAGATTCAGCAGTCGGAATGTTTTTATATTTGGCCTGCAGCATCCTTGGGGGGGGGGGGGGGGGGGGTGAGATTCAAGTTTGTTTAAGCCAAGTCCCTGGGTTGATATTTGGGCTCCCTGTGGGAGCCCGAATGATAACTTAGTTCAATATGAGGAATTTTTCTTTAAAAATCTTCTTCTTCAGATTCAGCAGTCGGAATGTTTTGATATTTGACATGCAGCATCCTTAGTGGGGTGAGATTCAAGTTTGTTCAAGCCAAGTCCCTGGGTTCATATTTGGGCTCACTGTGGGAGCCTTTATGATAACTTAGATCAAAATGAGGAATTTTCTTTAAAAATCTTCTTCTTCATATCCAGCAGTCAGAATGCTTTGATATTTGGTATGCAGCATCCTTAGGGGTGTAAGTTTCAAGTTTGTTCAAGCCATGTCCCTGGGTTGATATTTGGGCTCTGAATTATAATTTAGTTCAATATGAGGAATATTCTTCAAAAATCTTCTTCTTCATATCCACCAGTCAGAATCTTTTGATATTTGGTATACAGCATCCTACTGGAGGTGAGATTCAAGTTTGCTCAAGCCAAGTCGCTGGGTTCATATTTGGGCTCCCTGTGGGAGCCCGAATTACTTCTTAGTTCAATATGAGGAATATTCTTTAAAAATCTTCTTTTTTTTTAGATCCACTGGTCAGAATCTTTGGATCTTTGGTAAAAGTTTTTCTTAGGAGGGGCAGATGCAACTTGTTGAAATCAATTCCCTGGCTTGATATTTTGGCTACCATGTCAGGTGAGTGCCCTCAGGCCCCCTGGGGCCTCTTGTCTTTATTCTCCATTACCCATGGCCCAGACATTACTAAGCTTGCTCATTTAAAGAATCAGACCAAACACTTACTTTTGACCCCTCCCCCCCCCCCCCCCCCCCCCCACCCACCCCCCTCCCCCCCAACTGACTAGTACTCAAACGATTAGTCGACTAGTTGATGTCGACTCTGGGCAAACCAGTAGTCGACTCTCAATTGTGCAGTCGACTAGTCGGAGGAGTTCAAGCTTTTAGGTAAATAGTATCCCTTCTGTGCCACTGTCAGACAGTTTGAACAGCAATATTGGGCAAGCAATGTATACATCTATTGTCATCTAATAGTAGTGACAGTAGTTTGTTTTAACTGGTACTAGTAGAGTGCTGAATTATTTTGGGCTATCAGGATATGTTATTAATTTGCCTTGTTGCAATTTATGGGAGAGTGCCTATAGGCACTCTCCCATAAATCGCAACAAGGCAAATTAAATAAGACTATATAATTTCACTCTTAGCATAATTAGAAGCACATGAACAGAATAATGTTCCAGTAAGTTGCTGTATATGAATGCCCAAGTGAAACCAAATTTGGACCTTAGCACTCTACCGGAACACCAACACTGTTATAAGGAGACAGGTTATCACCAATGACTAGTCGAAGTCGATTTGACTTTTGGGTATTGACTAGTCGACTTTGGAATTCACTAGTCGTTTGAGCACTACAACTTACCAAAAAGTAAGCCAAGTAGTAATGGTGGATAAATATCAATATTAATCATACCTACTACTGTCTGATATCAGTTTAAAATTAAGATTACAGAAATTGTTCCTGTGTATTCTGACTGAGTGATGGATATTGTATACTTTATCAATAAATATTTGTTAACATATGCCAGTTGGTCTCATTTTATTTTCCAGCTTTTTAGCTCACTTGACTTTCAGTCAAGAGAGCTATAGTGATCACTCACCGTCTGTCGTCCGTCGTCCATAGTCCGTCTTCCTTGAACATGGTGTTTGTGTCTTCTCCTCCCAAACCGTTGAACCAATTTAACTGATATTTGAGATAATAGTTTGTTATGACATCGCAATTTGATTTTGTTCAAATCAAGTTGCCTTGCCTCTTGGTAGGGCCACACCCAAAAAGTGTGCTTAAATCTTAAAAAATCTTCTTCTCATGAACCAGCAGTAGCAGAAACTTGGTATTTGGAGTGCAACTTCCTTTTGAGGTGTAGACTCAGATTTGTTCAAGAGAAGTTTGTGGGGCTATATTTGCCGTTGTTATGGGAGGGGCAAAAATTTTTGCCCCTCCCAAAATTTCTATTTTCCAAACCGAGAGGCAGATTTAGACCAAAGTTGATATGAGGGCTTATTGGGTCATAAGTACCTAATTTATGCCCAAATTCTTTTTCCCGTCACCCCATGGGAACCGCAAGAGCTAAAAATAGAAAAAGTTAAAACGCCCATATCTCCCAAACTACAGTGCACTGAGAATTCTTATTTGGTGTGAAGCTTCCTTAGGACCAACAGAATGGAATGGTCAAAAAAAAAACTTGCTATTGGTTTTATCATGGGGTACTTTTTCTAGGACTTTGAAAAAGTGCTGAGTCACCATTTTTTAACACTGTGGGTAATGGGAAAAACATTTAAGACTACTTTTCTCCCAAACCACTGCTCCAAAAGCTTTCAAATTTCACATATAACATCGTTGGAAGATTGTTTCACATGTTTATTGAAATCAATTCCCTGGGTTCATATTTGGGCTCTTTATGGAAATTTTTTGTTTGGGACTTCGAAAATTTCTGAACAAAAATAAAAAAAAAATCTGTTTTTTATGCGTTTATCTCAATTTTGGGACGTAAAAGTGCAGGAACTGAAAATAGAAGGAAAATCCTGTGTATTGTGTGGGCACAATCGCTTCATCTAGTTGGTATATGGTTTTCTTAGGAGGGGCGTATGCAGCTTATTCAAGTCAAGTCCCTGGTTTGATATTTAGACTACCATGTCAGGTGAGTGCCCTCAGGCCCCCTGGGGCCTCTTGTTCATTTATCTACACTAGCATCCCAGAGTAGTTTGGGTTTGTCAGAATTGTTCTTAATTTGACGGTTTCCTGTAATTTATGGGGGTGAATTTTGCTGATTCCCATAAATTGTAACAAAAACAAAGCCATATGGACAAAATATTGTTTATTACTGAAGCACATCCATAGAATATGATGGTTTTATTGTAGTAAATTGCCCTGTTTTTCGCCCCCAACACTGAAACATTTCAGATGTATACAATACCATTAGGGCAAATAATCCAATATCCAAACAGATAACAGATTCCATCACTAATATTTATTTTTGAAACGACTCTAAGTTTTATTAGTCCCTGATGATTTACCATGAGAGGACTCATGGATTGCACTCTGCCCGTCTGTCAGTCTGTGTGTCCTGTATCTAAGAGATTCTTGGATGTTGTTATTTCAAATTTGTGGTTGAGTTTTTTAAAAGTGGATTTGGTCAAAATTTGGTATGTGTGACTTTCTCAACAATATCTTCAATGAGTTTGAAAACCAGGGCTGTTTTGATCATACTGAGCAGAGTTAAGGCCGTTAATTAGTTATTTTTTGTCCATTTTCACTTTATTAGCATGATAATTTGAACAAATATTAACAAATTTGGTGCAGATTTGGTATATGAGACTTTCTTAATAATGTCTTGAATGAGTTTGAAAACCTGTGCGGTTTGATTGTACTGAACAGAGTTATGGTCCTTAGTTTGTTAATTTTTGCGCTTTTAACCCTTTACCCAACGAATCGCCCGCATCCGCCCACGTAATATGCAAATTCAGCAGCTGAAAAAACATTATTTTTCGAAAAATTTCAACAAAACCATATGTGACCCATCTTTGGAATGAGCTCGTCGAGCTCATTCCAAAGAGGGCTCACATGATATGGTTTTGTTGAAATTTTTTGAAAAAGTTTAAAAAATGATATTTAAAATAATAAATTTTGATATTGTCTGCATTGGGTAAAGGGTTAATGCTTGTTGAAGTGATGATAACTTGAAGAAATTTTAACAGATTTGCTCGATATTTGGGATATGAGATTTTCCTAACAATGGCTTGAACGATTTCAAAAACTGGTGGTTTGAATATACTGAGCAGAGATGTGGCCCTTAATTAGATGATTTTTGTACATACTGTGCATTTTCAGCTTGTTAGCATGATAACTTGAACAAATATTAACTGATTTGGTTGATATTTGTGGTATGAGCCTTTCTTAACAGTGTATTGAATGAGTTTGAAAACTAGTGCGGTTCAATCATAGTGAACAGAGTTATGGCCCTTAATAAGTTAATTTTTGCACATTTTATGCCCACTATCATGATAACTTGAACAAATATTAATGGATTTGGTCAATACTTGGTATGTGAAAATGTCTTAACAATGTCTTGAACAAATTTGATAACTGGTGCGGTTTGATCATACTAAGCAGAGTTATGGCACTTAATTTGTGCACATTTTCAGCTTGTTAATGTGATAACTTTGGCGTCACACCCAACTGTGGGGGGACTATTGTCTGATCGTGGGCGATCAGCATTTCACTTGTTTTTACCAAACTTTTAGCTTATATCTCCTCACTAAAATGAGCTCAGTGATTGTGCTATCATTGTATAAGAAAAATTTTAAAATAAGAAAATTTGAATTTTTGGTAGCCATTTTCGGTTTTACTTTCAGGGCCACATCATAAAAGAATGAAAAAGAGTGAGAGACTTCAGATTTTGAGAGATCAGTATTTTTTCAAATGTAGATGTGAAGCATGTGTCTTAGACAATGATATTACTGAAAAACATGAGGTAGTTACACCTTTTAAAATTTTTAAATTGAAAATGTCTGACAAGTGTTTGGTGAATGCAGTTACAGTGGAGCCCACTTAATTGGATATCTCTTAATTGTATATCCCTGTTAATTGAATATAATTTTCAAACACAAAACCATTTACCATACCTTCAGTACAAATTTGATCTGTTAATTGCATATGGGTTGTAGAATAAACTCCGGTTAATTGTATATAAATTTTTGTAATATGTCGAAAAATTACTGTGACACGCACCGAATGCACCTTATTTATCAACCTTTTTGACCTCACTATATCCAATACAGGCATTTTTTCTATTATATTTTGTTTGACAGAGCTCTATGAGCTCTGTCAAACAAGATATAATAGAATAGATGCTCAGTTTACCTCCAGAACACAGGAAACTGACTAAATCCCTGTTAATTGTATACTCCTGTTAATTGAATAATTTTCACTGGCAAAATGGATATTCAATTAAGAGGATTCTACTGTATTACTGTCAAAAGGTAGTAGTAATGACATACTGTAGGTACAGAAGAAAATGTTTAATCTAACAAAAAAATTTAAACAAAAAAAAATATACTATGGCTTGTAAAATAGAAAATGTGATTTAGGCATTTGTCTCATTTCATCTTTGAATTGTACACAGAATTTGTTTCACAGCATACAGTGTACTTGAGAACATAAAGATGCCAGGATTATTTTGTACAGATAATACGGTGTTAGATTCTGAAGAGGAAGAGGGGCTTGCAAAATGTTGGTACTTGTTTGGTGATATGGGAATAAATGGATACTCAAACTGAATGAGAACAAAAGCAAGGTAATACCATCGGTTGTAAGATGGGTTGCCCCAAAGGTAGAGATGAAGGGAAGGGGTGGGGGTGGGGGGTGGTCATTGGTTCTTTATTCCTGAAAATGACACCAAACTGCTTACTGTAGAAGAGACAGGTGACAGTATTTGGCAGTCACAAATAAACTGAGTATAAAACTAATCAAATTTAAACAGATTTTTGTGGGAAAGGGTGGTTGTATGAAGAACAAAAATTTACAGATGTGATACTCCTAATCCAAAGGGTTGTAAAGAGATTAGAAACTCTGCAGAACAATTCAGGCAAATGGATAACAGGGGTGAGTAATGGTGCAGTACTAGAAGCGACCAGAGGAGAGCTTGGGTGGATGAGGGTCAAGGACAAGATAGATTTGTGGTTGTAAGTATTTTATGATTCTCCCTCACAGCCGGTGCTGTATAATATATTTCAGTATATTTAATGCTCTAATATCCAGAAATGACAGATAAGACAAGTGAGAGTATTGATAGAGAACTGCACAATAGAAGTCACAGATTTAGATGGGGAGGTGGCTCAAGGAAAGGGTCTCCTCAGAGAGACAATCTTGAGAATTGTGTAATTTAAATTGGAGAGAAGTGGGCAGAGCAAAACAGAACTTTGAGCAGTTTGCTGAATAAAGATAAGCCAGAATTTGAGGAGTACCTAGATGACAAATAACAGGGATTGGGGATGGGAGCATCAATGCTGTTCAGACTGGGACATTTTCTTGTAGAATGTCTAAAATATCAGTAAAACAGATTAAGATTTGCTGGAGTATTACCAGGCAATGGGATTGGAGAATGATGGATGTTTGGTGACATGAGCTAGAGGGTTAGTTTCCCCAGTGGCAGAAAAAAGTCACTTGCAGTTATTTACACAGTTGAAAATATTTAGCCTGGTGTAAAAATCATACTTTAATTGACAACTTCTATGACAGGTTGGTTTCTTAACTATAGACATTTTTTTAAAAATTGATTTGCCATATATATAATATATCTGGTATTAAATGACTTGAAAACAGAGGTACCATATTTTAAAACATTTTATACATTGAGGCATTCAGTTTACGCTGAAATCATTTTTAATGTTTCAAATATTTTACATGTATTTTACATACATCCAAACTATGTATACAGTGAAGTTGTTGCAGCTGCTCAACATGAACAAAAGACAAAACACTGATGTAAGTAAAGAGTAAAGAAATTACATTTTGACAAAAAATGCTTAAAGGTATTCTTTTCTTTTAAAAAAATTTGATATTTAAAAAATGGAACCTGCAGTTAATTGCAAATTTACATTGTATTCCAGGCTTTTATATGCCAGAGTTGTGGTGGTATGCTCAACATCAAGAACAACATGTATAGGTGTAGTAGTTGTGGATCTGAGAGTGACTTTAGAAAAGAAGTTGAATTATTACTCTCAGCTGATAGAATGTTTGCACAGGGCCTGCATCATTTAGAAGCAATGGACATCAAAAGTGAGTTTGTTGGACATCTTTATTTGTTAACCCTTTACCTAACATGAAAAACAGACGACACTTGCAAAAAAAATTCTTGAATAACTAAATTTTTTCATTTTTTGTCTCAAAAACATAGGTTATGACCCCTCGTTGGAACGAGCTCGATTCAACGAGGGGTCATAACCTATGTTTTTGAGACAAAAAATGAAAATATTTTGAAAATTAATTGGCGATTTTTGAGAATAGCGCTGGCCAGTTTTGGCCATTACGTTGGGTAAAGGGTTAAGAAACTTAGTGGTGCATGATATTTTAGACTGAATACTAGTATCGGAATTGAAAAAAAAATACCTCGGTATACTGATATATCGAGAGACTGTTCAGATATCTGAACATACAACCACAGTCAGGACATCAGCCATCACAATGGAAGGAATTAGTATTCCTTGATGATGCAGTTCAAATAACCCTGTACCCAACGCAGAAGATATCAAGATTCATTATTTTAAATATTTTGGTTATCAAATTTTTCCAAAACTTTTAACAAAACAAATGTTATGTAACCCCTAATTGGAACGAACTCGACAAGCTCGTACCAATGAGGGGTCACATGATATGGTTTTGTTGAATTTTTTTGAAAAATATTTTTTCAACTGCTGAATTTGTATATTATGCTGGCAGATGCAGCTGATTCGTTGGGTAAAGGGATAATATTATTAATTTGTTATTACAGTTAAAACTCACAACATCTTGAAAATTAAATTGTGGGTAAATAAATAATTATGATAAACCGACATTTTTGTAATTACACCAGTATTCAATCAATACTGGTTTGAATACCAGTATGTATCGGTTTATCGATATACTGTGCAGCCCTAGTGGAACTAACTTATGCTTTTTCTCAAAATATTGGTACTGTTCTGAAAGGATTTTTTTTCATATGGGGTAAATTTCTTATGTCTTTACCTGTTTGTTCATAATTTATATACTATTACAGCAGGCCTTTGATTGGTCTAATTAGGGAACATCGCAAGCTTGTAAAGTTGGTTTCTGTTCAGTCCTATTGATGGAAATTTGTAATATTGACTGAATGCTATTCTATTCTTTTCATATAAATTTGGGAGAATCCGTTTGGATTCTTGCAAAAATGATTGCAAGAATCCATACCTGCTATGAGTGTCCCAGGATCCCATGAGGCCACCATGGCTGAACCCCTGTTGTATACTGATAATACATGTTAACCCTTTACCCAACACAGCTTTTTAATTTTTAAAACCTAAACTGAATTTGATAATTTAATAAAAATAAACAATATTTACCATTAAAACCTTACAAATATGGATGTCATTGGAACCGGCTCATTGAGCCGATTCCAGTGACAGCCGTATTTGTATCATTTTATTGACAAAAGTGTCAGGATATTTCAGATCATGTTAGCCTTGTATTGGTTCATTTGCTGCCAGTTTTTTTCATGCGGATCCTGGCACAAGTGCAGTGGGTTCTCGCTGGTTTTGTTGCGCGAATCCTTGCGTGAAACAATTCTCATATCCTCTTCGAAATATAAGCCCAGTTCATTAGTGCCTCATTATATCCATTGACCCTTAAGAGACCTAATTCCAACTTTTGATCAGAATTTCTACTCCTGCAGAACAGGTGTTCCACCAACATGCAGTCTCTGAGTAAACTCAAACTTACATTATAAGTACTTTGGTAGTTGTTTCTACCGTATTTACTCTATATATTGGGATACTCTATAATTTGGGACACACATTTTTTCCAGAAAACTATTTTTTTTTTATGCTCCAATGTTTGGGACACTCAGGAGACTTATTTCCAGTTGGCCCAGTCACCTGAAAACGGTACAAAATGCTCAAGATTAAAGCTAACTTTGTGTTTAATTTTCCTTTTTAAACAATAAAAATTGATAATACATACGGATTTGTGTTGTTTTTATTTAAATCTGTTCCTACGTTTTAATATTTACAGTCCGGATTGACATGAGGAAGACTATTTAATATTACATTGTGACAGTCTTCAACCCTTTACTGAACGCTAGTGGCAGATGACACTCATAAAAAGAATTCTTGTGTAACTAAAAATTTTCATTTTTTGCTTCCAAAACATAGCTTGTGACCCCTCATTAGAACGAGCGCAATGCTATGTTTTGGGAGCAAAAAATGAAAATTTAAAAAAAAATTGGATGGCGATTTTCATATATAGTGATGGAAAACGAATCACACACAACTTGATTCAGCATCAAAACAAGACCAGGTTGTGTTTTTTCTCCATTTTCTAAGATGTGGGACATCTGTGAAAATATTTATTTTTAGCTGTCCCAATACATAGAGTAAATACGGTAAGTATATCTTGGCTGATTGAGCTCACCCCACAACTAGCCCATGAAGGATTTTGTAAGAAATATTCTTTCAGATTTTTGTCACTAACATGATGGTCCATTTATACCAAAATGTAATTGCTAATTGTCACTTAGAGATCAGAATATCATAATTTCTGGGTAGCAACTTATCAAACTTTTTCAAAACTGAAAAATATTTGACAGAAATTAACACTACAAAGAATTGCTGCATACCATTTGTGGCCTGTAGCAAGGCTTTGCCTTGAAAATACCCAACATAAATTTTATGATCTCCCCACTCTTGCCCCTCCCAAAAAACTGTATTCACCACTATAGAATATGAATGTTTCAACGCTTAACTGGTTGAGGGCTAGTAGATTATTTTTGGTGGTCTGAATTTATTATTCAAAATCTGTTTTGTTACAAATTATTGAAGAGTGCCCACAGGCACTCTCCAATATTTTTTAATAAAACAAATTTATGTAGATAAAATATTATTTTTGAATGGGAAACATGAGCAAGGTTAATGTTGACTTTTGCTCTGGTACCCACATTTTTGAAAGCCTTGTTAGTGGCTTCCAGCACTCCACCAGTCAAAGGTCTGGAAATTTTTTATACAGTTTTGCAACACTTTTGAGGCATTTATCCTGTTGCTTTGCAGTTGTTTTAGGCAATTCTTGGCTGTCTGTGTTGGCAACCAAGACTTGCCTAGAAAAAGCTGTCAATGTACTTAAAATGTAACTTTCAACTTTACCCAAAGAATGAATGCTGGGACACCTGTTTTCAGTGACCACTTTAGGGGGTAAATAGAGGGAGAAGTCACTTCTCCCTCTACAGACTTTAGGAAGAAGTTAACTGAAAACAAGGAGAAGTTGACTGCAAGGAGATGTATGAGTAATGGGCTTCTGCATGCTTGCTCCTTATATGGTTTTCTCAAATGTAAATAACTTATGAAATGGGAGAGAAATAAAGAGAGAAAAAAGAATAGTATGTAATTGATTTAGAAAATAAAAGTTGCAAAATATTAATGTCAGGGTTCCTCACTGCCCTTCCATGGTACAGACGGATTAACAGTCTCCCATTCCAGTCTCAGCATATTTGTTCAACTCTATACCTATGATTTTGTGTTATGTGCATGATTACATGGGATTGTTTGGGATTTCAGGTGAGTGCCTGTCATTTCATGTGATTGTGATATTTAGACATACCCATATCGAATGGTAACATCATTGCCTGAATTATTTTTGGGAATATTCTTTTATTCTTTTTGAAAACATAAAAAAAATAGGCTTTCATATCCGAATAATAAAATACAACATATCACTGATAAGTTGTTTTCAACCGCAGTCAATATTTATTGAATAACTTTTAGGCTTATAAGCCGCAAGATTGCATTTTGTTTGTGAGGAATGATGGACGAATCGGCCCATATGGATGTTTAGTACCAGGTTATTTGTGGGGATGATTGATACACCCAAATGATTATTCCCTTTCAACCATATTAAATGCAAAATGGTTGAAACGGATACTTGTGGGATTCATCTTTTCATTTGTACTTAGGGGCAAATTAACACATATTATAAGGTGACTACATTGGTAACCATTCAAATGCTGAGAACAATCTGTCAAAGTGAACAAATTTCTGCTCCATATTATGTAAGTGGTAGATTGTAATGCTGTATTGTTTAAAAGTTGGAACATTGAACATTAAATTGTGTGTGAAATTCACCTATTTTCAAGCTTAAGATACCCAGAATTTTCAGAGCAAAGTTTGCTGATCCAAAGTGACCTCTTCACTCAAGTCGCCCAGTTGGCTTGTCTCAGCCTGTTCTATTTCAGTAAAATTTGATCCAAGTTGGAATTAGGTGCATAAGGCTTAAAAAATCATTCCAAATTATTTCAGCACTGAACCAGTTAATGGGCTGCTCTACATATGCTCAGAGTGACGTTAACCATAAATAAATACATGGGCTACTCACCAACTGAGAAGCAGTTTTTATATGTCCGTTTGAAAAACAGGTGTATTTTTGTAATCAGTCCATCCATCGGTCCATTATCATTTGTGGTTTCTGAACGATAACTCCAGTTTGGATTATTTGATCTTAACCAAAGTCGGTATGTGTATTACCCAGCTAGTAATACAGGCAAAGTTTGAATATGGGTCCCGTTCAATTATTTTTACCTGAGTTATGGCCCTTTTTCGACTTAGAATTCAACCATCTAATAATATTTACGGTTTCCGACCTATCACTCCAGTTTGGATTATTTGATCTCAACTAACAGGGTTACAGATGCAGGATGTGGGGAGTGGATTACCACAAAACATCACCTCAGGTTTGAAGTTTCCATCAGCAATACCTCAAGTTCTGTGAAAAAGTACAGGATGCTCACGCGAAGTTTCAGTCAGAGGTCTCCTGTATTGAACTTTGTTGTCCATTGTCTAGAACTTTGCTTGTGCTTGTGCTGTTTTACAGAATTTTTTACTCAGGCTATTAAAAATAAACTATTTCTTAGGCACCTCCCCCACGCCCATTGAAAATTTACCTCAAATTTGGTTGGCTGGAAATCTCTTGGACTATATGTATAATATGTTCCTATTCATGGAAATGAAAAATGTTTAGGGAAAAACTAGTTTTGTTTTTGCTGAGTCATTGTACCAGAATTTTGTGCCCACACTAAATGCCATCACAGACTCAGTAATGTCTGATCACATTTGCTTGGCATTACAAAATTATGTTGCTAATTCTAGGAACTGGACCCAAGTGGGTACTGAGTGAAACTTTGTCAGTCAAATTCATCATCAGTAATTCAAAGACCATTTTCAGAAGGATATTTGTTCTTAAGTTTGAAAGATAATCAAATGTATGATTTATTCACAAATAGGTTAACCAAACATTTTTACATGCGAAAACAGTAGGTTAACCATCGGTAAATCACGTAATGTATAATCAAATGGTTCACCCACATATTAAATTTTTATGTCTCTAATTTCACTATTCAAAAATTCATCATGGAAAAAGCAGATGAAGATATTGTGCAGAAGGAAAACCATGTTTTTTGTATGTTAGTGATAAAAATCACTTAGCTATTATTTTTGGTTGTGGGTGAAAGAAAATAAATATATGCAACCACTCTGTTTGAGAGACATTCATCAAATGTTTCTACATTTCTAGATGCTATACATTCTTTGGAAGAGTGCCTGGAAGTGAGAGAAAAGTTTTTGTACAAATACCATAAGAATTTAGCAGAGGTTCATGACTGTATTTCCAGATGTTATGGAATGCTAGGTAAGGCTATTTAACTGGTAGAGTGCTGGAAGCCCATATTTGGGCTTTATTCTGAAGTGCCGGAACCACAATATAAAGGCTTCATATTCTGTGGGTGTGCTTCATATCTTTGAAGTGGTATTATTTTATCTGTTAGGATTTGCCTTATTACAATTTATGGGAGAGTGCCGATTGGCACTCTCCCATAAATTGTTACAAGGCAAAGATGCACAAACAAATTTTAAGGACCAAAAATAATTTAGCACTCTACCAGTTAAAGAAATCTTGTTGCACAGGCACTGAATTCTGTCTCCTAAATTTTTTTTCTTGCCTGTTTGATTTTTAATTGGGCAGATGTTTTATTACTTTATCTATTTTTCTTTTTCTTGTACCTCTTTGACAAAAGGTAATGTTTTCATAAGATTGAGAAGAATAAAATGTGATGAGAACTTGGAACATGTAAAATTTTGCTGTTGATTACCTCTAGTGCTTTTGGAGATTTTGTGGATTTAAGATTTCAACTCGTAGCACACCAGTAATTTAACAGAAATTTTTTGATGATACCCTTTTTACACTTAAAGGACTAAAAATGTAACCAAGTAATCTTGTTTGACAGTGTTTACTGAGCATGTACTGTCACTGTCAAACAAGATTTAGTTGGTTAAATCCCAGCAATATTATTAGAAATTTTTGCTGCTGAAAACTTGAGTTTTTTGACATCAGAGTGAGAGAGTTAAATATATGAGATAATTGCAACTATTTTCACTACTGCTTTACATAATGAAGTAAAATTCAAAAATACATTTTTAACCCTTTGAACCCCAGAGGCTGTTTTTCCGGCCGTGCCACAAGCTACGTTATAATGTCATTAAGTGGGATGGCTACAAGGAAAAGGTGTGGTGTAGAACAATCAATATATTCAACGTGCCTGTTGAAAATATTAGTTGGTCTAACCCTAAATAATAAAGGTGGACTCTTCCAATTGCTGTCGTTGAACTGACATGGAAAATACCATCAGGGTTCAAAGGGTTAAATAAAGCTCAAATATGGACTGAAAGTACTGAACCAGTTAATGTTGAGTGTATGACCGTTCTTACTATCTAAGATTTAGGTTGATGATGATCTAAACCCCTCCCTCCTCACCTACCCCCCACCTTATCCATAAGATGTGAATCATTTCTTGTTAGTGTGGTAAACAAGTCATATTTTACATGTTAAATTGGTCTCGATAACCAACACCTGAGGCATAAGGCCTCTAAAATTGGCACCATTTGTATAAACAGTTCTTCAACCTTTATACATGTGATGTACCACTAGTCATCAAATAGCCACATATGCCAAAAGTGATTTTAACACCAATAAATAAATAAATGATGATGTACTAAACACCATAGTTTAGTTTAAACATATTTTTGATTTGTTTGAAACTAATGGTAATTAAGACATGTTCTTTACATCACTGAATTCTGTCCTAAAATAGAATAGATTCATTATCATTTTCAGAATTCTTATTCACACCTGTAATGATTGTGAACAATGCCACTTCTCTTGGTTTGTTTACTATTGTCTTTAGTGTTGAAACAACTAATTGACTAATTGACACCGATGCGATTTTTGTCAAAAGTCGACGATAAAATCTGTAGTCGACTAATCGGTATGTTTTTTAGGCTGGGGGTGTGTTAAGACAGATAAACTAAAATATTGAAACAATGTAACTACAGTTACTACACTGCATTGGCTTTACAATTGTCTTCAAAACAATAGTGTCAGCTATTCTACGAGATGATTCCACATGCACAGTTCACTGTAGGCTTCATGCTGCACACATGATTAATGTGTCGGGGATGTCTTTGATCTATCAACGTCACAGCAAAATATCCGGTTCAAAGCCCGGTGAGGAAATCAAAGGAATGGAAACTTTTGAAATCAGAATTTCCATCCGAGCTACACTTCTAACATCTTCCTAACTCAACTAAATTTCAATTTCACAAGCACTTACGGCCCACCCTTCCCCTTATTGAATACATAAACGGCAATACTCATACAAAAAATTCTTTTTAAAAATGGCTTCAAAACGTTCACATCAGCGAAAGCGCACTTTGAACGTATGGAAACATTTTAATCTCCTAGATGAGAATGGCAGAAAAGTAGTTGAATGTGTCTCGTGTAGGTACAAATTAAAGTACAATAATTCCACCAGTCACTTATTTCCGTTGTCAAGTGAGCATAATAGCACAGCAAGAAATTATGGCTGAAGTCGGGACACCACACCATTTGAAATGTTACTCATCAGTTTTATGGCCGATTTCAAAATTTGTTTTTGTTAAATTTGTTCAGTGAAACTATGTCAAGGTAAACCTATTTTGAGACAAAGTTTTATTGATGCCGTTAAGTGTTTCATGCTGAAGATCACAGAGTCTATCAGTGGGTATCTTTATAATAGGCCTGTAGAAAAGTTATAGTATTATAATGATACAGCGTGCTGCCAATTAGTCGACTTTGACTCGATTTTCGGCCGGTGACTAGTCGACTCCAAAATTCAGAAGTCGTTTCAACTCTAATTATCTTTTTAACTGGTAGAGTGATTGAAACTCATTTTTGGGCTTTAGACTGAAGTGCAGCTTCTGCAACTTAACCCTTTACCCAACGCAGACGACATCAAAATTTATTATTTTAAATATAATTTTTTAATTTTTTTCAAAAAATTTCAACAAAACCATATCATGTGACCCCTCTTTGGAATGAGCTCGACGAGCTCGTTCCAACGATGGGTCACCTGATATGGTTTTGTTGAAATTTTTTGAAAAATAATATTTTTTCAACTGCTGAATTTGCATATCACGCGGGCGGATGCGGGCAATTCGTTGGGTAAAGGGTTAAAAGCTTCACACTCAGTGGATCTGCTTCATATTAGCTTTGAAGTGAAATTATTTAGTTTATAGGGATTTGCCATGTGACGATTTGTGAGAGAGTACCTGAAGGCACTCTCCCACAGATTGTAACAAAGCAAAGATATCTGAACAAATTCTGATGTCCAAAAAACCCCAAAATTGAGCACTCTGCCAGTTAACTATCTCAGTACTGGTGCACATTAACTTTGTTGGGAGTTACTAGTCTGTTGTAATAAAACAATCGTGAATAATCACCAAGATTGACCTGAAAGTTAACTATCTCAGTACTTGTGCACATTAACTTTGTTGGGAGTTACCAGTCTGTTGTAATAAAACAATTGTGAATAATCTCCAAGATTAACCTCAAAAAAGAATTTGTTTCTCATGCCAACTTGTATTGTCTTTTCAGCCATGATCCTGTTTATTTTTATGAACCAAAACAATTTTTGGGGGCATATAGTGTTTGTCATTTTCATCTGTCTTGCGATCACACACAAATATTTTTTTGGTTTGTGGAGGTCAAGGTCACAGATCAAGGTCATAGTTCAGGGGCATCCGTGGTCGGGTGGTCTCTGTTAGTCTTGTTCAACTCTGCAACTTTAAGAAAATGGTTAATTGGTAGAGTGCTAGATTACGTTTCATTGTCAGAATTCATTCATACGGATTTGTTGTTTCACAGTTTATTATTTGGGAATACTTAACACGTTTCATGCTGCTGGCAGATATTCCATCCTAAGGCAGCAAATCTTTTGCCACCAGAATAGGTAAAAAACTTTTAACCCTTAAGGGCCTAGAGATTTTTACATATTTTTGCTACACTATGACAGTCAACATCCTGTGACTTTGTTGCCATTTTGTTCTGCATAAAAACAACTACCAAGGTGCTAGGAATGTAACTTGTGAGGTGGGAGCGCGGTGGCTCAGTTGGTAGAGGTGCAGACTGCAAGCCGAGAGGTCCTCGGTTCGAATCCCACCTGCGGCAACCGCGTTGTTTCCTTGGGCAAGACACTTCATCGCCATTGCCCGCGTGGGGGCACGATGACGCCGTGTACTAAGGCGTACTGCACGTCGATGGTACGCATGTCTTCAACCAATCTACCCCTGCCTGTGCTGCAGTGCGGAGTTACGATGTTGGGGAGCTGGCAGCTGCTCGTCGTTGCTCGGTGGTTCTCTCCGGGTACTCCGGCTTCCTCCACCTGTAAAACTGTCACGGTCATGATTAGCCATTGTGCATAAATATGTGACCTTAAACATCAATAAATAAATAAATATAAATATAACTTGTGAGGTAACCCAAAGACTGCATGTAGGGGCACCTGTTCTGTTGCAAAAAATGTGATCAAAACATAAAGGTTAACAAAATTTTTTCCTGTAAACTCTTATCAACTTTTTGACCACTAACATTTTGGTGGTTAAATTTTTCATAAAATTCAGTTACGGCTGCTTCACGGCACTCACTATCGTATTTGATGAAAAGTGATAGCAAATTTTCAGTAGAACTCAAAATATGGACTTTTAACGCTTCTCCAGTTAAATGGTTCATGTCAAATAAATTCCCCTTGATTATAAAAATGGATAATATATGGAGGATATGGAATGAGTGTTTTTCTCATATAATATTTATGAAACAAGTCTAAGAATTTTCCTTTTTGGCGAGCCCAAACGGAAAATTCGGACGAGTTTCATAAATATTATATGAGAAAAACACTCATTTCATATTCTATTTATCATATGACACACACACGCACAAATTAGCCACTTAGTATGACTTTTTAACCCATCACTTAACTTGAGTTGCAGACGGCACTTGGAAAAAACATCCTCGTAGAACTAAAAATTTTCACTTTTGGCTTTCAAAACATAGGTTATGACCCCTCATTGGAACGAGCTCATTGAGCTCGTTCCAATGAGGGGTCATAACCTATGTTTTGGAAGCAAAAAATGAAAATATAAAAAAAAATGAATTTTTTTTTTTCTTGTAGGTAAAAGATTAATACAATATAACCCACCCTAAATAGGACACATAACGTAAATTCTCCCTACGGAAATTATGCAAATGTGACCCAGTTGTATTTTGTTTAGCCAATCAAATTGTCCAGTTTTGAAATTGACCAATGAAAGCTCCCAACTCTAATTATGCAAATTATGAAAATGTGGCCTAGTTGTATTTTCTTCAGCCGATCAAATTGTCTAGTTTTGAAATTGACCAGTGATATTGACGGAAGGCTTTATTTTTATCACTGATTAATATGAAAACAAAATATCAAATGTTTTAAGGTGAACAATACAGACGAGTCATATGATAATATTGTATATTCATTTCGACAAAGCATGTTCTCATTGATTTGAAACACATCCACAAAAGTGAAGTGTTTTAAGCAAGGTGATAGCAAATTTTCAGTAGAACTCAAAATATGGACTTTTAACGCTTCTCCGGTTAAATGGTTCATGTCAAATAAATTCCCATTGATTATAAAAATGGATAATATTATAATATTAGAAAGTTTCTTTTCATGTTCTATCGGTCGATAGTAACTGAGTTTGTGTGATTTTTTAAATAAAACCTTCAGCAGCTTCTTTAAATAAAACCTTCAGCAGCGAAGCTGCTGAAGGTTTTATTTAAAAAATCACACAAACTCAGTTACTATCGACCGATAGAACATGAAAAGAAACGTTCTAATTATTTTATTATGCCGAACAAAAAATGACTTTCCTTGTTAAGCGTTAACTGCAACATGCCATCAATCTTGTAACAACAATGTAGTCGAATCCAAAAACATGACGTCATTTCGAACGAATGACGTCTCTTCGAAAATGACTTGTCACAAGTGCCATCGCTTTGGGAGTTTCTATATCAACAAATGCCAGTGTTACAACTGCATCATTCTGTTCATGTTATAATTCATTGTTAATGTTTGTGTGAAAAGTGATATAAATTAATGGAATATAAATTCATGTTTCTCGGACGACAACAGTTGATAGAATTAAGCGGAGTGAAACAATTTATTTTGAACTTGAGGTGGAGGCTCAGAAAAGTCGAGGAGTACTAAATTTGTGGAAATATAATTGATTGAAGTCATAACTGAGACTCATATTCAGGATTCACTGAAGTGGTGAACAATACGTGAGTGAGTTTTTGTGTCGCCGCCCCACAAAGTGGTGAGCGACATATAGGGATTACTTTTGTCGTCTTGCGTCGTCGTCCGCGTCGTCGTCCGTGTCACACTTTCTCTTATCCGCCACTCCTCTTTAACCTATGAATGGATTTTGATGAAACTTTCAGTGATTCTTTATCACATAATGGCATTGTGCACCTCCTATTTTATTTTTTGATCCGTTGTATTTTTTCCAGAGTTATGCCCCTTTTCCACTTAGAATTCTGTCTGAAATATTAAAATATAGTGCAGGCGACAAACGTCTTCCATGGAAGACTCACATCTACGTTTAATATTTCTGATTCTTTTGAATTCATTGTTTGCAGTTAAAATTGAAAACACACCCACTGAAGATGATATATTTGTTGGTAAGTTTGTGTCTACCGGTGTTGAAAAAGGTTAAACGGACACGGAGCCAGCATTTGGTGGTGAGAAATTCCAATCGACACTGATCAATGGAAGTGGCGCTTACATTTTCTTCGTTCTCTTGTCTGCAAGGAAAAACGTTCCGATAGTACCCGTGTTTTGCCCCAAAACTCCAGTACTATAACTTTTAGAAGGTGTCAAATTAACCAATCACGGCTGATGTTACAAACGTGTGGCATAATAAGTTGCCATATCATCATTTTAGATTCTATATTTTACATACACACTGAAATAGAATAGATAGTTACATGGAAAACAATATGGATTTTATTGTTTGAAAACTGTACAAGATAAATAGCTTAAATGTTTTAGTTTTGCTTTCCAGGCTATTATGAAAATGCAATAACCCACTTGGAGCCAAGTGTAACAACTACAGAAGCAATATATGGAAGTACAAGCATTGAACTTGCTAATGAACTTCAGAAACAAGCAGAAATATTATTTAATGCAAAGCATGTGGATGAAGCACTAAATGTGATTGACAGAGCTCAAAAGTTGTTTCATTTGCATTACGGGAAAACATGTAATGAGGTTCAACAGTTAAATGAGATGAAGGATTGTCTTGTATTATACAAGAACCATACAAAAGACCCATCAAGCTGATAACCTCCTAGTGATGTGGGTCACTTCCACAAGGACTGTGTCAAATGGTATAGACAGCCACTATATGTAGGCCTCACCTTCAGGTTTGCTGTCTAAAATAAACCATCAGAGGTGCTCTAGATATGGCTGGAATGTTTTATTATAAAAGTTTGTGCTTTAAAAGCCATGACCTCATCATGTCAGACAGTTTTATGGGTACAGAGAGCAATATTATTTGTAATGAATTACTGTTCAGTAACACTGAACACCAGTCTATTTTTTTCACTGGAGCACAAGTTGGCGGCAAAGCCTTATTTTTTATACTCAATCACAGAGCTTCCAGGCAATAATGCCAATATATTTCTTTTACTTGCTGGGTCTTTTCTTGACTATTGCAGGTTTTGTTTAAGAATACTTCACTCCATTACTTAGTAGATTGAAGTACCTGTATTTTTTTATGCTTTTTGTTTTTCATTTTAGACAAAAAGTGTTTGATCTGAGAAAAATACATCTTTCAACTTGTAAGTAAAGCAATCATTTTTTTATAACTTTGGAAAGATGCACTAGGGTTCCATTATCACTGTAAAATTTGTTTTTTTCTTAAGGTCTATAGGAACTGGTGAATGTCCACAAATGGGCAAAAACAAAAGAATTCCAAAACAAGTAAATTAAACAATTTTCATACAAACGGTGACAAGCAATGATACTGCTTTGATCTAAAGAATATTTTGAGTGCTGAAGTTTTTTAAACTAAAAAGTAATTTTATTGTTGAAATCAACTTTTAAAATGTAGATCGCACTAACAACAGAACGGAAAAATCACACTTTTTTGTTTGAAACTTCAGCACTCAAAATATTCTTTAGATCAAAACAGTACCATTGCTTGTCATTGCTTGTATGAAAATTGTTTAATTATCGTGTTTTGCAACCATTTGTTTTTGTCTGTTTTGTGAAAATCGCCAGTTTCTATAGACCTTAACTGGTTGAGTACTAGAAGCCCTTATTTGGGCTTTATCCCGAAGACGCTGCAACACAAAGGCTTCAGATTCTCTCGATGTACTTCATATAACCTCTGGCATGAAATTATTTGGTCTTTGTGTGGATCTGCCTTGTTGCAATTTATGGGAGAGTGCCTCTAAATTGTAACAAGCCGAAAACTTGTGAACAAATTTTGACAACCAAATAATTCAGCACTCTACTTGTTAAGGATTTAATTGTGTAACAATATCCATTCCTCACAGTGCGCTCACAAAATCCACCCCAAATTTCCCTTTATTACTTAACCCTTTCACACTAGACCGCACACATTTCTGAATAAAAAATGATGGAGGCTTTGTAGGCAGCAGAATAAACACAAAGTTGGATAGGATTATCAGTAATAATTTAATACAGTGGAGCCCACTTAATTGGATATCTCTTAATTGTATATCCCTGTTAATTGAATATAATTTTCAAACACAAAACTATTTACCATACCTTCAGTACATTTTTGATCTGTTAATTGCATATGGGTTGTAGAGTAAACTCCTGTTAATTGTATATAAATGTTTGTAATATGTCGAAAAAATTACTGTGACACGCACCAAATTCCCCTTATTTATCAACCTTTTTGGCCTCACTACATCCAATACAGGCATTTATTCTATGAGCTCTGTCAAACAAGATATAATAGAATAAATGCTCAGTTTACCTCCAGAACACAGGAAACTGACCAAATCCCTGTTAATTGTATACTCCTGTTAATTGAATAATTTTCATTGGCAAAATGGATATTCAATTAAGAGGATTATACTGTACTACTGCTCTGTAGGGCAGTTGGATTAAATGTTTTACAGAACGTCCCCTTTAATACAAATTTGATTTATCATTTTTTCAAATGTTTGAAATTTGCTTATTAATCTTGCAAGTCCTTGATTTTTTTTAAGGATTCTTCAGAGTTTCAACTAGTACAAATCTGTGAAATAAGAAAGAATTTATTGAACATTAAAGGGAAACAAAACTTATGTCCTAGCCGTTGTTTTTCACCAGCCTGAACAGGCAGACAGCACTTGACTAAAAAACAGCTGCTCAGGTTATAGACCTTTCTTGTTCATTGGTAATCAGTATGAGTCCCCAGGCTGTTTAGCATTGAAGACGATCAGACTTGACTTTAGGCTTTTAGGTGTTAACTAATATCTATACTCTTAACCCTTTACCCAGTGTACAAGATTTCAAAATTTGTTTCGTGAAGTATTTTTTCTTCAAATTTGTCAAAAAATGTCAACAAACCAATATATGACCCCTGATTGGAATGGGCTCAATGAGCTTGTTCCAATCAGAGGTCACATGATATTGTTTAATTGAAACTTTTTAAAAAATAGTCGCCCAGCTGGTCGATTTTGTTAATTACGTGGGTGGCAGCAACCAGTTCATTAGGTAAAGGATTAATCAAAACTTTTATTCAAAATTATATGAATATAGCTTGGAATATTTTCAAAACTTGTTACACAGGTCCTTGAAAGTCCTTGAATTTCCCACAGCCTTATCCCTTAACCCTTTACCCAACACAGACGATATCAAAATTTACCATTTTAAATATAATTTTTTCAAAAAATTTCAACAAAACCATATCATGTGGCCCCTCGTTGGAACGAGCTCGTTCCAACAAGGGGTCACATGATATGGTTTTGTTGAAATTTTTCGAAAAATAATATTTTTTCAGCTGCTGAATGTGTATATTACGCGGGTGGATGCGGGCGATGCGTTGGGTAAAGGGTTAAGGGCTTAATTCCGACTTTGATCACTTTTTCACAGGTTCACCAACATGATGCATCAGGGTAAACTCACAAATTATATTCTAAGTATCCCGGAAGTTGTTTTTAGACAAATCTTGTCTGCCTATGTAGGCAGCCAAAACTTGCCTAAAACAACTACAAAGTCACAGATATAGACTATCAAAGTGTAACACAAATATATAAAAATCTCTAATATATTCCATTCCATCTGTGGTTAAAGTATATATTTGGTCAGAGAAAAGTATTCATCAAAAAATGTTCAATCTGTTGGGAGATCTTTTAGAGTAACATCTCACATTCAAAGCCTTTGTTGTTTTGTTTTGAACTGTTTGCTATTGGTTTCTCATAAACTTAATTTTCCAAGAATTTGTTATCAAATGAAGCCATGATTGAGTGAAAAAGGAATTTGATGATTGGTAACTATTAGTAATTATATGTAGTAACAAAATATCATTATCATTTGAATATGTTCATAAACTTAAATGAAAATTTGAGATCTTGACACCATTATCATTTGAATATGTTCATAAGCTTCACCCTTTACCCAACGCAGCCGATATCAAAATTTATTATTTTAAATATCATTTTTTCAAATTTTTCAAAATATTTCAACAAAACCATATCATGTGACCCCTCGTTGGAATGAGCTCGATGAGCTCATTCCAACAAGGGGTCACATGATATGGTTTTGTTGAAATGTTTTGAAAAATAATATTTTTTCAACTGCTGAATTTGCATATTATGCGGGCAGATGCGGGCGATTTGTTGGGTAAAAGGTTAAACGAAAATTTGAGATGTTGCAAAAAATTTAGCAGCTCAAAGGTTTACTTACGATGTCACTGGTAATAAGACGAAGACTTTCATCTTAGTTTATCTATACACACATAATGGTTTATTTAAAAAATATTATATTTCAAAAAATTTCAACAAAACCATATCATGTGACCCCTCGTTGGAATGAGCTCGACAAGCTCGTTCCAACGAGGGGTCACATGATATGGTTTTGTTGAAATGTTTTGAAAAATAATATTTTTTCGACTGCTGAATTTGCATATTATGCGGGCAGATGCGGGCGATTTGTTGGGTAAAAGGTTAAACGAAAATTTGAGATCTTGTTGCAAAAAATTTAGCAGCTCAAAGGTTTACTTACGATGTCACTGGTAATAAGACGAAGACTTTCATCTTAGTTTATCTATACACACATAATGGTTTATTTGTTTATTGGGGTTTAATAACATTTTCAACAACTAGGGTCAGATTGTGTCAAACAGTTTTATGGGTAGACAAAGCCAGAGAACCAAGCAGCCACCAAGCAGCAGCTATTAATTGTCAGACTCCCCAGCTTACTAACATGGTGCAAACAAAGTTGGCAGGTATTGAGTGCAAAGGCACCATCAATGTGCAGTATATCTTAGCACACAGTTCCACTGTGCCCCAACATGGGCAATCAGGATTAAGTGTCTTGTCCAGGGGCACAGCTTGGATGGTGCAGGTCAGGATTGTTTCATTGACCTTTTGGTTTAAAGTCCAATGCTCTAACCATTGAGCAACCATGCCCCCTCATGTAACGGTATTAATATCTTCGCCAAATAATATATCCCCTTTTTGACAACAGAGAGTATACAACAATTTAGTGATGAGTAAATCACCACTGTATGGCGTAGACTGATTACCAGTTGTATCACAATCTGCAGATGCCAATATCATTTCCAATTGTCGGACAATTGTCGACATTTTTTATTTAAACTGTAATTTATCAATGTTCAAGTTTCATCAGTCACCACACTTCCCTTTTTGATTTTTTGTCCATCTATATCTAAGTTACTTTATTTGTGTAAGTTCCACCTACAGTTTTCACCTAGGGCTGAAGTATCTCTCCTTCGATTATTACCAGTGTATAAGTTGTTCCCTATTTTTTGTAATGAAAGTTTTGAGTTACGAGAGCTTCAGTTTGGGTTTTGACTTGGAGTCAAGTGACTTTTACAAAGAATTTTCTTAATTTTACTTTCATTTAAATGACATTTTATATGAATACAATAAATAAAAAACAGGGATGAGATTGTTCAGTTAATTACCTGATATCACATAATTTATTATCAAATTGTAGAAATATTATTTTCTATAAATCTACATGAAAATGGTCTTTATGACCATTTACATGTAGATTTATAGAAATAAAATGTCTACCAAGTTATACCTTAACTATATATCCTCTTAGTTTCTAAAGAAACCCAATTTTCACCAATTTTCTGGTTAAATTATTCAGCTTATTTCAGATAATTTCGATATCTTCCACTTTCATCCCTTTAAAAAGGTATAAACAGTGTGTAGTTATTTCCTTTATTTGTTTACAGACATTTTTGTTCAGTTCTCAATCATGCCCAGAATAATGTAAATGATGTACTACTAGTAAACTGTTAACAATTTGAAGTAAAGTTCAATTCACAAAGAGGATGTTTACAATTCCATTGCACTGATTTAACAGTCAGGGCATCACTTGCTGAAAAGTTAAAAACGAAACTACAACAGTTAAAAATAAATGTTTCAGCAACATCACTGCACCTGATGGCTATTGATACAATTTTTTCCAGTCAACTGTTTGCCGCTGTTTTGCTTATTTTCAAGATTAATTGCTCAGTAAGTTAATATAATCAACTTAAAGTGTTTTAACCCTTTACCCAATGCAGACGATATCAAAATTTATTATTTTAAATATCATTTTTTAAAATTTTTAAAAAGATTTCAACAAAACCATATCATGTGACCCCTCGTTGGAACGATCTCGACGAGCTCGTTCCAACGAGGGGTCACATGATATGGTTTTGTAGAAATTTTTTGAAAAATAATATTTTTTCAACTGCTGAATTTGCATATTACGTGGGCGTATGCGGGCGATTCGTTGAGTAAAGGGTTAAAAGCAAATTGAATCTATAGATTTGATGATAACTTTTAAAACTTAAGCAAGTGAAAAAAATTCTTGTTTTTCAGGCACTCCCTCATCATTGAACATCTGCTTCATCACTCTTGCTTTTGGAAATATCTTCATTGAGACTATTTTGCACTTGTAGAACTTAAAAGGTTCCACTCCACAGTTTTCCAGACATTGCCAAAATTGATCTGCTGTACACTTCCTTCAAATGAAAATATTGTCAAACTTTGTGACCTAACCCATGACATGTTTCTAAATCCACTAAAGAAAGACAGTACCATCTGATAAAGTATAAATAACAAACTTTATGTGGAAGGAATAATCCACTGTCAAACGAAAGACTTTAGGCTAGAAAATTGCGTGATAAAAAAGCCCAACTCAGTAATTTTCAGCCAGCAATAAGTCCCAAAAGCAGAATTTTGCCTCTGCCCACCCACTTAACTACTCGAGGAGCACATCATACTCTGTTTTGAAAATTTAAAAAAAATTTGTTTATGTTTCCATCACTTTCTTTAGCTAAATGCCTCGGAACAACTCTGCTTAAAAATTACATATACAAATAGCAAACTATCTGAGGCCACTGTTTCCCATAATTCCTATAGTAATTTACTTATATCCAGGGTAAGGTGAATGGCTTGATTTTTGTTAGTTGTATACAAGTAGCAGCTGATTACCTGTATGGGTGCACAGTGGCACTATGTACTAAAATGTATGGCATGACACAGCTACACTTGCTTCAACCAATGCTAAGCCTGCATGTGCCAGATTAAGTTTGAGAGTATGACAGTTACTCACCGTTACTCTCCCTATACTCAGCTTGTTCCATCTGTGAAACTGCCTAATACTGTATGACTGACTTTTGAATGTGGCCTTTAATAGCAATAAATGAACAAACAAGTAGCAGAACCACCCAGTTAATCTTTTACTTAATCTGAATTGCATAAGATACCTGCAAAAAAAAATCTTGAATGGCTAAAAACTTTTTAATTTAAAGAGCTTGGTTTAGTGACTTGTCAGAAGCTATGAATGGCGATTTCTGTTAATATTGCTGGCTATTTTTTGCCATTATGTTACTTAAAAGGTTAACAAGTGTGCTGTTAAGTAGGCGAATGAATTAGATACCATATCAGAATTTGTTTGCTTTCTGTATTCAACAAACCCCAATCCTAGCACTTGGAGTATTGTTATCTAATAAATTTAATCTACAGTCAGTCATTATACATTTTTTAGTTGAGTGCTCTGGTCAATATATTTTTGTTTTCTCTGGATTAATTCTCTAATGACCCTTCCATCTCATCTGTGGATATTTTCTCAGTATTTAACAAACTGGCTGCCAAATTTGAATATGATCACATAAATTTGTAGATCATTGGACATTATTGTTGAAAAAGTACTTTGAAATGAAAACAGAAAATCCAAGGCTTTACCGATAAAGAAACAGGAAGGAAATTCATGTAGGATTTAATATATTTTTACACAGTATACCAATGGCCCAGACATAGCTGGTGCTAACTCTAAAATATCTAGGGCCAAACACAAATTTTGCCCCCCAATCCCTAAAATTTGCATGCAAAACTGAAAATTAGAAGTCCTATTTGGTCCTCCATACATTTACCCTCTGTGCATGCGCAGACGTCAGGAGGTGACCAGAATTGGCACCAACACCATTCTTTGTTTGGCCCTTGTCACATAACAACAAACTGACTTTTGTGCTTTTTAAATCTCAATTAATAATGATGCCAGACACAAATCAATGGTTAAATTGGTGGATCCAAGGACACAATTGGGTGAAGGAAGGAAGAAACGGTGGTTTGAAAACGTTCAGGGCTGTAATTTTATAATATGGATCCAAGGACACAATTGGATGAAGGAAGAAACGGTGGTTTGAAAACGTTCAGGGCTGTAATTTTATAATATTTATAAAAATTAGTTCATGTTCCCTAATTTCGGGACATGAGCCTGACGTCATCATTGTTGATAATGATTTTTCCACTGTTGGTTAAGTATTCCTTCCCTAACCTCACTTGATCCCCCCTGTTAACTCCCAAGCTTTTGGGTTTTTTTAAAAAAAATTTTATATAAAATTTCTTGGGAGTTTAGCGTGTTATACAGAAAGTTTTTTCTGTATTTCCTGAGGGTTACGTCCCCACCCTTAGGGTGTTTAGGCATTTTTAGTCATGCATCATACTTCCAATGTATCGCTTTTTCTTCTGATGAAGATCTTGCCTTACATCGGATAGTTCAAAAATCTGTTACTGACTTCGGGCCGTGTTGCCTGGGGTCTCGTTTCTGGTTTTCAGTTTGACGTTGTTTACATTAGCAACGTTTGTTATTTCTGTGTAGGTTCCTATTTCTGATGTGGTAGGTCTGTTGTAAGATACATTATACAGTCCCGTAGTGTGGCAGTTAATTTTTGGGAGGAAAAAATTAATTTTGTCCACACCTGGGCTCTTTTGGGATACATTTGGGCACTTTGTTCCCTTTGGGAACTTGGGCTCTTATCAAAATTTTTCGAAAAATTTTTTTGTGTAAACTATTTTTTGATTTACATTTTGAATGTTTTTGTTATGTATCTTTTTATTTGTATTTAATGTGGAATTGGTGGGAGTACAGTCGACTTAGTCTGCTTCATTATGTAAGCATATTGCTCTTTAAGCAAGGCGAGGAAGTCGTTCCTCTTATTTTCGTGTAGGTTGCCTTGCTTGTAGTCGATGTACTTCTCCTAATTCTTGCTCATATGTGTCGCATGGGATGAGAAACGTTGCTGACGGGTGTCACGGTCCGTCATAATGAGAGGCTGCCACTGGTCCTCTCGCCCTAGGTCGCTCTAGTTTATTAGTTTATATTAACAGAGGAACAAGAACATGGTGATGTTTATGTGACGCCGTCAAGATAGTGTGCTTTCGTCGTCACATTAATTAGTCTATCAGAGCTAGCGGCTAAAGTGCTCATGAATATTAGACAGGGCAATAAACCACAGTGTGGTTTCAAATCCCTGTCACCAGCTAGCTCGACCGGTGAAGCAGTACACCGCCTGAGGGTACCGTGACGCTGGGTGTGTCCATTGCGGTCAAGGAGAATGGAAAGGGTAGAGCGAGCACTATAATATAAAATCAATATAAGGCTCACCCTGCGACGATGGAAAGGAAGAAGCCGGCAAGTCCCGCTAGAAGCTTGGCGAGGTATGAAGGACCACGAGCGAAAGAGGGCCCTCCCTCTCTCTTTTATTATAACATCTGGATCGGAACTTGCGTCAGTCGGAGCATACGTCCACGCCTCCCGTCCGGGATGCTCTGTTCAGTTTACAGCTTCTTCAACGTCTACCAAGCACACACGACCGCACCTTGGCTATGTGACTTCTGATATCCAGCCTGCATCGCCGAGAAAGTCACTCTTCGTCAGTGAAGTCACACCATACAGTAGCCAAGGAGACGAGGCCTCATTTATAGGGACGTCCTCAGAAAAGAGCCATCTTGGACACACTCTCCCAGGAGCAGCCAGCGGCCATGCAACAGAAGACCGCTGTTCCTTAGGCCTCCATAATGGACTTGCTGTCGCAGATTGCGCAGCTCATCGCAGCATCCCAGTAAATGCAGAAGCAGACGACGGCAGTCTCAGAACTTGAGCTGTCGGAAGGTGCTGGGTCGGTCTAGTCATCTGTGCGTTCAGATGCCGATGATCATGAGTATAATCTGATTCAGTTGGAGGATGAAAGGGATTTGGAGGAGAATTACCCTTCCCTTTCGGGACAACAGGGTGGCGATAGCACTTATGCATCTATACTTCCCTGAGTTTTTTCCTGAGAATCAGAATGCTGCGACAGCTCGAAAGTAGCACCATTCAATAGCTTAGTTGAGGCCTCATATATCGGGACGTCTGGAGAAAGTGCCGTCTTGGACATACTGTCCCGGGAGCAGCCAGCGGCCAGAAGACCGCTGCTTCTTAGGCCTCCGTTATGGTTTTGCTGACGCAGATGCACAGCTCCTCGCAGCATCCCAACAAGTGCAGTAGGAATCGACGGCAGTCTCAAAATCTGAGCTGTCGCATCGTGCTTGGCCGGTCCAGTTATCTATGCGTTCAGGTGCCGTTGACCGTGATTTCAACTGATTCAGACGAATGATGAAGGGATATGGAGGGGATTTACCCTCCACATTCGGAACAATGCAGGGTTGAGAGGATTTATTCCATCAACACTACCCTGAATGTGTTCCAACGAATCAGAATGCTGCGTCTATTTACAAGAAACCGCTAGCATTGTTGCACGCTAAATTATCTGGAAAAAGAGAAGGAATGTCTTTTCTGGTTAAATATAGACCGGTGTCGCAGGCTTTTGGCCTTTTAGACGACTCCACATTCAACTTTCCAGTGGAAAGAAGTAAGGCGGTTTCTTGTCGTCTTCTGTAGTTCCACTGGTCGGAAAACAGTGAAGATGTATTGAGAGTTCCTCTGCGTTGTATGAGTAGGCTAAGGACCTAGCGGTGGCCTTACCTTCATCATGCATTATTCGCTTGGTCACAATCGAGACAACATTTATTCATTCAGAGCGAATTTAGACTCACTGTATTACGCAGATCACCTTTAAGAACTGTGACGCTACGTCTCTATGGAAAGAAATTGGAGGACGTTGTACCTCATTTAGAGTCCTTTCCGGGGCTATATATTTATCATGTATAACTCTGTCTTAACAAGTTGCTAATTCAGAGTTAAATAGACGTGACAGAGCCCTTGCGTCATCATCCTTAATAGACAACAAGGTGAAAAATTCTCTTAGAGTTGCTCCGGTTTCCAGACGCTAAGTTTTTGACGATAAGCTTTCATTGGTTTATGATCAAGCTACAAAGAAGGGATCAATACTCTGCTCCTTATGTCGACATATATTCTCAGTTGCATTGTGGGAAAAGTTTGCAACTGAAATCTTTGGTGTTTTGACATTACCAGCATGTCGAATAGGAAAATGTAGGAAAAAGGTGAAAAAAATGCGTTTTTTTTAAATAAAAGGAAAAGTCCCCTATTCTTCAGCTTTACCAATAAGGGTCTTGATTGGTAATCAGACACACAAACTTGGGGTGTTTTCCTGATTTGTGAATTGGGGATGTGGGGAAGGTCTCCAACCCAATCTTACCCTATATAATCAGTGTCCTCATCACCAGCAAATCCCTTGTCGGAACCCCTGACATGTGGAGCTGTGCTTGTTTACTGAATTAATCATATTCTACTTTACTGCTAAAAGAGGATCTGGTAATGAATGCCTAGGGTGGAAGTCCTCTAAAGTCAGCAGCACAGGTATGAAGGATTGGCTAAAGTTAGCTTCATATCTATATTGTGGTCATGATATAGCCATAGATGCTAACAGTGACTCTGCACCCAATAAATACACCACCAGCAAATAGACTTATAGAAAGATGATGATACCACACAAGGAAAGGTGATTAAGAAAATCTTTTTGTTAATGTTTTCTTCGGGAACCCCATGAAGTGAAATAGTGCTTGTTTACTGTGGTAAACAAGCTCTTATTTTATTGATAAAATAAGACCTATAACCATTGCCTGGGGTGGAAGTCCTCTAAATGGATAACATGGGTATTATTAGTTACCCTGTGTCTGATCAAGTGGTACAGGTTTTTACCTACCCGAAGCCAGCCTTCGGCCGAATGGGATACGGCTGGCTTCGGGTAGGTAAAAACCCGTACCACATGATCAGACACGGGGTAACAAATTTATCTATTGACTTTCCGCTTAAGAAGTACAATCTATTTCATGTGTGAACACACACAGCATGAGATCTTTTATCTTCCATTGTTAAGCCATACAAGTTTCTGTGGAATTTTGTGCAAAAGAGTTTTTGTGAAAATATGCCGATATGACTAGTATAAAAAAATTATTGAATTTCTTTTTTTCTTTTTTGTCTCAAAAACATAGCTTATGAACCCCACATTGGAGGGTACTTGACAAGCTCATTCCAATAAGGGGTCATGAGCTATATTTTGGAGATAAAAAATTGAAATATAATACATGTACACTGTAAAACTGGAATGACGCGTCTTCTACGGGGTATGGACAATTTGTAGATTTCGGAATAAGGCTTCTACTGGGTATGGGAAATTTGTCAGTGGCTGGGCGGACGTATCATGGGTTTCAATGAATATGGTCTCATACCACGTATCTATCAACCGATCAAATCAAAAAATTCACTTTAGTCAATAGATAAAAATGATTGACTGGATTTGACTTTATATCCATGTTGCAGTCTCTGCTGGCAATTGTGCAGAAATCTGTGAGCTTAAATACCAATAAATAAATAAATAAATTGGTCAATATAAGACACTGAATTGAAAGAATTTAAAAAAAAAAAAATGAATGTGAAAAATATTGCTATTATTATAGAAGATTTAATATCACATATTATTTTATGCTACCTTATAAGATAGCAATAAATGTCTTAAATAATGTTCTCTTTCTGAATCAAATGATTGCATATGCAGTTGCCACCCTCAATACAGATTTGTATTTTGTCTTGACGTTTTTACTTGTATTGGGAGAAATATGTTCTTGGTGTAAGATAAAAGAGAAAATCTCTCCGGAAGTGACATACATAACACAATAAGTTTACATCAATATCACTGAATGTTTTTGGCATTTGGGTGTTTTAGTTGCAAGTTACTCCCAGCACACCAACGTCCAAATATCAAAATTTCCCATAGTAATTTTTTCATAGAATACAACTTGGAATTGAGCCAATTCAGTCTCGTTTGACAGAGTTCAATGAGCTCTATCAAAGGAGATTGAATTGCTTAATTCCCAATTACATTATGGGAAAAATTTGCAGCTTTAAATTTTGACATATTGACATCAGTGTGCAGGATGTTAAAACATTGCAATGTGTAAAAAAAAAAATACCTACTTTTTTGTGACGGTAAGAAAATCTTAAGTTTTCAGTCACGCTTTCTTCCACTCGTGAAAGTTTATGTTTCCTTTCAATCAGTGAAGAGCTAATAAAACAGGTATCCTCTATTTCACACCTGAGAACACTAAAATGAAGAATACAATTTTGAAAATATTTCTTGTGGCATCAGGTTCCCTAAAATAATTTTAGCTGTGACAAGCAACTATATTTGTGGCAATGCCTATCTGTCAGTATGTGACCAACAAGTTTTTAAACTCACTTACTTTTAAAATATGTGGTGAATGACGTCATATTTGTTGTGTAAGCATAGCTTATTGATGTCTAATTCCATGTTCAATGCAGCAGGGTTCATACGGGTCCTTGGAGGTGCTTGAAAGTGCTTGAATTAAAAAATCGAAAATCCAGGGCCTGGAAAGTGCTTGTAAAACATATCTACGGTAGTAAAGTCCTGGAAAATGCTTGAAAAATATGTACAGGGATGAGATTTTTTATCAGACTTCAGTCTTTTTCTATTTTTTTTTTTCAATTTTTATTTCTTTTAATTCAATCAAAGAAATAAAAGGTCGAATCAAAGCTTTACAAATTGGTTAGCATATAATTGGGGGCATAATGGATGATTTTGATACATTTCCCTTCATGCAAGCACAATTTCAGTTTATTTTCAGATTTTTGTAATAGACTGAAGTCTCATGCTTGTATGTAGTGTCAATAATCTAGCGTGATTATGAAAAAAATTTGCTGTAATAGCTTGCCTAATTGCGTAGATTGACAGTGCATAGAGTCGGTGTTTTTTCATACCCCCCCCCCCCCCCCACCCCCTCCAAAAAAAAAAGCACATCACGCATCGGGTATTCCCATTATTATTCGGCCCACTACGTGACAGCTATTATGTTATAAACAGGTACGCAAGTATGAAATTGAGTCAGCATTATGTTATAGAAGGTCCTGGAAAATGCTTGGAAAAAGTCCTTGAAAGCCCGGGAATTTTTTTTTTCTCAAGGGTGTACAAACCCTGTGCAGGTGTTATTCGGAGAATTTTTGTTAGAGTTGTTGTCCTTTATAGACTTGGAATTTGTTTCATTCTTCCTATCCATCACAGCTGTGCGATTTTGCATTTTCTGTTCAATTTCATTCATTAAAGGGTAAATTAATGAGTATGAGAGACTCTCCTGGAAAAGACTAAAAAGTGGAACAAGGATATTCACTCCTAGAAGGCTCCTTAGTATTGTTGCCAGTCTTTGCCACTACCCCCCCCCCCCCCCACACACCCCACTCCCATCCTAATGAGACCTCTCCGAAATTTCAGAAAATTGTAGCTTGGAGGAGAGAGCTAGGGCTTCACTTCAACACTTCCCTGACACTAACCGATGGGCTACTGCACCCCAAGATTTACATATTGGGTTTGTTGTGACACTTTCAACAGCCAGGTCATATGTCACAATTTTATGGGTGGAAGAAAATGGATTGCCCGTAAAGAACCACTGAGTAGTGGCAAATAACTGCCATAGTCTCCAACTGACTAACCCTGTACAATCAGGCTAGCATCAGTTGAATGCATATGTACCATCATCATGCAGTACACCTTAGCACCCTGCGCCATGCACTCACTTGGGCAAATGGGAGTAATTGTTTTGCCCAATGACACAACACAGATAATGTATGTCAGGATCAAGCCTGGAAATAAGCAAACTGTCATCTGCAGAATGAGGTCCCCAGAGAGTGAATTTGGTGATGCTACCCTGCACAACAGGGTAGCATTACCAAATGTAACCTCTATGAACCTCATTCTGAATCAAAGTCTCAGGCCTAAACAGAAAGAGGTACCCAGAGAATATTTTTATTTTTTTGGGGGGGGGGGGGAGGGGGGGGGGGTCTAGCCCCACAGCAAATTCACCCTCTGGGGACCTCATTCTGCAAATGACAGATTGCTTATTTCCAGGCTTGGCCAGGATCAAACCTATGACCTTTTAATCTGAAGTCCAATGCTCTACCCAGTGAGCCACACCCATATTATTGCACTGAAACAGCCAATGACTGTGGGGAACCAATTGTTATTGAATTCAACTGTTTTGTTATATATATATATAAAAAGTCAGCTACATCATCATAAGAGATAACAACTAGAAACAAAGTGCCATACCAATCAGTGTTATGACTTGGCAGAGTATTGACAATATGATGGAGGTGCATGTATATATATGAGCTAATCAGTACAGGTAAGTATGTCAGTTATTTAATTTAATTTAACTATTTTATTGCCATGACCCCCCAACTAGATTTCCTGTTTTAACCATGGGAAATGGAGCGGTCTTTTTTTATTAATCTTTTATACTAAGGTAGATCAGTGGCCAATACTATAAACCTTTTACAATTGTATTTTATAGAATTGTATTTTCTAGTTATGACTTTAACCCTTTACCCAACGAATCGGCCGCATCTGCCCGCGTATTATGCAAATTCAGCAGTTGAAAAAATATTATTTTTCAAAAAATTTCAACAAAAACATATCATGTGACCCCTCATTGGAACGAGCTCGTCGAGTCACATGATATTGTTTTGTTGAAATTTTTTGAAAAATTCGAAAAAATAATTTTTAAAATAATAAATTTTGATATCGTCTGCATTGGGTAAAGTTGGGTTAAATAGGTTAAATGAACCATTAGCATTTTCAAAGATCTGGCAATTTGCCAGTTGGCTAATTGCCATATCTTACTGGTAAACTAGGACATGGAAACCAGTACCTAAGTATCAACAATTAGTTAAACTTAACCTAAGACCGATGTTGCAGTTATGATATAGCCATAGATGTTAACTGTGACCTTAAACATCAATATATATATATAAATATATAAATAAATATTTTACCAATAGACTTTTTGATCGGATCAGATAACCATTGGCAGGATGATTGTTCTCTAAAAATACATTGAAAATCGAATGTGTTTTCATTGTTGGAATTCACTAAAAAAAATCAATGAGAGGTCTCAGGCTGAATTTGAATAGTACTGGCTAGTTTTGTCTGTTATGTTTGGTAAAGAGTTGATTTAGATGAGATTTACACTGAGGATGTTCAGTGTGCAGGGTTAGTTACTTTTTTA
The DNA here is from genome assembly GCA_031216915.1 of Pictodentalium vernedei. NCBI lineage: Eukaryota > Metazoa > Mollusca > Scaphopoda > Dentaliida > Dentaliidae > Pictodentalium > Pictodentalium vernedei. The sequence goes on along the minus strand of CM062289.1, from coordinate 429,585,750 downwards.
TAACTAGAATGTGTGACTAACCCTGTGCATTGTGACCAGGACAACAATGAAGTCTGATTTCATGTGTTGTCAATTTGGACAATCTTTAGAAAAACTATGTTGCAGAACTTGTGGCGTAACTTCTATTCATGACCATAACCTATTAAATACATAACCTATTAAAAAAATGATAACTGCCATATCACACACTTAATGGAAATATACACTACGGCTGTAACAATGTACAGGATTAGTTGGCGTTATTATATGCTAGCCTGTGAATTATCGCAAATTATTCAAAAAATATTTCTCAATATCCATCAACTCGATACATATTAAGAAATATCCCTTAATAGCTTCCTAAATGATGTCACGCATCGGCACATGACATCACCTTGAACGTCACCTTGAAGGAAGGATCAGCAGATTTTTGTTATTGTCTTGGAGCTGTTTGCAGTCGAATTGGGCTGAATACTGCACAGTAAAACCTCATGTAGCATATAATAAAAAGAAAATCAAGTGCACATGAAAAATAAAAATTTCAGATCCACACTATAATGCTTGGTACTAGTCGTCATACAGGTGGCTTCAATTTTTCAGTGAATTTTGAACACCTGTTCATTCATTCTGAATCTTCTGAAATATGATATATGCCTTTCAGGGATCATACAGGCTTGAAAAGTCCTTGAATTGTCAACCAATGCCCCAAAAAATCCTAAAACCTGTAATTGTCTTGAAAAACCCTTGAAAATTGGCAAAAGACCTTGAAAAGTCCTTAAATTTCATTGTATCTGCAATGTGGGAACCTGTTATATGGGCAGTGAAACTGTTTTATTTGTTGAGCCTGTCAATAAAGTGAATATTAAGCAGCACTTTATGTATGTTTCGAAGTAATTTTCCACTGATTACACAAATTAAATTTGTTCAAATCAACACATACATTGCTGTTCTCTAAAATTTTCTACCCCTGCTAACAATGCACTACCACTAATAGACTTGACAAGTAATCAGCCAAAAACAGCTGTAATAGAAAGTGATTTTGCTCCTGTAGTAGTAATTAATGAAACTATATATAATTGTCATATTTATTTTTATGTTTCCCCAAATAATTCGTCCTTTGAGTGCAACAATGTGCCATCTGCAATGCTAAAGCATTGCAGATGGTACCTTATTTCACTTGAGGGTTGGATTAAAACAAATAAAATACAACAACCAAGAAACATTGTAATTTGTGCACACATAATGTTTTGGGGAAGAATTAATTAGCAAATTCAGGTGGATTTAAATAATTAATGAATTGCCCTAAATTTTACATGTCTGGCCCTAAAAAAGCCCTAAATAGGTCTTGAATTTCAAAATGTTAATTCTGTATGAACCCTGCCTTTATCACAAGTTTATGTAGATGTATAGTGAAGAACATAGAATATGGTACTGGAAGAATCTCAGTGGATTCTGGAAATATACTGGAATTTCAACCAAGTTTGAATGTACAAACCCTGTGAGATAATAATCGGTATCCACACAAAAACACAAGAATTCTTTTTATTATGTGTACCCATACCATGTATGGTACACATAATGTCGGCATCTGGTGTGGCCCTTCACCATTCGTCCATCCTTTGTCTGTCCATGCATCTGTCTGTCTGTCCATCTGGCGTCCGTATCTATTTCTTTGGCATTCGATAACTTGAAAACTATTGTTTGGATTGTCATGTTACTTTATATATATCTTCAGGTTACAGATGTGCTGTACTGTGTAGTTTTTGGTGTAAATCTGATAATTTGATCCCGAGATATTAACTCTTTATCCTTCAAATTGAGAAATCCTCCAATCACTTTTTGAAAAATATTGCTTGGATTGTCATGTTACTTCATATATATCTTCAGGTTACTGATGTTCCAAGCTGTATAGTTTTTGGTGTAAATCTGATAATTTGATCCTGAGATATTAACCATTTATCCTTCAAATTGAGAATTCCTCCAATCCCTTTGGCATGAGATAACTCAAAAAATATCAATCCGATTGTCATGTTACTTTATGTATGTGTTCAGGTTACTGATGTGCCGAGCTGTATAGTTTTTGGTGTAAATCTGATAATTTGATCCTGTGATATTAACCCTTTATCCTTCAAATTGAGAACTCCTCCAATCCATTTCTTCGGCATGCAATAACTAAAAAAAAATTAATCCGATTATCAGGTTACTTTATATATGTATTCAGGTTACTGATGTGCTGTGCTGTATAGTTTTTAGTCCCCTACGGGAACCGTAAGGGGACTATAGGATTGCACTCCGTCCGTCTGTCTGCCCGTCTGTCTGTCTGTCCATCCGTCCATCTGTCCGTCTGTCTGTTTTTTATGTTACCACCTCTCCCTCCAACATGCTTTAAGCTACACCTTTCATATTTGGTACATGGATAAATGGTTCTGAGGGAATGATGCACGCTCAAAATTTTTTTTTTCAAAATCCAAGATGGCGGAATGGCGGCCATTTTTGTTGTGTTTTTTAAGCTTTTTTTTCTCTATTTTCATGTTACCACCCCTCCCACCAACATAGTTCAAGCTACAATTTACATATTTGGCACATGGATAGAGGGTTGGGAGGGGATGATGCATGTCCAATATTTTTTCTTCAAAATCCAAGATGGCGGCCATTTTTGTTGTGTTTTTTCAAGCTTTTTTCTCTATTTTGTTTTACCACCCCTCACTCCAACATGGTTCAAGCTACACTTTTTATATCTGGCACATGGATAGAGGGTTGTAATGAGATGTTGCACGTTCAATATTTTTTTTTCAAAATTCAAGATGGCGCCATGGCAACCATTTCTGTTGTGTTTTTTAAGCTTTTTTCTCTATTTTATGTTGCCACTGCTCCCTCCAACATGGTTCAAGCTACACTTTTCATATATGGTACATGGATAAAGGGGTTGTGAGGGGATTATGCACGCTCAATATTTTTTTTTCAAAATCTAACATCTGTCTGTCCGTCTGTCTGTCTGTCTTTTTTTATGTTACCACCTCTCCCTCCAACATGCTTCAAGCTCCACCTTTCATATTTGGTACATGTGTTAAACTACTTACATTAACAACAACTGTCCCTCAAACATCACATGTGCTTGCTGCCATTTTACAACTCCCACAGCCTCCACTTCACCACTTGATCAGAAGTCACATGACACACTCAATTGTTCCCCTTGATAGCCTTCCAGACAGGATAGATATTTCCCTTGATATGCTCAAGTACAAGATAGTTCATTTTCAACACTAACACATGGATAAATGGTTCTGAGGGGATGATGCACAGTCAATATTTATTTTTCAAAATCCAAGATGGCAGAATGACGGCCATTTTTGTTGTGTTTTTTAAGCTTTTTTCTCTATTTTATGTTACCACCCCTCCCTCCAACATGGTTCAAGCTACGCCTTTCATATATGGTTCATGGATAAAGGGTTGTGAGGGGATTATGCACGCTCAATCTTTTTTTTTCAAAATCCAAGATGCTTATATTCTCTAGTGTCTTCTGTGACAAAAACACCTCGTGTCACAAAAGCACCGTAGGGGAGTAATACCACCTCGGTGATCAAACACTTGTTTTATGTAAATCTAATAATTTGATCCGGAGATATTAACCCTTTATCCATCAAATTAGGCACTCCTCCAATCCATTTCTATATGTACCCATACCATGTATGGTGTACATAATGCCGGCATCTGGGGTGGCCCTCCGTCATTCGTCCATCCTTTGTCCTTCCATCCATCTATCTGTCCGGTTTGTCCATCCTTTGTCTGTCCATCCATCTGTCTGTCTGTCTGACCGTCCATTCACCCATCCATCCATCCATCCATTCCTCCGACATCGGTATCCATTTCTTTGGCATTCAATAACTTGAAAAATTTTGCTTGGATTGTCATGTTACTTTAGATTTGTGTTCAGGTTACTGATGTGCCGAGCTGTATAGTTTTTGGTGTAAATCTTATAATTCGATCCTGAGCTATTAACCCTTTATCCATCAGATTGAGAATTCCTCCAATCCTTTTCTTTGGCATGCGATTACTCAAAAAATATCAATCCGTTTGTCATGTTACATTATATATATGTTTAGGTTACTGATGTGCCAAACTGTATAGTTTTTGGTGTAATTTGATCCTGAAATTGATCCTGAGATAATAACAGCTTTCTACTAGTTGCGCGGATGGGTACACATCTGACGATTTAATCGGCCTATTTTTAAACATTTTCAGCAGAATTATAGGTCTATCCAAAAGCATCATCAATGAAGCATTCAGCCTCAGGTGCATTTATCTTAAGCATTCATGTGCTGTAGAACCTATTTTTAAACCGACGCAACAAAATCATGTTCCCGAGTATTTCCAACACAACGATAAATAGTGGGTTGAAATGAAGGAGAGAAACTGCATAGTACAATATTTTAGATAAAAGGTCAATAGTTATATTGAATTTTCAAGGATGCCTATCTGGTAGAGCTGGGTATTTTGGGGTTTTTCCAGTTTGGTTCAAGTTTTTGTGCAAACCGGAAAACCAAACCGCATGACCCAACAAAAACCGGCCGAACAGTTTTACTGATGGAATAGGCTTAGCAACTGATCCCCCTAGAACCTATACTATGATCATAGGGAGGTTAGGCTGAACCCAATAGAGATACTTACAGACTGGGCTTTTGTGGTGAGTAGTGTCATACAAACAGTTGGGGATTTTTTCAAAGTTAAGGAGCCTGAGGTGTTATTTACAATCTGTTCTTTACACATAAAAAAAAACGAACAGAAACCGAGGTTTTTTCCTGAAACCAAATCAAAACCGAAACCAAATCTAAATCTGAAAAATTAAAACCTCCCAGCTCTGCTGTCTGGATCTGATAATTTGATGTGAAGTTCTGACATTACCGTATTTACTCTATGTATTGGGACACTCTATGATTTGGGACACACATTTTTTCCAGAAAACTATATTTTTTTTATGCTCTAAAGTTTGGGACATTCAGGAGATTTGTTTCCAGTTGACCCGTCGCTAGTAGCAGACGACACTCATAAAAAAAATTCTTGAGTAACTAAAAATTTTCATTTTTTGCTTCCAAAACATAGCTTATGATCCCTCATTGGAACGAGCGCAATACGCTCGTTCCAATGAGGGATCATAAGCTATGTTTTGGAAGCAAAAAATGAAAATATAAAAAAAATTGGACGGCGATTTTTGTATATAGTGATGGAAAATGAATCACACACAACTTTATTCAGCATCAAATCAAGACCAGGCTGTGTTCTTTTCCCATTTTCTAAGAATTGGGACACCTGTGAAAATAATTATTTTTAGCTGTCCCAATACATAGAGTAAATACGGTATGTGTCACACTGATGTGAAACCAATTTCTTTACCTCACACTTGGGAGATATAGAGGATATCTAGTATTTTTGAGAGGATACAGAAAACTATCTCATGAATGACCAAGACAAATGTTTATTTTTCACAAGCGCTTGCGCGAGTGAAAATAACCGTTTCTCTCAGTCACAAGTGAGATAATTTTTGGTATCCACTCAAAAACACTAGATTTTCTTTTTATTATATGCTTTTTTATAAGAATCTGATAATTCCACTCGTTTCAACCTTGAAATGATGCATGAAAGTAAACAGCGCATTGAATCATTGATATGCGGAAGTGATTTGCTTGATACCTGGAACAGATGGCGTCTTGCAATCTGATTCAGCTTGCGAGTTTCTAGTCCAAACATGGTCTGTAATATAAGTTTTTGGTTTGGTACGTCCTTTGAAAGGACGTGCCAAACCGAAAACTTATATTACAGACCATGTTTGGACTAGTGCGTTTCGTGCATCAATTCAAGGTGAATGCATGTTAAATTATTGCTGGAAATGATCGGTATCCACTCAGAAACACTAGATTTACTTTTCATTATAGGTTTTTTTGAACTAATTGATCATTTCCTGTGATAATTTGACTCATATTCTCATTGAAGTGATGCTTTGAAAACTGCCACTTTGATTGATACCATGAAAGTGAAAATTTCTATATCTTCACAGTGGGGGATACAGTTTCTGTCTTTCCGCAGTTTCTTCGATAATCTATTGTTTAGCATATACTAAATTGAGTTTTACAACTTTAAATTTTCCTCAATAATTTACAACCGAGCATATAATAATTATTAATAAAGATATATATTGCATTGATGATGTGCTATCTTTTTCAAATGAAATGGTGCTGCTAATTGTATTAAATTTTATCCAACAGTGCTTGGGGTTGAGTGTGTCATTTTCTCAAACCTAATCATCTAAACATGTAACCTGAACAATTTAAATCGTTTCAGCATGAGCATTCAAAGAAAATTTGACAAAAGGAAAGCATTGTTTATGGTTTCAGTGCTCTTGGTGATATCTCTTACGATAAATGGAGAATATGATAAGACTGTGTGTACTATGCCTAAAGCTGCTGGTGAGTGTAAAAACCTTCATAAATATGATTTTGTCAAGGTTATCTTAACTTTTGAGTGGATAACAGAATTTTTTTACCAGTTTGGATAAAAATGAATCGAAATCACAGAGGCAAAGCTACCACAAAAAATGTTATTTTTTGTCCTCACAAAAGTATTGATTTTCTTTTCATTATTTGATGTGTCTGACTTTGCTTTATCTGAGAGTAGTGCTCAAACGACTAGTGAATTCCAAAGTCGACTAGTCAATACCCAAAAGTCAAGTCGACATCGACTAGTCATTGGTGATAACTTGTCTCCTTATAACAGTGTTGGTGTTCCGGTAGAGTGCTGAAGGTCCAAATTTGGCTTCACTTGGGCATTCATATACAGCAACTTACTGGAACATTATTCTGTTAACTGGTAGAGTGCTAAATTATTTTTGGCCACCAAAATTTGTTCACATGTCTTTGTCTTGTTACAATTTATAGGAGAGTGCAAATAATATCACTTCAAAGATAATATGAAGCACAGCCACTGAATTTGAAGCCTTTAAGTTGCAGTACCTGCACTTCATAATAAAGCCCAAATATGGGCTTTCAGCACTCTACCAGTTAATGTGTTTCTAATTATGCTAAGAGTGAAATTATATAGTCTTATTTAATTTGCCTTGTTGCAATTTAAGGGAGAGTGCCTATAGGCACTCTCCCATAAATTGCAACAAGGCAAATTAATAACATATCCTGATAGCCCAAAATAATTCAGCACTCTACTAGTACCAGTTAAAACAAACTACTGTCACTACTATTAGATGGCAATAGATGTATACATTGATTGCCCAATATTGCTGTTCAAACTGTCCGACAGTGGCACAGAAGGGATACTATTTACCTAAAAGCTTGAACTCCTCCGACTAGTCGACTGCACAATTGAGAGTCAACTACTGGTTTGCCCAGAGCGAACATCGACTAGTCGACTAATCATTTGAGTACTATCTGAGAGTCTTTGGATAAAAAAGGCATGTTGTGAACTTGTCTTTGTTGCTTAACTGGTAGAGTGCTGGAAGCCCATATTTGGGCTTTATTTTGAAGTGCCAGTACTGCCATTCAAAGGCTTCATATTGTGTGTATATGCTTCATATTATCGTTGAATTCAGATCATTTCTATCTGTTAGGATTTGCCTTATTACAATTTATGGGAGAGTGCCCATTGGCACTCTCCCATAAATTGCAACAAGGCAAAGATGCACAAAGAAATGTTAAGAACCAAAAATAATTTAGCACTCTACCAGTTAAACAGTTTATCTTATCTCCAATGATTTGAAGAAGTTGAACAAATTTATCTCTGTTTTTTTTGTTTAAGGAATATCAAGTTCTTGCATGGGGTCTGAAGTCACAATAGTAGCCACCATCATTCTTTGGTTGAGCCATTATGTTGGCTTTTAACTGGTAGAGAGCTAAATTACTTTTGGCCATCAAACTTTGTTCACAAGTTTTTGCACTCTCCCATAAATTGTAACAAATAAGGGAAATCCATACAGATGAAATAATTTCATTTTCGAGATAATATGATGCACAACTGAATATGAAGCTTTCAAATTGCAGCATCTGCACTTCACTGTAAAGTCCAAATATGGGCTTCCAACACTCTGCCTGTTAATACTCAAAGTTATGCAACTGCCTAGGCATTGTTTACCATTCCTTTGTCTTTGAAAGTGAGATTACTGTTTGATTTAAACTGAATGTATTTTTGATACAAGGATAAGTTAGCTGTTTACAGAAATTAATTCTGCAACAGGCTTTTGCTTTATAGGTGGCAGTTTCATTGGATAATTATACAGTTTTGCATATGTATTGGTAGATAGTCACTCTGTGCTTAACTGGTAGAGTGCTAAATTATTTTTGGCCATCAAAATTTGTTCAAATATCTTTGCCTTGTTACAATTTATGGGAGAGTGCCTACTGGCACTCTCCCATAAATTATAACAAGACAAGTCCTTACAGACTGAATAATATCACTTCAAAGATAATACAAAGCACATCTACTGAGTATGAAGCCTTCAAGTTGCAGTACCTTCAACTCAGAGTAAAGCCCAAATAAGGGCTTCCAACACCTACCAGTTAAATGATATTTGTTTATTAGCTCACCTGACTGAAAGTTACGATGAGCTATAGTGATCACTCACCATCTCTCGTCT